>CM075855.1:60989936-61589936 GCA_037975125.1 Latrodectus hesperus
ATATTTTAGAAAATAAAATAATGCAGCTTTCATCAGTGATAAAATAGTAGGAAAAACATTCAATTTATATTATATGTTTTCAAACTTTTTTGTCTATAGTAGTGTGCAAATTCCACGTAATGGTAAAATTTTGTATTTGCTAATTTATCAGTTGCAAACTCTTAATTTATTTTAGATTCATTACTCAGATTAAACATTTATAAAAGAATAAGGGAAAAACTTAGTTTTTCAGTGTGAAATATTTTTCTTCACGTGAAAAATTTTGAAGAAATATTAAAAGAAGAATATATCATAAAATTCCGAATATTTTTATTTTAACATTTTTTAGAAAGTAGCTAGTATTTATTAAGGTATTTTTTTCATTCACGTTAATAAGTAATCGAAAGCATTCTCTTTGAGTAAACTAAAATATGCTATAGAATGCTGGAATATCGCTGAAAATTTGAATATATTTAAAGAATGTTTATTAATTGAAAAGCGAATAATCACTTATCCAATTCATGGTGAATATTATTGTTAGTTACAGTTATAAATTTTTGAACTGATAAAACTATCTGCGTATGATACATTAATTTACAGTGCTGTTAACATTATTATACATAAAATGTTTTGCAGAGATCCAAGCTATTAAGTTAACCTAAATTTTTTTAAGAATTTCACTATTGCAAGCTAATTATTAAAGTAATAAATTAATTTTTCATCCTCATTTTCTTCGCATTTATATACAAAATTTACATATGTATGAAGTATTATTTAAACATTGCCTTTATTTGAACAGTTTTTTGACCTCCATGCTATACTTAAAAATATGATAATATTTATTTTAATTTTTTTCAGATATAATTATATTTTTGAACCAAGAAACACCCGTCACAATCTTAATTATATTTCTAATCAGATTAGAGATATAATTTTATAAGTATTTATTAGTTCTTATTTCACCCTTTCACTTTTTCATCAGATTGAAATGCATAGGATCCAAAATGGTTATTATTTGTAATCTTCAGATTTAAAATATAAGTAAATTTTATGTCAGCATATGGAATATTCTTAACTTAGAATGCTAAGTTATGGAATTAAATTTTTATTTTACATGAACATTATACGTTAAAGAGGTATGAAGAAATAAAAAAGTGAATTCATCAGTATGTTTATTCAAAGATAGATTTCTTAACTTAAAATATTCAAAGTTGCATAGTAATTGTAAATCTCAAAAGATTTTATTTAACACTTAAGAAATATCTGAGCATCAAAAGAAATTAATTTTGATTCTATAAATAAGATTCTGCAATATGCTACATCAGCTTATTTTTTTCCTTACATTGCTGATATCATGAAAAATTGATTTCTTATATTTGTACCATCGTATTCTTTATAATACAATATTTACTGGTATTTAAAAGTTTTAGACGGACTTTTTTTTGTATTATTAGTAAATTTCAGTATACGTACATTTATTATGAATAGCATAATTTTATAAATTACAGTATGAATATATTTCCTATAGAAATATAATTTACTTGAATGTTTCTAGTTTCAGAAATGTTCATTCTTAGACTAAAAGTTCAGCTATTAAACAATTTTAACATATGACTAAAGTTTCAGAAATGCCCTGCAAATAATGATTCAAAATAAAATGTAAATTTACATAAAATATTTATTTTTAATTTTCTGAACTCATAATTCTATATTACTTAATAAATTTATTTTTTTTCTATTTCACAAAATTTCTTTTCTAATTTTACATCCAGATCACAAAAATAAACAGTAGCAAATACATAAAATATGAATTACATGTGGGTCACTGTATTAATTCAGTTAAATGTACATAAATAATCAATAATGATAAAATATTAGAATCACAATCTTAAAATTTAGTTTAAACTATTAACGATTTCATCTAAATAATTAACAATCATTTTGGTGAATTTATAGATAAAATCTATTATAAATGAACGCTGTATAATTCATAATAAATATAATAAGCTTAAAATTAAAAAGTATCATGAAAATAAAATCAGAATTCTTTGTTTTGTTTTTATTTAAATCCACATTTAATTCAAACAAAAATTATTAGTTATAGAAACTTTTGGCCAAAAAGTCTGTAACTTTTAGTTTCTAAAAGAATTCTTGCATAACAATGATAAACATTCTTAATTGTCACTAAGAAGTTAAATAAATTTCTTCTCACAAAACTAGATTTTTTTTTTTTGAGAAAAAGCATTTGTTTATATTTCTCCATTTCTCTAATGTGAGTTTTAAAAACTAAATAAAAATCATTGGAATTTAAAATGTTATTATAAGATATTTTCTTACTGATATTTTTTACGTAAATGCAAACAAAAAACCAAAAATACCTAAGCAGGAAATAATTACAATTAATAGCATAGTTTTTAAAATCTACTTTTTAATTATACCTTTGAGATTAAGTGCTATTTTTTATAATTATTTAAATTGCACAAAATATAGTTCTCTGATTATAAATAAAGTGAGAAAATATGTCTCATTTCAATTTTTATGAAAGACATTATGTGTCCTTTGGTATTAAAATATATTAAATATTTTTCTTATTCAAATTTCTACTAGTTGAATTTCTTTTTCCATTTCTTTATCATTTATCAATCGAGAAAAAAATATTTCAAAAGTATATCATTTTTTATCAATTCAATTCAAAATGATTTCATATTAAAAGCTTGAATTTAAAAATTTTTGTTCTGTATACAAATTGTAATGATAAGTTTATTCAATTTTCTAAAAATTGCAATTATATCCTTTACGCATCAAAAATATTCATAAAATGAGATTCATAAATGAGGTTTTATGCAAATGTTACTTTATATTTTTATAGAATTGAAAAAATAAGTTCATTATACATTTAATCAGAATTGCTTTTTTAAATTTTAATAGCTTAGGATAGAATCAAAGATACAATCTCCTTTTATTAGCAGTTGTACATTTTAATTTATAATGGAGTAATATATTTTAAAGCAAAATAAAAACTATATTTCCAACTATGAGAAAGCATGAAACATTATGTTTTATGGATAATCTGAAAATTGGTTTTTAAAAAAGGAAAAATCATTTAAATTTTACTAAATATCTATCAAAGCATATGCAATCATACAATTTCAAGAAACATAATTCAAGAAACTAAATAAATTCATAAGGTAAGCATATAAAATATAGTATAAATTATACATTTTAAGAATGGTTCCAATTTTGTTGCTCAAATATAATATTTACCAATGTATTGAACCAGGATACATACAACATATACATTAAAATTTGCTTCTTCACATCTATATCTTATAAAAATATATCCAGAAAAATAGTGTCCATATAGGGTGAAATGTTAAAGTGCGGTTCTTGAAGGTCTCCAAAAGTAGTGACAGTAATATTAATTATAGATATCATCAAGCATATACAGATCTCAATACAAAATACAAGGGAAAGAAAAATTAAGCACACACATTCCTTCATTATAGAGAAAATAATTTACTTATATTAATGTTACAATAAAGTGTGTCAAGTAATAATTTTGTTGCTGTTTCTCAACCTCTTAAATAACAGAACTAGATCGGGTATATGAGACCATTAAACCTGAAGAAGTTCATTGCCAATAGGGGATCTTGAACCAGGTCCTGTCTGGTGAGCCCCAAACAAGATAAAATGGGGCCAGGAAAGCCTGTCCAGAAGAACAATTATTGCAAATTTTGAAGTGTTTATTACTTAGTCATTGATAAACAAAAGTCATTGATGACAAATGACCACCAAGGAATCGGGTAAGGGTAGTTTGATCTTGTCTACAACCAATGTACCAAGTGCCACCACGAATCAAGGAGCCATCAGGACACTTACTCTGATACTACGAGTATAACATTTGGACAATTCAAATGATCTGATTCTTTGCCTTATATTTAGAAAATAGCTCTATATAGTTAAAAAAGACCGGCATGTGCTGTTGACTCACCAGCACCAACTCTAGACAGACTGTCCGCAATTTCATTTCCAGCAACATCGACGTGAGACGAAAACCACGGAATGTGGATCCAATCACATAGGGAAAGTTGTTTTAGTTTCAATAGGATGTCTGTGAACCTGTATTATCCCTCACCTTATGCCAGTTGCCAAAGTGCTGCTGGATAAAAATTAAATCAATCAATAATATATTTGATCATGTTATTTGTTAAATTAGAATTTATATGAAAATAATGCTTTCAAATGTTATCCACATTTCATAAATTTTCAGCTATATGTTAGCAATTTGTAAATTCGGATATTAGTGAAATTGAAAAAAAAAACTCCTTTCAATTTCTCATTTCAAATCCTTAAACTGAGTAAAGAATGGGTAAATGATTCTTAAGGCTTACAGTTTTACTATTCAGATACACTTAATTCAGATTTCACTTTTAAGATTTGACTAAACATTTGTTTTAATCCCTAAGCATAATGTAATTAATTTCATTAAATGAGTTCAAACGTATTTAACTCTCACTAGATACATGTTTTGTAAAACTCTACTTGCGGTACTTTAAAATTAACTTGAGTGAAACAATTATTTTATTCCCTTAAATACAATATTTACCTAAAGTGCGAAGTATAATTGTTCATCATAAGCATAAAACATTTAACTATGAAAATAATTTAAAAATTATACTTTCATTCACATGTTATTCCGGTTATATAGGTTTTATTATTTAAAGAAATTTATGTGCGGTTGATATCAATATGTGAAAATTTTTAAAAGCACTTATTGTCATTAAAAACTATTGGTATCTATTCTTCAACCAAGGATTTCAGTGAAATAAATGTTTACAAAATAATGTATATCTCTATAATTATAAATTTTCTATAATTATAAATTCTATAAGTTTTATACGAAATAACGATATGTATACAAATGTATGCGTGTGTGTTTTTTTAAGAAAACTGAAAATAACAAATAGTTTTAACAATTTATATTAATGATAAGCACAAAGCATTTCTAATATATCTTTTATATTTTAATTTTTTGTTAGTTTATTCTTAAATTAATTACTAGTATAAATTTTAAGAATTTTTTTACGAATAATCGTTTATCTTCTACATTTACTATTTATAAAGAAATATTTGTTATGATTAATTAAATTTTATTTTCAGTTTAAAAGCACTTAATAAAAGTGAATTAATTACAAATATCCTATTTAAATTTATTCATAATTTTTTTAAACAACTTCATCTGGAAAAATTTTTTTAAATTATCAAAACTTAATTTATATATTAATGGATATATGAGACAAGACTCTGTTGAAATCAAAACATTTTCATTATAATATGATAATTTTTGTCTTTAATTATTATATTAATAAGAAATAATAATAGCTTAATAAGAAATATAAGATCAATTGATTGTAATAATCGATGGACAAAATATTTTCATATCAGGAAAAAAATCTGATTCCTCTCTCTAAGTAAATGTGCAAGTATATTTTGTATGAAAATTTTCTACTTTTTTAAAACTTTTATTTTGAACTAGTTGTGATTTTTTTAAAGTGTAGTTAAATACGGTAACAATCTAATTACATCAATATAAAACATAAATGACATTGTATTACTTGAAAAAGACAATGCTTTTTTAAATATTTGAAATTCGTACAGTAGAAAAGTTTATTTAAAATTTTTGCAGCACAATTGTATTTCAACAAATATATTTGTGCGGTAAATACTTTATATAAGTAAGCAAAAATCTAATGTTTCTAGTAACTCTCAGTTATTAAAAATAACAAAAAGTTCAACTTTCTTGAAAACTACAAATAGATTTTATTTGTGATTAAAATTTCATTTATATAACATTATACGTTGCTAAACTTATTTTATTATTATTTTGAATTATTTTGAAATATTATTTTTAAGTGCTAAAAATATAATTAAAAACATATATAACTAAACAATATTAAACTTGATTTGACAAGAATGTCCTACTTGTCAAATCAAGTTTAATATTTCATAATTAGCCTTTTTAGTAATTTAATGTAATTGATAAAATACAGAAAGAGAAAAATGAGACGGATATTTCTAATCGTCTTACATTATTTTAAGCATTAGCAAGTGGAAAAATGAATTTCAGAAAGATTTCTAAATATATGAATATGTCAAGGAAAAAGAGAAAAACGTTATTATTATCTAATTTTATATATATAGGCAATAAAAAAGTAACCTAGAATCAATATTGCTGAATTTCCGCGTAATTTACTTCCACACATCGGAGAATGACAGAATCACTTTTTATCCAGCAAACACACATTTTCTCGCTTTATTACCTGCGACTCATGTCGAAAGTGTGTATGTAATATATTGAGCTTTATATTTCTTAGCGAAAGGGATTTATGTCTATCCTTAGAAAAGGTAAAAAATGATGTTTCTCCCCTTAGGAAGTTTTCATTGCGAGCGACGATATTTCATAATTTTTCTATTATTTTTTACTGTGAAATTTAATATTATGGAGATCCGGTACATTTTGGCGAGAATTTTTATAGAATTGAATATATTTTCTTTGACTTTTCGATTTATGATAACATTTCTTCTCGGCAGTTGCGAATCGAAGGGATTGGTTTATGAGATAGGCAATAAAAATGTCAGTCTCTTACACGATGTATTTACAGGTTGACGTTAAATTACATTGACAATTAATGTGATTTCAATAAGTACTTAAGCATCATTTGATTTCATTTAACTAGTTCTTTGTTTATAAATAGTGTTTTATTTTTAATTTATTAATTTAAAACAGATTCCATTCAATTTTGAATCAAAAAGAGCTTTTATTTTGAAACTAATTCCATTTCTTTTTGTACTAAAACACATTTGAAAATTTCACATAAATGAAAATTAATGTATTAAAAAATGTAAATATATATATATATATATATATATATATATATATATATATATATATATATATATATATATATATATATATATATATATATATATATATATATATATATATATATATATATATATATATATATATATATATATATATATATATATATATATATATATATATATATATATATATATATATGTATATATATATATATATATATATATATATATATATATATATATATATATATATATATATATATATATATATATATATATATATATATATATATATATATATATATATATATATATATATATATATATATATATATATATATATATATATATATATATATATATATATATATATAGCATAAATAGAAATTTTATATTTCAGTATTAGTAAATAATTAATAAATTACAAAATTAATGTCCTATTTATATTATAATTATAGCTTTATTTTATATTCTTAAATATAAATATTGTAAAACAGACTATTGATTAAATTTTATAGAAATAAAATATTTAATTTTATTATTTAAAATATTACGTTTCTTATACATTTTAACTAACAAAAGTATATGCCTTTGTTTTTCCATTTTAGTAATTAAAATCTATAAAATTATTTCATCCATAAGAATTCTTAAATAGTTTTTGACATTAAATCATTATATAAAAATTTCTAGAGACTATAACGAAAATAAAATTAACGAGTAATTAAAATAAATCTTCTAGGGAAGAATATTTTTTTAAAATTTGTATAAACTTCAGCAAGATTTAAAATAAGTAGGTTTTTCATAGATGCCATTATGTGAAATTTAACACAAGAAAATCGATATTTAAACGTAAAAAATGGGCTAACTTACAAGCATTAACTCATTTTATTAGTATTTTTACTAAAAGTGTGAATACTTTATACTAATAAAATACTATATATTTTTCCAATTTCTATGTGTTTTTTGTAACTTTTCATGAAGATGAAATGAAATTCTTATTCTTTGAAAACTTTTAAGAAGTTAATTAATTTAAATATTTTTAGCTCTAAATTACTGTATTGAATTTAAGAGAAATTCGAGATATATTTTAATGGATGGAAATACTGTAGAAATCTAATATTTTTAATGAGATATTTGATGTTGTTTTGACTTCAGTCAAAATATAATATATTATTCCATTGAAAAATTATAAGGTACAAGTAACCAAAATGTGAATTTTAATATTTTGCTCTTACATACTTCATAAATAATTCAACCTTGATTTTAACACTTCCAAAAAATTAAAGATATCACTCTTCTATAACTAAATATATGTTAATGAATATGATAATAAACTGAATAGTATATATTCAGGAAACATATTATGTGCATAGTGCATATTATCAATTTAAAGTGAAAGTAGAAATATTTAAAAAAAATCAGAAAATAACTTTTTTATATAATATTGTACATTCTTTTAGTATAATTCAAAATGCTATTAAAATAATGTAAAAAGTAGTATGTATGCAAAGATTAATAAATATTTCATTGTTTTTTTCACTGTAACTTTTTTCTGTAAAGTATTTAAAATCAGTCAGTTGTTTCTAGAAAATTCATTATGGATTTTAAATAAAATTTAAAAAAAATGTACTGCTATAATTCATTTTTTTCAATAGATTATTCACATAATATTTCTATTCTGATATTCATTTGAAATAATTTAGATGTAAATAGAACAACGTAAAAATTTCTAAAAAATCGGAAAAAATAATTCAGTTTTACAGGATAATAATTGAAGTTCTTCGGAATATGTAGTAACTTGTAATTTAAGAAAACGTGGAATTCGCTTTACACAATTAAAGCATTTGAATCCTTTATAATGAATTTCTTAAAATAAACTAGATATGCCACTTGAATTACAAAACTATACAGTTTCTAAGTTAAATGTTTAGGTACAGAAGGGAAATTAATTGAGAAACTCTCTCTTAGACTTCAGTGAAAAGCAATGACAAAAAACATGCATTCAAATTTGGATATTATAAATAGAGGAGCTGCACAAATAGTTCTTTTTAAAATACAAATTATTTTTCAGTCTCTTTCCGTTTATACGAAGTAAAAATAGTTATATCCTTTAAAGCAAGGAAAAACAATCTAAAATTTGACTGGAGCAATGAAAACATTCTATTCATTTTACTTAATTGACATAAATGAGCAAGTTTTTTCAAAAATCTAAAACATAAATATCTAACAACAATTTTAGAATACTAAAAAAAATAAAATACATCATCATAAAATTTTTTTTTAAAAAAATTATGAACTCAAATCTAAATATTTTACCTTTTAAGCATTAAAACAGGTAAGGATTGGCTTCTAATTATAAAAAAAATGTTAAAATAATAAAATTAATTTCATATAAATCAGGAATTAAAAGATATTTATGCGCACATTTTTACATAAACATTGGTCAATAATTTAGAAAGCCAAGATCAATATTTTATTGGATAATTTTATCATGGATAACGGCTCTTATTCGTTTGGATAATGAGTTTACATGCTCCTTTTATAAACGCGGCGTTCTGGTTAATTAGGGCATCGTCTTCATCATCGGATATAATGAGTTCGAATACGGGTTAAGATTTGCTTAGGCGGCTGGGGCACGTTATATAGATTATGGTCACAATGTCCTCCAAGTGAAATAATATTTGGAGAGTGGAGCATCAAGTATTAGGGGTTCTTCTATTTGAACATTGCTTTTCAATTATGAAGACTCCTATTCACTGCATCCATTAACTGGAAGACCTAATCAGGGTAAATTACAGGGAAATAAACTAGTGTATAAACAATATGATTCTTTCATTTCATCATGCAAAAGATATTTTATTATATCGTGCAATGGGTATGCGACATTTTAGACTAAGTAAATTATATGGTAAGATAGAGTGCTGTAGGATCTTTCTTTCTACCACAAATTTTCTATGGGCTGAAGATTAGAGCTATCTGTGGAGGCAAATAATATTAGATGTCAGACTGTTTGCTCAGAGAACTGATTTTGAGCACTTCTGGCAAGATATTATGTTGTATTATTGTCCATAAAGTATCCGTCGCTATTAGATTGGAAATGTAGCATCTCAGGGTAAATATGACTAAGCAGTTTTATCTGTTAGTTGGAACATGATATGCTATATCTCATGGTTATTTATGTATTTTTGAAAAACTTAGTGTCACCATTTTCATACCAACAAAACATGTCGCATGTGATAATTCTAATAGAGCTTTGCAAAATGATTGAAGGGCAAAGTTGTCTCGTGACTTCTCGGGGCTCTTCTGGAAACCAACGTCTTTCATCAGTACAAAATAAGATTTAGCGTGACTCATCTGCCACAATTCCCGTATCCAACCCTGCGGAATAGCCAATGTTTTCTGTACCAAAACCTCATGAAACGAATTTTTTGCATTTCGGGAAAAATCAGTAATTTAGGGCTAATATAATAAGGCATCGAACCATAATTGTATTAGTTTCGGTTCAACTAAAATAAAATAATTAGTTCAGTTCCAGTTTTCGGTTCAGTGCTGACTAAAAATTTTATTTTAAGCACATTCTTATTATTAATTTATATTTTTATAAATTATAATATTTTAAATTTTATAATTTATAAAAAATGATATATAAAATTATATATATATATATATATATATATATATATATATATATATATATATATATATATATATATATATATATATATATATATATATATATATATATATATATATATATATATTTTTGGTTTATAAAATTTCAAAATTAAATCGATTTTATTCTTTTTTAAATGGTGCATTATGTAGATTTATAAAAATTAACCATCATATACGATTGAATAAAGTCATTTAGATGGTCCCGCCAGTAAATCTGTGTTATCAGAGTAGGTGCCTTAATGGCTCCTTAGTTCGGGGCAGCAGTAGACGAGATCAAACAGCTCTTATTCGTTTCATTAGCGGTCACCTGTCATCAATGACTTTTGTTGGAGGCAATAAATACTTCGAAATCTGCACTAGGGGCTCTTCTGCACAACTCTCTCCTGGTCACATTTTATCTTGTCTGGAACTTACCAGGCAAGATCTGTTTCAAGACCTCCTATTAATACTGGATATTTTCAGCATGAATGGACTCATGGACCTGATTTAGCTGCTGGTCATGGGCATGAGAAACAACAACACATATACGATGAGAGCTTTGATTATTGGGGCATTTATATATTATCAAAATCGCACTCGACAGCTAGTTTCATGGTTATGTCGATTATATGTACCCTCGTCACTTAATACTTGCCTCTCATATAGTGTTCTTGGTTTGCAATATTTGTGTAAAAAATATGTTTATTTACTTAACATGAGAATTACCTTGAACCACATTGAAATATCTTCAAATACGGTTCACCCTGAAATAACTTCGTTTATTTCGGAGGGTACATTTTATATTTGAAAATGCCTTTTTTAAAACAAACTTCTGTAGCTTTCATTGCAAATACCATTATTGCAATCTTGATAAAGTGCGGATCGGTAATCTTATCCCAGAAATCAAAAGTACTATTTATACCAAACCTTCTTTTATTATAAAAATTATTTCAAAAGAGTTCAATATCATTCTCGGCAGAAATAGGTCATTTATGTGTTTTATTGCTAATTATTTACATTTTATTAAAGTCTAAATCATCTTCAGTTTCATTGCTTTCAGTCGATTGTGCTTCCTCCTTTACGAGTGAATTGGATTTTTTTTAAACTTGTAATTTGTTCCAAATATTCTTCAAATGTTGCACAACTTATATCTTTTGTGAGATGGAAAGCAAAATTCAATAACTCAGTTCCAAATAATCTACTCCTACTGAGCTATTACTTTCTGTTAACAACGTTTCCATGCAAGATACCTTTTTATGAAATACCTGCAAAGAAATATTTAAAATTTTGAAAATTCATTTTGTAATGGGTCCAAATGCCGTGCAAATCATTTAAAGTTAATTCTTCATTTTATTGTTTTAATGTTGTTTCTGTTATGAATTGTTGAGTATCAAAATTTTCATTCCATTCATTTATTGTTTACAAAATAATAATTTAAATTACTTTCAGTAAAAGATAAAATAAAATCTCTGCATTCCCATAAAGATTTTAATACATTATATTATAAAATGTTTCCTACAATGAATGAAGACAAATAGGTTTGGTGCGAGTAATGAAAGAATTGAGAGTTGGTTGAGAGATAAATGGGATTTTTTTAATTAATTCTTCCTTTAACTATTTAAATAACCTTGACCATTGTACTTACTGCTTAATTATCACAACTGTTAGAAGGCTTTTTTCGTCTCCTCACCATTTAGACAGAGACATGAATTACTATACTCGCAACAGAATCAATTTCATTCATAGTGCTGCGCTGCCTTATATGTTGCCGAAGATACTACTTGTAGAAGATAAGTTACTTCTTGTAAAAGAAATAATCTAAACTCATGTTTGTGGAAATTGCAACACCATGAAAGAATTTTCATAATTGAATGAAATTTAATACACAGTTGAGTGGTAGTGATACAAGTAAATAATTTAACTTGTAAAGCAAACAAACAATAAAAATATATCAAAATCAGTATTTTGTGCAGCCAACATGTGCTGCAATAAGTGCTGCTACACGACGTTGCATGGAGTCAAACAAATTTTGATTGTCTGCTAGAGGAAGAGAAATCCATATTGTTTGTATGCGTACCCAAAGTTCGTCTGTAGAAGCAACAAGACGAGGATAATGAGCGAGACGCCGACCAACGAAAACCCATACATGTTAAATCGGAGACAAATCCGAGAATACACAGGACAAGGAAGAAGCTGTACCTACCACTCTACAAGGAAGGATTGAATAGTCCTATTAATATAAGGTCAAGCATTGTCCTGTTGAAAAACAGGGCCTGTCAAACCTTGAAGGAGGGGAACAGCTTAAGACTGCAGAAATTCCATAATACACCGGTTAACTGCTCAGATTACCCACAATTCGTAGCAATTGAGATCGTCCATGATATGCTATGGTATTCCAGAACAGAACTCTGGGTGTTCGTCTACTGTGGTATTTGATAATGCACAGCGGAAGGTAGCATTCACCGGCATATCGTTTGACATAAATGCGACCATCATGGTACCACAAATTAAAGCGAGATTCGTCAGAAAACACGACATGCTGCCAACTAGCATGTCAGTCCCTATGCTGACAGGCCCATTGTAGCCGCAGTTGCCGATGGTTTAGCATATGGGGATCCTATATAAAGGAGTGTTTTCTCGTAACCCACGCTGGAGCAGACTCTACGAATTGATGAAACACCTGTAGCTATTGACTACTGCACTGCCAAATGTCTACAAGAAGATGTACGGTCCGTTAACGCAATGCGGATCAAGTGTCTATCATCGCGCACTGACGTCACATTTCGGGGTTCCACTGTCGGATTTCCATGTTGTCCGTCACTCGTCCGTCCACTGCTTCCAAACACGCATCACTGTGCTGTTGTTATGCTGCACACAAGCGGCTACTGCACGATAAAACAATCCAACCCTTAACGAAGGCCGATAATCTTCCTCATTCAAATTCTGTAAACTGTTGAAATCTCGTTCTTTTTCGTCGAAAAGGCATAAGTAGCGACTGAGCTAATGTTTACCACTAGTAGATAACCACTGATAACCATACACGTCTCGCTATAGCCATCTATTTATTCGAATCCATCCTTAGTTCAGAGGGCGGTGCAGTTAATATTTTAATATTTTGACAAAATGTTTGTTATGTAATGATTGTTACTAAATTTAAGTATGAAACACACCCACAAAAATTTTGAACGTGTATTTTTTATTTATTTTATTACGGTTTCCTTTTGTAAAGCACAAGTGTCCCATCACTTTTGTGAGACACTGTATATTGAACCGAAATAAGTCGATATTTTCTCGATTTAGTTCTGGTTTTATTTCCTCTTAAAATAATATTTTTTTCCGATTTTTAATCTTTGGTATAGTTTTACTTCAAAACCTTGGTTACTATCAACCACCCAACTACATATTCTTATTAAATGCAATTCTCTCAGATGATACTAGCTGAAATATGCTGAAAAAACAATTTTTTTCAGCATATTTCAAGGGAATTTTGTCATCTAACATAAATTAGCGCGTTTTTTCTCCTTTCCAATTTATTAATATGGCAATAGGAAATGCCGATCCGCTTTTCGGAAAATTCAGCTCAAACCGCAGTTATCTCTTCCAGACATAGACTGTGGGTTCTGATTTCAACTTTTTTAAATCATTGGTATGGCTTCTTTTGAAAAACCAGTGAATTTCGACTTACTTTCTTAGAGGAACAAAAATATAATCAGTAATATTCATTGAAATATGTTTATTAATAATTGGGTCATAAAATTATTATATTAAATGTATTTATTTTCCGCACACAAATTTTTTGGTGGGAATTAATTCTATAACTATCCTGACTAAAGGATACTTAAATATTTGTAGAAAAAAATCATGAATTATTGAATTATACAATAATTCTTTAATGGATACCGCTATATATTTTTTATTCTTCATTGAATGGTTACTAGCCGTTTCACAAGCGATTTGTACCTCATTCCTTTCTCTTATTGATTATAAATAATATTATATATCATATATAACTGTTGTTGTGTATATGATAATGTTAGGTATTGTATGCTAAAAAGTGAAAGTTACCTAAAGTGAGTTCACAGTATAAGAAGAGACAAAATGATTTGCATACAGTCTCTGTTAACTAACCATATTGTTATCCTAACGAAAAGAACACAGACAGAAAAAATCTGATTTTTTCCGTATTCTTATAATCTAAAAATATTATATTTTGGTTTATCCTAGATTTAAAAAACATTATTTTCGTAAATATTTATTTTTTTAATAAATGAATAAGAATCATATTTTTTTTAATTAGTTGCAAAAATTTATTTCAAAATATCTAAACACAAAAAATTTAAAATCCTATTTCCACAAAACTCTATTTTTATATTTTCCCAAAAATAAATACAGACTGGAATACAATTAATTATAATACATAATTATAATGCAATTTAATTACAATGCATTTAATAAAAAATTCATTTTTATCAATTATAAAAATTTCTAAATCCGTAAAATTGAAATATTTTTAAGAAATTTGTAAATATTTTTTTCTAGCGCGTTGTAATATAATTAATGTTACTAAATTTGTTAATTATATTCTTAAATTTAGTCTTTTATTTTGAATCTTATGTTTTGCAGAGAAACAACAAATATATTTTTGTGTGATTTATAAGTTCCTATATATATATATATATATATATATATATATATATATATATATATATATATATATATATATATATATATATATATATATATATATATATATATATATATATATATATATATATATATATATAATTTTGATTTAGCTTCTTTATTTTATCATCATCATGTCCAAATTCAAATACGTAATATGGAATTATTACGTTATATTTGAATTTGGAGTTCATTTTTAAATTACAATTTTAATCCCTAAATTAACGGTTTCATTTCGATTATAATAGCTATTAAATGTTTTATACCTAAATAATAATTCTTAATTTACATCAAAACACGCTTTTAAGTAAGTAAAGTTTGACTTTCATTTAAAGAAGACACAAAATAATGAATGAGTAGCATATAGATATAAACTTTCATGGAGATTCCTGGGTATTAATCCATGTTAGATATAATTTAACATGTTATAAGATAGAAAAATTTGAAACCATAACTCAACTTCTATAATATATTCATAATTTACAATAGAAGTATTTCTCTTTTCTCCTATGAATCAAATTCAACAATATGTTTGATTGCTTGTGTATGTGTTTCAATAAAAAGCTATAATTTTTTATTCCTTTAATCCTTGTGATATTTTAAATACACACAAAGAATTTTTTAAATATAATACATTATATATTTTAACAAGTATTTTAATTATAAAGAATAATAGATGATAATTGCAGAAAATATCATTTCTTCTTGAGAAGCTGCACGTTTTTAAAATATTATTTAATGTTCAATCATTTTGATACAAAGCACTTGATTTCATCGATTTTAATTAGCTGCTCCAATAAGTAAGCAACTAATTTACATTAAAAATAAGATTATGATATAGTTGTACATTATCTGTAAGCTAAATCATAGATATTGTTATATATTTTTGGTATTAAAAAGTAAACGAAACTTTATTAAAAATCATTAATAACGTTTTTGTTTGGGTTTAAATTTCTTAAGCGATATTATCAATTTTTTATAGATATTGAAGAATTTCTTCATTTTATTTAAAATCTACTTCTATAAGAATGTGGGATCTCCAACAATTCCAAATGAGGAAATTACATAACATCTTTTTTATTTTAAAAATATATTGGGCAATAATTTAACTGACATAACATTTTTCATGCTATTAGTTTTTATATTAAGTTTGTAGCTAATAACATTTACATTTATAAAATGGAAAAAATTAAGTATTTTGAAAACTTATGTAACTGGTTTATTATTCTTAATTTTCCTTTATAGATGTTTCATTTTCCACTCATGTAACGCTTGAACGACTGGCTTTATTCAAAATTCCAGGATTATAGTTTATTTTTAGAATTAGATGCTTTTGTGGATTATAACTATTTAAAAGAAATATAAAATGTATTTTTAATTTAATTTAAATATTAAAACACAACTTTATTATTAAAAATGTCAGAAGAAATTTCTTTAAATATTTTAGTGGATTACGTAATTGCGTTAACATAGTTATTTTTTTCCTAACACGAAAATTTTAAATTTATTTATAATAACTGACTATAAAATGCATTAGAAAGGTATTTTGTTTCCCTATATTTCTATGAAAACCTAAAAGAAAATGTATTATATAAAAATGCATTTAGTTCTCCTTTTGTTTTTATAAGATTTGATGAATTTACAATAACTGTTATTTTAAAATTAGATTTTTCTGAATTCTTAAAATAATATTTTTGGAAGCAAATGTATTTTTAACTGAAAGAAAATTTTTTCCAATCGCCATCTTTTAATAGAAACTGAATCAAAACAGGAAAGAAAACTGAAATTCTTCTTAATGAAAATTTGAAGATTTGTAAATGCAAAAGTTAAAGAAATAAGATCTCACTGGAATTATTCCTTATAATACTTTTACAGAGTTTTAGTAACTGTATAGTTAAAAATGAAATTTTAGTAATGATTGTAAAAGAAATGAACTAATGCTTATTGAAAAATCATATATGTAAGAATAAAAAATACGATGAAAAATAAATCGGAATTGGCAAACCGCAGATATTTTAAGCTCAAATTACTCACATTAATCTCATCATTTATAAAGATCATTTCTGAAAATTTTAAAATAAATCAATCTCATTTTATTTTACATGAATTAAATTTTAAAATGTGCTTTAAATTATATTTTTTATTGTAAAAATTACTTAAATTAAAAATACTTTTATTGTAAAAATACTTTTCTTGAGAAAAGACCTTCAAATTATACATTTATATCAAATGTTCATTTTGAATCTAATAAATTTTAAAGAGGGGTAATATGAATTTTAATTTTTATATTATACATGTATACATATATAAAAAATGAGGTATTAATAATTCTACTTAGAAAGCATTGTACTAAATATTAAATGCTCACATCTTTTGATTCTTATCAACATTTACAAAGGTAGAGACAATATCGTTTAGAGATATACATTATACGGTGGGGTAAAAGGTATGAACAGGTTTTAAAGGAATATAATACAAAAACCATTCAACTTACAGAAATTATGTTTATATTGTCTCATTCAGTACACAATCTAGTTTTATAAACTTACAAATATTTACTTATTAAAGTTGATTTCACGTAGGTGGTGGCCGTCAGCCGCGATGCACTCTTGAAAACGAATCCTGAAGTTTTCAACTTCTCTTCTGTACATTGCTATGGGAATGGCCGTAATTTCCTCTCTATTCTATTCTTCAGTTCTTCCAGGGCATGTGGAAGATGTTTAAAAACTTTTACCTTTATGTAATCCCAAAGAAAAAAGTCTTAAATACTCAAATCTAGTAAGCGCTCAGGCCACTCCACGTCATCCCGCACAGACATGAGGCATGTGGGAACACTTGCCTCAATATCGTCTTTGAAACCTTAGCAGTGTGGGAAGTAGTCCCATCTTGTATGAACCATATGTCTCCCAGATTTGTTGCTGTATTCATTTTTTCCAGCTCAGGTTCAAAAAAACTCTTCCAACATTGTCACATAGCACTCAGCGGTGACAGTAACGGTTCACCCATTATCCTCGAAAAAGTAAGGACCAAAAATCCAAACTGGGATATTGCACACCATACTGTCACTTTAGGGGAGTGAAGTGGCCTTTGGTGAATTTCCCTTGGGTTTTCATTGGGCCAATAGTGAATATTCTGTTTATTAACAGCTCCACACAGGTGGAAGTGGGCTTCGTCACTGCTGAAAAATGTTGAATTTGCTGGAATTCTGTCCAACAGTTCTTGGCAGTAGTTTTGTCGATGTTCAAAGTCACGGGGCAATAGCTCTTGAACCATCATTGTTTTGTATGGGTGAAACTGTAAATCTTCCTGCAAAATTCTCCTTAAAGATCTGCTAGACATGCGTAAAGTAACTGTATGCCTACGGGCTGAGTGTCTGGGAGAGTGTCCGATTAGAATTTCTTACCAATATGACATTTTCAGGAGTTCTTACAGTTCTGGGTCTTCCAGTTGCCGAAGGAGTTGCTGTTGAACCAGTGTTCTCCAATTTCCTAGCCTAATGCATTACACTCCGGAACGTTTTTCCCAACAGGGATAGTGAATTGCTGTCGGAAGACTCTCTGCATGGCGATAACAAAACGGCCATTTTCAAAAAATGACGTAATAGCAAACCCAAGATGCTCTCCCGTCGAAACAATGGTTGCTACTGAAAATTAGGCTCTCCCACTGTCACAAAGAGACCCTCCTCTTTTCCCAACACCATCACAGGCCAAGCTCCAGCCGGTCAAAACCGGTTCATACCTTTTGCCCCACCCTATATCAGTTATCGATTTAAAAATTATTGAGAGTTTGAAATTTATCAATATATTCGATATTTTAAATATAATGAGAATGAACATAAGCAAAGGAGGACATATTCGAAATAATATTTGAGATTTTAGTCATTTTCCTGTACATTATTCCTCCCATAATTTTATATGCGCGCGTACTACTAAAGTTTATCAAAAACTTAGGTATTCAAAAGTGGTCCTTTAAATGAAACTTTAGAAGCAGCAAATTAAACTATACTTTTAAATTTCTTAAATTTGAATCTAAATTAGGAAATTCCAAACAATGAAAGAAAACTGATTTCGGACACAAAAATAATATAATTAATTGGAGTAATAGCACAACAAAATTCTACTTTCAATTCTCATTAAAATATCCCTTCAAAAAATAAATATTTATTTCAAAGTAAGAAATTAATTAATTTGACATTTAAATTAAAGCTCTTAAGCTTAAACATGCTCTTAAAAATATAAAAATATAATTATGCAGAATCAAATTCAGCAGTTATGAATTTCTTCATAAAATGTGCTTAATTTGAAATAAATTTGGTTTTGCATAGATTTAAGCACTGTTTCTTTCAAATATTAAGCAATAAAATGAAATACTCTTGATCGCATGAAATTCTAAATATTTTTATTAATATAAATATTAACCAACTATAAAATTTTCATAGATGAAAAATATTTTTTCAGTACAAGTGATTGCTTCTTTTAAATGCTTGGAGGAAAATTTACCAGTTTGTGCACCCGGGGATTTCACATGCGTAGCTGTTGGGTATATACCTAGCTGTGAAAAGAAATACTTAATTTAATGACAAAACTGTGATACTTACACAATTTAATCGATATTTATTGTGAGCTTTATTTAAAAATAAATTGTCGTACCACGAAAAATAAAGTCCCATGCTGGAAAAAAAAATTTAATTAAATTTAAAAAAGCATAAAAGTTAACTTTAATTATTAATTAATTAAATATTGAAGCAAAAACACCTTTCATTCACACTCCAATACATTTCTGATTGTGATGGCTGTTAGGGAATGCAAAATAATCTGTTTTAAACAAAAAAGAACATAAAAATTAAAAATATAGAAATATCGCAATTTTTTAAAAGAAATTTCAAGCATGTTGGAAAAAATAGGGATTTGAAAAAAAAAAACTTGTGTATATTTTTCTTCTACTTCCAGTTATTAAACATAAATGAGAATATCAATATGAAGGAATCATATGACTTCGTTATTCAAATGAGCGGAGTTCTACTAAAGTGTGTATCATGACATATAAGCAATTTTATAACTAGTTTAAATCAGTATGAAGCTGTAATTGATGTAATATAAATGTTATATAAATTTTGCAATATAAATTTTGGAATATAAATTCTGTAATATAAATTTTGAAATAAAAAGTGAAATCTTGAGCTTAAGTAAAGTAATTGACTTCTATCCTGATACAAGTTTCTCGCCACTCCATGTAACTTTCTTAACTACACCTTCAAGAAAATTTTATGAACAAGCAAACAAAAAGGGATTTAACTTATATAAATTGCAATATCATAACATTAAAATAAAATTTGTCTACAGATTTTAAGAGTCATAAGGCTATTCTAACTATTCTACATTAGAAATTTTTAGAAGTAAAGTGTTAATTGAATTCTGCCGTTCATCGGAAATTTAATAAATTCTTAAAATGCAAATAATATTTTTTTAAAAAATTGATTATTTTTTCATTTAATTCCAGAAAACTCAAGCTGAAAATTGCTTCTTTATAAGTGAAAGTTCATTAATAATTTGATAAAGAATTTTCTATTAAATGAATGAAATAAAGATGTATGTCTGAAAACGTGCCTAAATGTGTGTAAGAGTAATATATTTATTAATAAGAATCACAGGTAATTGAAATAAAATAATGAATATATTTAAAATGAGCAAAATTTTAAAAGGATTTCTCTTTTCCAAATAATGTATTACTTTTTAATATGCATTACTTCTCTTCTTATACTATATCTTATATATCTTATACTACTTAGCGCACGAGAACATAAAATTCAGAAAAATCGCTTAGCTTTTTTAAAATTGAAACTTTTTTTTATTTTAGAATTATAAAATCATTTCAGATTTATTCTAAATTTAATAAAGATATGCGCTTAAATTTTGCTTTATATGAGTAATTTAAGGAGAAATGCAGTGAAATTGCAATAAGGCAAATACATGAAGTTATTTTTGAATGCAGAGTTAAAATGAATATTAATACTAACTTCAATTTTGTAAATTGCTTTACTAATTTGATAAAAAAATGCTATAGTTTTTAAAACTCAGTCCCAAATTTTTTGGCTATGTATCTTCGCAGAAATGTGTTTAGAATGCAATTTAATTTTAAAATAAAATATATGTTACTTATAGTCAATTTTAGATAGATTAGTTTCAAATAGTGTAAAATTTTGTTAGATTATAATCGATCACTGTGTATTCATAACTAAAATAAACAATTAATCAGAATGTCTTTAACTCTTTAATATATGCTGTTTTATAAAACCAAAATAAAATGTTATTAAAATATATTCAAAGTCATATAGCTAAATTGTTTTTTTATAATAATTGATTTTCCTCTTTTATATGGAAATTATTTTGAATGCCAATTAATTGGAAACAATCCAAAATACAGGACAATCTGTAATTATAAATATAAGAATATATATTTACTTAATATAAAATCACAATTAACAGTTATACATAATAAGAAACAAAACTTTGTTCTGCAAAAAAAAAAAAAAAAAAAAAAAAAATTGGAGAACACATTTAACTGTGTGTGTTAACTAGAAGACATTATCAAATTCTCAGATTCAAACGATACGATAAAAAAATTACCATAATAAATCAAATGCACATATAACAATATTTTTAAAATGCGAGTAAAATAAGAATAATCAGTTGTGTGTATGTTATTTATAATGTTATGTTACCAGAATTATCAATCAAAATTTTCAATACATTTTATAGTTTTTAATTTTAAAAATTATATTTTGATTAAGAATATAATTTTTGAAATATTAATATTTAAAATTTCTATTTTACAGTTAATATTTTAAATTTACTTTTAAAAAATAACGTAAAATTTCCTTTGAACGAGATCACTTAATGTGTTAGGGAAGGTAAATTTTACATAGAAAATACTAGTTAACAGATGTCTTAAAAAAGAGAAATGATAAAATTTTGCAATCATTCTGTAATTTTATTATTAATATTTGCTTAAAGTGTATTTGTTATTTAATAAAACTGGTAAAAGGACATTTTTTATTCGAGAGTTGTTTAAATATTAAGAATAAAATAGAATGAGTTTCTCAAGCTTAAAGAGCTAAGAATTGTTTTAAAGAAGATTCGGCAAGCTCATGTGTTACGAGTTACAGACAGCATTAAGAAATGACTATATATTATGCTAGCTATCATAACCAACAGATGTCTTTGTAGGCACAAAGCACATAGTCTGAATTCTGAAGTTTGATGTATAGCCTTTAAACATATACTGCAGCATGATTTCATTGTTCATATGATTGCCAATCAAATCCAATTGAACAATGCAGTCGATTCATCTTGATAAGATCTCTTTGTACAAAATTGCTGATGGGCTTAAACATAAAAAATATGTTATAGATCTAAATTCTATGACCCGACCATAGTTATCCATTTTAGAAAATTAAGCTAAATATATCAGTTTTGAATATTTAGTATTTATAAATAGGTCTTCACTGTTTATTTACTTGAATTTAATAATTGTATATAACATTATAAAATAAAACAAAGCGATTTTTATTTACATTTCAAGAATTTATCCTAGCATAATCTTAATCTCACCAAGACAATAAATGTCTGAAAATAACAGGAATTTTAGTGTTGGCTTTGATTATAAAAAGTTCATTTTCATACAATTTTTTAAATACAATACTAAATTTATATTCTAATTTTTAAGCAATCAAAACTTACTAATACCATTACACAGTTACCATTCATTGATAATATTATATAATTTTAATAATAATATCGGTATTGAATTTAGATAAAGAAGTAAAATTAAACCCATTCCACGGAAATAATTAATATATTGTAAAATGACTGTGTACATTATTTTGGTATATATATACACACACACACACACACACACACACACACACACTACACTACACTACACTACACTACACACACACACACACATCACACACTATATATATATATATATATATATATATATATATATATATATATATATATATATATATATATATATATATATATAAGGGAAATGAAAACCGTACTTCAATCTTCGAAGTAAATATTAATAGGAATACTCTATAAAAAAACTGTAGATGCTTATAAATTATAAATAAATCGTCTTTATATTTTTATTATTTCGTCTTTATATTTAATATTAAACATTTGGAAATTTTTTCAGAGTGTCTGACTGTGGATAAGGAGGTCCTAGGTTCGAATCCCGGTTCGGGCATGGATGTAATTTCTTTCTCTATCTATCCTGTCTTTGTCCTTTCCTTGTATGAATGAGGTGTGATTGGTTGCCTACCCTATAAACGGGTACCTATGGCATGTGTGTACTGAAGAAGTCGGACTCCACACCAAAATATGGTTCAGTTGGAAAAGTGGAGCAACGCACCCCATGTTGCTAGCCTAGCTGGCACACGACAACAACATGTGGAAATTTAAATGATAATTTTCTTTGTAGTTATGTGTTTTATAATGAATAATTATAAAAATTTTAAG
This sequence comes from Latrodectus hesperus, assembly GCA_037975125.1. Taxonomy (NCBI): domain Eukaryota; kingdom Metazoa; phylum Arthropoda; class Arachnida; order Araneae; family Theridiidae; genus Latrodectus; species Latrodectus hesperus. Next base: position 61,013,666 of record CM075855.1, read on the forward strand.
CCGTATAAAATATATTATTTCAATATACTAGCAGAACATATGGTGAACCATGAGGAATCAATATTCACTGTTTACCTACAAGTGATATTCATGAAAACGTAATTTTTAAATCATATTTATATTTATAAGAATCGTTACTTACTTATATTATAATAAGTGAATATATTTATAACTTTCTCAAATTAATTTTAAATGTCATTTGCTTTTAAAATGAGGAAAATTTAAATAATATTAAGACATTTAAAGAATTATTCCTTTTAAGCCCATCTCATCAAAAGTACTATTGTAAACAAATGCTTAATTAATTTTAGTGTAGATAAATTACTAATCAGAAAACGTTCACAATGATAAAATTTCTGTCTACGAATAATCAAATATAGCAAGTATTTTAGTTTAGTAAAATTACTTAATTTTTTTAAAGTTTAGGCAAAATGATAAATTTTTATTTAAACCGAAATCGTTTTATATTTTTTCATTTTAGAAAAAATATTTTTTCAGTGATATTTCAAATAAAGACAAAACACACACACACGTGTGTGTACATAATAGATGCATTTATTTTGATATCTTAAATTTAATTTCCAACTTCTTCCATATCATAAAGATAATCCTAAATAATGAATGTTATAGTATAACAGAAATAAATAAATTCCGTTTATATATTGTCAATTTATTTACTGATTTTTTTTTCACTAGTAATTGCAATATTCGATATAAATCAGAAATGTCATACAATTTTCCTAACTTATTTTAAAATTCCGTTATTCATTTCATAAGCATACACAAGTTCATAAGTTATGGTTCTGGACGAAATTTATGATTCCATTAATATAATATTTGACATTTTCGAAGAATAATTGTCTTAGATCTTCGAAAGTCTAAAATTGTATTGAATAGAACTACATGGAAAATGTATGGACAGTGTTTTAAGAATTTTCGATGGAATACTTTCTGAGAAACGAAATATTAAAATTTCTTAGCATTTTCCATTCTAAAGTTGTTGATATAAATATGTAAATTATGTCAATAGGATATCCAAATGTAGTGGACGTGAGAAATATAACATTGCTCTCAATATATTAATTTGTTGTATTCATAGAATTTTAAAAACTTGTTCATTCATTATTCTCTTACCTCTGGTAAATATTCAAAAATATTTTATTTTTAAACATTACTATGGATGCACATTTAATATAGAAAATTAAGCAGATAATGTTTGTGTATGAAATGATAGATATTTGGATATAATCTTTGCAGTATTTACAACACTTGATTTTTTTCCACAAAAGATGTTATTACATATAATATATAAGATAACATTTATGTTTTATCACTGCAAAATGCTTGTGTGCTTGCTTCAATTTTATTAAGAAACAGACAACAAATATAATTGTAGTTAAAATTAAAATTTAAACCTTATCATAACGAAAAATTCTTATAATATTCCAACTTGTCCCTTAAATTTTCTATTTAGTATACCTAGATTTTTTACTAAGCACTTTTTAAATTATATGATATAATAACATAAATTATATTATGATTAAAATACTTATTTAAAAACGCAATCAGTTTTATTAGAGAAAAAATATGAAAAATAAGGTACTTTTTATATATATTTTTACTGTAATTATTTTGTTGATTTGAATTTGATGGGATGTTATTGCTGAGTGTTGTTCAATTTTGTGTTTTATCATAGCTCTATATCATTAAAGATAGCAATTCTTCAAATGTACTGCTTATAACCTAGTGAAGAGACTACGAAGTATAAGGAAGAATTAAGCCTTTACGTCCTTGCGCGGACTTCAAAGCCAACTGAGTGACTTCAAACGCAGTTAACATATCTGAAACTGGATAGACAAATTGCGTAAAAGGCTGTCATCCACACTATACCGATACGGCTGTGTATAGTTGATTAGCAATAGTCTGTGGAAGAAGTTTACCTATAAATAAAGGAACTGGAAAATCAATGTGAGAAAATAAGATTTGTGATTGAATAATTATGCTTCAAATCCTAACTGCTATAAAGTTACTACATCATTTTTCTCTGTTTAACGTGAAGCAGACACTTCCATACCATCCGTGGATCTTTAAATCATATCAGAGTGTTTGGCTGAAATGGCGTAATGAATCATAATAACCTTTACGACATCTAAACTTAACTTGATAACATCTATTAAATCTAAAATATGATACGAGATAAAAAATACAAATTTGTTTTACAGCAACATGCAAGTATTATTTTAGTTTTGATGATGTGAAGTACTGCCTCTTATGATACTAAATCACCTCCACATTTCTATGCGATCACCTCTAACAAAATAATAATACATTGATTGTAACATGATCCTTCGTGTGACGTCATTTCTTGCGGTTTTATAAATGCGCATGGTTGCTTGCAAATTAATAACGATAAATATCTGTAGATTCCTTCATAAGATGAAAAAAATTACAAATCTTTATCAGTCTTTATCTAGATGCTTAAAACCCTGCATCACTTCAAACAGCTTTTTGATTAAAAGTTATAGAACTAATATGATAACATATTTAAATGAAATAGGTATCTGTTCATTTTAAATAAAACTATTTTTATTAGTTTATAATTATTATTTTTTTTATTTTATTTTTTATAATTAACGTATATAGAGGATTTAAATTAGAATACTTGAAATGCTGTTTATATGTTAGAAAAATATACAATTTCTATATTTAAATTTATATATTTTCATTATTATTTATTAACAAATTTATAATTTTTAATGAACGTGGATCTTACATTTAATTTTCCAAGAATTAGGGCTTTCTTTATGACTTTAAAAGAATCAAACATCTAAATAACAAGATGCTTATCTGCAGTTGCACTTTTACGAAAACAGTTACGTTTATGACATTGATATGACATTAAAGACCTTATCAATCACTTTCCGCTGATGTTGGCAATCTTGGCAGAAACAAATCTATTATCTTAAAGAAATAAAAGTTTATTTGAAATGAACGGTATTTAAGAATATTTTTTTTAAAAAAAGGATTACAATGTCAAATTTCCTATAAAATGTTTTATGCATTTATTTATTTATTATTTTTTTTGCGGAAAATTAACTGTTCATTAATTTAAACATTTGATCAATTGTTTGTAAAATTACGAAACTAAATAATCATTAACTGAAGAACTCTATTAACACTATTAAAAAAATTTCAAACCATGTCTTATAGATATTTTTATCTAAATCTGACAAAATTATTATCAATTATATTTTTATCCGTAATCATTATTTATAAATCCATTTACTATTTGCAAATTTGTATTGTGCACAGAAAAAATAGAATTATTTTAAGAATAAATTGATGTCAAAATATAATTATAATATTTTATTCACAAAAAATGATAGTTATTTAATTTTCATAATAAAATCAATAGTCTATTCCGTTATGTGACAATACTTCAGTATTTTAAATACTGCAAATAATTCTAACAAAGAATGTAACAGACACTTTGCACCCAATTTTTGCTTTGTCGACTACACAAAGAATGCTCTTAATCTTTATTTTAATCTGAAATTTTATCTAGGACTCATATAGGCATCCAATTGTGCATTTCAGCTGTTTAATTTTCACATAGTGTTAATCAAGTTTTTACTCTTATTTTAAAAGTCGTATGCATTAGAGTTGTTATTTATTTACTATAAATATGTATAAGACATTAATGAACTAATAACGTATTTACCATATTTAATAAAATATATCAAGCTGAAAATAATTATATATTTCGGAGTCTGCAAGAAAATGATGAAATATGTTGAAATATTTTTTAAACAGTATGTTATATAAAAATATCTCTGGAATAAATTTTATGGTATTTTATTTGTTATTACTTTTCAATTATTATGTTTTTGATTCGAAATAAAACAATTTACTGACACTGGAACTTAGATAGTTTAATATCAATAATTGAAACATATTTTAATTTTTCTTTTAGAAACGGGTTAAAAAGTAACTCTTTTAAGGTAGTATTCTACATTAAATATAAATATAAATATAAATTTATTTATTTTAATGAATTTTAAGTTTTAAAGGCTTTTTTGTGTACTTCATGACAAATTGTGGTATGAGAATTTTTAATGTGAATTCGATTTTTGATTAAATACTTAGAGATTTTCTTTATTGTTAAATTTTAAAGTTTTGGTATTTACATAAGATATGTACTATTATATTTCAAAATAAGCTTATCTTTTATATTTTATCATTTCAATTTTGAAGAATAAATTTAACATTCAGACTCATTAGTTTAAATGTCATTTCACAATTAAAGTCATGCATGCTTTTTTAAAATAATAGATTTAAATCTTCCTGTGAAATAAACGATTTTAGAAGCTTTTAAAATACCATTTGAGTTAGGATATCATTTAAATTTTTCAGCTTCCTCTACGTAAATTGCCATTAAATAAGATAATATTAAAATATCATTTAAATTCTCCCAAATGAGTAATAATCAACAAAGACATAAATAAATGTAGAGCTCATTAACGTCATCTTAAGTGGGCTTTTGTTATGTGCTGCTAACATTAAAATAAATCTTCTCTTGCTTCTTTCTCATTACCATTTTCTCTTCCAGATTTCCTTTCATTTTAATCTTAATTAGAATGTTTGAAATTAATATTTTCATAAACATTTTGATTAATAGAAATTTCAGTTTCTTATCTGCATTAACGACTACATTTTATATCTGAATTGATAATTACAAGATTTTAAAACAATAATAATATGCTATAGGGGTTTTCATAAAATGCATATAAATTACATAAATTAATAGATAACAATATTTTAATCAGCTCTTTCTTTAAAAGCTTTATTGAAGTAAGGAATAATATAATTTAAAATATGAGTCTAATCACAAGAATTTCGAACCTAAATAATTTACATATTTCATATAAATGCCTCCATTTGAAATGTAAATTTAAGAAAGTACTGAATATAGTTTAGGTAGTAAACTAGTTTAGAATAGCTTCCATTTACTAGTAATTTGAAATTAGGAATTAAATTAGAGTAAAACATATAAGCATGTACCACGTAATGAAATTACATATTCCAAGGGAAATATATATCATTCTGATTCAAATTTCCGACAATATTTCAAGAGATCTATGTACTATTCATATTTAAATAATTATTATATTCAAATTAAATATAGAATATGGGATAATTGCATTGACAAATAAATCAATGTAATAAATATTAAATACAGATTAATAAGAACAATCTTAAAAGATATATAAAGTTTGCTCCACATTTTTATGAAGTTTTATCTCTAAAATCAAATTATTTTTCATTATGCGCCTTTTTCTCTGAAAATTGTATTGCAAAATAAATTAACAATATTTGCAATTTAAAAAATTACACTTTTAAAATTTCTTGAATTTTTTAATATCGACAAGAATGTTTTGTTTTTAAATCACATGTATAGAATATAGAATATTTCAAAATTTATAAGTTATGTTAATAACTTACATGATTTTTTCTATGCAAAAAACTATGTTATTAATATATTAAAAAAATACTTCCAATAAAAAATTAAATCCAAGTTGGAAATAAATATTTTCTTGACTGCTATATTCACTGCTGACTAAACTCCTCTATAGAGGGTATACTTCTCTACAAGAGTTCCTTAAAAAAGAATTACGTTGCATTTTTAATTTCAAACAATGATTCTTGAGGGCCTAAAACAATTTTTCGGAATGTATCCATGCCAGTCAATTATCTTCCTCCTTTTGCGAAATTTGTATCAGATTTACTGTACGGTCACCCTTGGCGAGTATTTTAAAGATATTTTATAGCGCCAAATTTATCGAACATTTTTACTGGAAACCCGGCAAACTAGCATTTTGGCAACCCTATTTGTTATTAATTTCTCATGAATATTTACCGATTTAAATTCATTAATATAAAATGTAATCAAAAAAATTTTATGGATAATTTAACATATCAACTTTATTATTTTACCATTGATGTTTTAAATCCATAAATCTGCGTTTTTGGTTAATTTTGTAAAATAGTTGAGGATATTGTTAGATATCAACCATGTATGAAATATTTGTCACTATTTCAGCCATTTTCTTCCAGCCGTTTTTTCCCGATCGGAAATTCTTCATATGGTCACCCTTGGCGAATTTTTGAAAATTTCGCCAAGGGTGACAGTACGGTAAATTTTTACCCGGAATTTAGTTATTCATGTGTTAAAATTTCATCCTGATTTTTCTCATGAAATGATGGTCAAAAAATCTGGATAAATCTCTTTTTTATCAAGCCGTTACTTTCATAATTTGAAACGGGTTTACTAGTTTTAATTTTTCATTTCGAGAATAAATAAGGAAATGGAGTGGCTCCTTTTGAATTACATTAATTGGGATGAAAAATTATTCTAATACCAATTTATATATATATATATATATATATATATATATATATATATATATATATATATATATATATATATATATATATATATATATATATATATATATATATATATATATATATATATATATATATATATATATATATATATATATATATATATATATATATATATATATATATATATATATATATATATATATATATATATAATTCGATTGGTTTTTATTTCTCAGTATAACTTCATCAAGTAATTCATAACAATGAAATATGTATATGTTTTAATATCTCTTTAACAATAATTCTAAGTTAATTGTTCCTAACTTGAATGTTTACTGATTTAAAAAGCCATTAAAACGGCCTTTTAAATCAGTAAACATTCAAGTTATTATCCTGCATATGTTAAATACAAAGTTACTGAATCAATATTAAAACGTCTTTATATGTCTCCCTAATGGATAATAAACTAAAGACGTTTAAATAAATGCAAAGGTCTTTAATGCCATGTTAAAAGAGAGTTTGTTACTGAGGAAGACATAAATATTAATTTTCTAAGCTTTATTGCAGTCTTTTCTCTTTCAAAACTCATATCATTAGAATCTTCGTAAGGATAATAAAAATTATTACTTTATTGTGAAGATTTTTGTGAATAGAAAGTTATTGATGTTTATTCCTTTCAAAGAACATAATTTATTTTTTAAATCTGGAAAAGTGTAGTTTAATCCAGAAGTTAATTCCTTAATTTAAATTCTCTAATATCATAAAAGTTTATTTTTCACGAGTCAAGTAATATTTTATCAACGGAATGGAATGCATGTTGCAATTATTTTTTTATTTAAAACATAAGATGTAAAAATCTATTAAATTCTTCTTTTAAATTCAATAAATATTGCTGCATTTAATGAACTTAATCTTTATGTTTTGAATTTAAATTTTAATAACTTAAACTCATAATATTTTGATGAGAATTTTTAAATGAAAGATTAATATATTTTGTCATTTGTAATCAAATATATTCATATAACAGCAAAAAGTATTGATGATAAAAGCTTAGAAGCAAATATTAATATTATATAAATACCATATTTTTCTTCATTACCTTTTAATTGGAAATAATAAAATAATAATCTAAATATGACTACCAAAATGGTTTCTCTATATGTAAATTTAAAGGGGGCGATATATATATATAAATATATATATATATATATATATATATATATATATATATATATATATATATATATATATATATATATATATATATATATATATATATATATATATATATATATATATATATATATATATATATATATATATATATATATATATATATATATATATATATATATATATATATATATATATATATATATATATATATATATGTGTGTGTGTTGAATTTAATTTAAGGAGTTAATAATATTTATAAAAACAAGCTTTTTTGTCAAAGAATGTGTGCTTTTATATTGAAATGACCAAATACTAGAATGTATTTGATTGTGAACCCATGATTGTTCGTTTTTAGTGATTACTTAAAATTTGTCCTCAACTGCAATGTAATCAATGTTTATTTACTTGATGCTTAAATTAAATTCTATATCACGAATTTTTCAAAAGAATTTAAATTCATATAGTTAATTAATTTTAAATATATAAAATCATCAGGTAAACAAAATGTTTCAAAAACTGTTATACGGAGAATTGATTTATTTGGTGGTGTTAGAAATTCATATTAGAATAGTGTAACATGCCTCAACGCTCGAATAACAATATATTTTATTGCACTGAAAATAAATTATGCATATGTCAATTACGAAAATTAGAAAACCTTTCGATTCGAAATGACCTTTGTTACATCATTTGGTTTTTTCCCAAAACCACTTTCATAAATAATGGGTTTGAATTCATGACAGAGAAGAAATCGTTAAGACTTCGGTCAGATTTTATATTCTAATAATCGAAATGAAAAGTATTTTTATGTATAGAAAAAATAAGCACAACATTCAACATCTCCCTTTGTTCATCATTCACTGCAATCATAGATGAGACACATAGATTTGACGAAGGAACATACACTACCGTGAGCTCTTACGTTTTATTTCCACTCGCATAGCGGACTAAATGAGATTTTCCTAATATTTACCATGTAAGTTGCCTTACAAGGGAAATTTTAATTGGCAATTGACAACTCTAAAATATTATAAGAACTTGGAAAATAACAATGGCTATATAGACAAACATACATACATAAGGCGGAAGTGTGACATACATCGCTTAATGTTTAACGACGACTAGATCTTTCATTCTGAAGAAAGTTGACTTACAACCAAAATGAATCTTTTCAGTAAGTTTTACATTATAATTTGTTTTGACTAAATATGTTTCAAATAAGATACCTTTTTTATGATATCTTTCAAATAAGATTTTGACTGATTAGTTTATCACCGATAATTCTTGGCAAGTGCAGAGGAAGATATATTACTAATTGATAAGAAATACACTCATCGCCATAAGAATTCCCAACTATGAAAATGTATTAAAAATGAAATGAAATTTTATACACTCACTTCTAAAAGTTAAGCATGGAGAAAAAAATGCTAATTTCCAGAAGCCAATCTGAATTGAAGATGATGCAAATCGCTGCAGAGGTAGATGGAAGTATGCAAATATGTTAGGTAACAGCCAATAGCGCTTTCGTGTCAAGAAATGTGCAAAAAGGGTTAGTCTTATAAGATACCAGCTTTATGAAAGGTTACAGAAGTTGATTATAAGTGCTGATAGAAAGTGTTTAAAACCTTCGTACAATTTGTTTTCAAGACATACGTGTTTCTATGACTTCCAGAAGACGAAAGGAAGATTCTGAGTGCTGGCGTGCTGTGGGGCATATTGAAGCAGGAAAATCGATCTCAGATGTTGCTCTTTTCTTCGGCGTTCATCATTCTGTAATTTCACGTTTATGGAAACAATTCCAAACCACACAGACAGTTGTACGAAGGCCCGTTGCCGGTCGTTCAAGGGTTACAAACCCCGCGGAAGATCGGTATTTTGCGATTTTAGTCAAACGGAATCTTAGAGCAACCTCCACAAATGTAACACCTATGGTTACAACGTCCATTGGTAAGGTGATATCTGCAGCTACTGTACGCAGAAGATTACATATGAATGGACTGTACGCCCGGGTACATCGAGTTTGTGTTTGTCTATCCGTCCAATCAAGAGGGGTATGATTAAATTGGTGCCGGGAACATGGCAACTGGATTGTGTCTGACTAGGGCACTGTCATGTGTTCTGATGAGTCAAAATTTGCTCTTTAATCAGATGACAAGCGTATTAGGATATGGCGTGAGCAAGGAACACACAATTAGCCCCCAAAACATCACTGAACATCACGCATTCCGAGGCGTATGCATTATGGTGTGAGCAGGAATTTCATTAGGATATAGCACTGACTTGCACATCTTTAAACGGGGTTCTGTTACGGCTGTCCGTTATCGAGATAGAGTCCTGGAACCCATAGTGAAATTGTACGCTGCAGCAGTTGGCTCTACTTTTGTTTAATTAACGATAAAGCACGTCCCCATACAGCTGACATCGTCGATAAATACCTGGAGAGTGAAAGGATTGTGCGTATGACGTAGACAGCATATTCTCCCGACCTTAATTTCATTGAAAATCTTTGGAATGCTTTCGGCCGTGCTGCATCTTCACGTTTCCCACCTCCAGCTACTCTTATTGAGCTGGAAACTACTCTACAAGAAGAATGACTAGTTCTGCGATGGTTTACCACCTAATTGAAAGCATGGTCACAAGATGTAATCTTTGTTTACAGATGAGGGGGATCACATACCCAATTAATGTCCTTTTTCATTTTATGCTGTTTATTTTTCTTAATACTTAATTCTGTTTAAATCTCCAGTATGTCATTTCATCTGAAAACTTAAAAAATTTAATATTATTTTCATTTCTGTATATAATTATTGATTTTATTTTATGCTTAAATATATATGCTACTTTCCTGCCGAATTTTGTGTCAATCAAAGCAATATTTATTGATTTGTTTGCATTTTACATCTTCGTGCTTAACTTTTGTAAGTGAGTGTATATGCAAGTACTACTTTAATATGAGTAAAGATTAGAAAATCATGGAAAAAGAACCATTTATTGGAGAAAAAAGTACAAATAAATAGAAGTTTTAATACTCTTAATCCCCTCTAACACGAATCCACAATAAGATACGAGTTAGCAGTTAGGTATAAAAGTATGATGTCGTAAGATATCTCATTCTACAGTTAAAGTAAACGTGACTCTAGTTCGACCAAACTTGTAGGCTGTCCAGCTTACTGTATTATATTATGCCAGGTATGTTCAATTGATGACAAAACTGAGGATCGAGAAATCCAGGAAAAGGTGGTAATGTAACTAAAGCAATCTCGTGACATCCTTGACAGGTATGGCTGAGAACAGTCAAGTTAAAAAATGGATCCTGGGAGGCATGCCATGAATAGCAACACATGTAGTTGAATGATGCCATGGACTTACCGTTGGGCTGTCATTGTGTTTTGGATCAATATTAGGGGTGACCGTGCATCTTGAGCAATGGCACCTCATACTCTAACACTAGCTGTGGAAGCAGTTTGTCACTTTAAAGCGAAAGCAGGATTGAGTTGCTCTAAAGTAAGTCTCCACACTCGATCCCGATTGTCATCACTGCTCAAATTGCATCTTAATTCATCACTGAAGACGACCAGATTGTTTTTGTTGTTGTTGTTTCCAATCCCCGTGATCAGCAAAGCTAGATCAGGTTCATGAGTCCATTCAACCTAAAAAAGTCAAGCACCAGAAGAGGATCCCGAATCAGGTCTGTGATTAGACTGCCAAATTACATTTCTTTGCAGTCAAATCCCATATTGCTCGTCACCCCTTCAAACTTAGTCGTTGGTGGGTGGGTATCATTGGCAGCATACATAATGGGTATTGTGATACCAAATGTCATTCATCCAGGTGCCTGGCTATAATCCAGAATGATACAGAGGACCGTAGCGATGGTGCTACCTGTGTCTGGATATCGGCGAATGAGTCAATTGTCTCTACATGTGAATTTCGTATAATGTGACAGTCTTTTCGATAACTGATCTGTGTTGTGCATCCTGTACTTGGTCACTTTGTAAATGACGTCTTTTCTGTCCAGTAGTTTGAAAGATCTACTTGCCAATCTAACCAACCACTTTCCTTCATCCAGATGATTCTTCCACTATTCAACACTAATGACTGCTCAAATTGTCTTCGATGACAACTTAACGTCATGTCTACCCCAGCGTTTATTTTACAAAAAGCTAAGTACACTCAAAGGGGCTCTGTTTTATACTAAAAAGAAAATGACGTTCAAAACCCTCTAGTGGCATTACGGAATGAACATTCAAGCTGAATTTCTAATCATTTGCATATGTGCCCAACATGCACCGTCATGCTAAGTTCCGTTATGATCCCATAATTATTTCTTGGTGCGCAAGTTTTCTTGGCAATGAGTGTATGCTTTTATACTAATTACCAATTATTTATATGAATTTATTGTGAGGATTCTATGTTTTTTTTTGAATCGATAATCTCCGATGAAAATACATTTGTATCGAAAACTAATCGTATTTTACTTTGATTTTTATTCAAAAATAGACTTTAAAAGGAAGAAAATAACCTGTGTGATTCTTTAAACTTGGAATAATTAAATGTGTTGTAAATGCAATTCTCATCATTTCGAAATTTACTTTGCTATGTATTGTGATTTTTTGTTTATATTTATTTATTTTGCTCGCCTATATCCCATCGACAATTTGTCATTCTCATATCCTTATTTTAGTCCTTGTAAACATGGAAGATCTTTCGATAAAAAAATCTAAAAAACATCCATGGTTAAAGTGATATTTTGTTAAGTAAATATATATACCTTTTACAATTATTGATTTTAAATGAAGTTTTTTGTATATGTTCATTTAATTATCACATTATTTTTAAATTAAAAATTCACTTTTATATTATTTTCAGAAAAATACATTTGCTAAAGAATTTTGTATAACTAACAGAATAACAGTCAACTTAAATTTTTAATATCATATTTTACAGATTTTTAATGACCAGGTGTGAAAGTTTTTATTTGAATCACCTTTCAAGGAAAAATACTTTAATAAAAGAATTATTGGATATTTCACCTTATATAATTCTTTAATTAAGGTATTTTTCCTTGAAAGGTGATGCAAGCTTCTGCCCAAAAAATTATCCTTGAAATATAACCACAGCGTTGCAAATCAAGGTGGCATTGGCAAGGTAAACATTTAGAAAAATTGAGAGAATTGAAGCATGACTTAAAAGTAATAGCATAGTTAAAATTGGAATATGAGATTTTAGCAATGTTTGTATCTAAAGATAAACATATAAAAATTCTCTTTTTAAAGGAAATATAGATATCACATAAAAGAGAAATAAAATTTTAGATCTAGTTAGTTTTAATTTTGCAACTTTACCCCCACAACCATATATGTCTGTAAGTAAATAACTAATAACTTTCCAAAGTTTTTAACATTGAAAATATTAGAAAACTGTTGATAATCATGCTTCCCACATTTATATTTAAAATCTTTTAAAAGACACTATACTTATCTATACGCAAATATGGTTAGTTTTTGTATTTATAAATTACACACAGAATAACAATTTTTATTTGAAATTGGAAAGATATTGTGTTTGAAATTTCATACTCCTTCATTTAGCTAAACAATGGGTCTTTTATTTTCTAAATCTCAATTTCGCATAGTTAAGAATTCGATTTGTACACGTTTTATAAAATTTTAATTTGTCTAAAATATAAATTTTTACAATTTTTTAATTATAATCCATTATTTAAATTATTTATTACGATATAACTGACATTACATTAATAGTCAGATAGAAAACAACTTGTAATAGTTAGATTCGAGGATTAATGATTCTTAAATTTATAAAGTAAAATACTCCCTTCAAAATTACTTACAATTATTTCTAATGATATATACAGTAATTTTATAATTATATGAATCCTGTTAGCATTCATATATATTCAAAGCTACTTAATTTTTCACTCAAAAATATATGAATTAAAACACAAATTTATAAGAATTCTTCTTCAAAAAGATTTTGCTTTTTCAATTCCGTATATCTTGACAAGAATTTAGAGTTCATTAAATTATAAAAGTTTTTTAGTTAATGAATTACTATTAATGTATTCAAATTATATTGAATATGTTACAGTGAAATATTTTATAATTTATTGTTACATATGAGTGACATTTTTGGCTTTGCTTCGTGTAAGAAAGATATGATACATGTTAGAAAATTTTAGAGTACTAAATACATTTTATACCTTACTATGTTATTTTGCAACTATTGCAGTATGTCCCACTTTATAACATTATTTCATTGCTTTAAATTTTATATAATTAACTTTATTTAATTTAAAATATAGCATTTTATATAAATTTCAATATGAAATATACTTAATTCATAAGAATTGAAATTATTTATCTTTATTCCAACAAGTTTCATGAAAACATTAAGTTGCTAATTATATTAAACATCATTCATATAATTCAAAATAATTATTTCTTTGAAAGGCAAACCTTTGAATGATAAAATATATTTTAATAAACTGAAAACATCATTTAAATCAGCAATAAAATTGTCAAATCTTAGCTCCTTAATAAGGAAAAACTCGTTAATATTAAAGTGTCGTTAAATTCCTTCCAAATGAGCTTTAATCCTCAATGGACTATGAATAAATGCCAAATTCTTTAATTTCATCTAAAATGGGTTTCTGTTTCTGCTGAAAGCATTAAAATGAATCTTTCTTTCTTTGTGTGTGTTGCGAATTATTTTCTCAGAACTCCTTATTCTATGCTTTTAATATGATTCAGGGGAATTATGTATGTATTTACATGCAAATACTTTAAAAAATAAAATATTCTGAGATTTAAATGCCTAGAAAATTTTTGTTTCTCTCTAGAATCAATATTTTTAAGCGCATTTGGATCATAAGGTAATGTATTTGTTATCTGGCTTACATATGAAAATTTATTCCTTTGAGTTAATTTTAGCGACTTAAATTGCTATTTTATTAAGAAATCTTAATATTGAAATAAAAACCCGATATTCTGATTTCCAAATTAAATGCTTTTATAAACATATTTAATAATTAAAATATTATTGACTCAAATATTTAAAATCTTACGAATAAATGAATCATTAATATATGTAAAGAACAAGTTAAAACAAGTTTTATGACTTACAGGTAAAATTTTGACAAATAATACATTTTGTCGAAATAATATAAATGGTTTGTATGCATAGCTACTGTGGTTAGAAGAAATTACATAATTTTGTAGCAGTTTACATAGTATTGTAAATAACGTGAAGAATTTTTTTTTTGATATCTCTTTATTCAGATAAACTAAAATAAATCGTATATTAGTTAAAATGCTCAGTAATATTATAATTGAAGTTTTGTATATTTATTTATATACAAAAATATGTTATAAGCAATTTATATTACTACAATTAAAAGCATACGTTGAAAATGTCAAATGTTTTACCAGATATTTAAATTTATATACGCTAATATTTTAATTGCATCAATAAAATAAAAATACTTAAGGATTTCTTTTGTATTCAAACGATTCATGTGGTGGTATTTTGGCTTTGAAATTCATTTCTAAATTTTTTTAAATTTCATTATATAACCATTAGTGTAGTTTAATATTGACAGGGAATAACTAATTTCAATATATGCAGGAGAGAAATTCAATTTCTACAAATGAAAGTAATCACTCTAAATGTCTAAATTTCTCAAACCAAGTTGCCTAGAGATGAGAAAAATATTATTTCTAGCATTAATTCACACTTTGGACAATACAGGATTCATTAATTTTAATTTACTGACAAATTCCAGTAAAAACAATCAAAGTTAATGGAAAATGTACAGTGTATTAATAATTTATAATAATCTTATTTAAAGCTATATGGTAGTCATGTAAAAGGCTATAAAGTTTGCTACAGTTTTGAAATTCACCGAGGAACTTGAAGTGTATCAGTCTTCAATAATTTTGCTAAATAATATTTTAATTGAAAATTATATGACTTAATAAGCGCAACTATCAAAGGAAAGACCAAAATGATAGGATTTTTGATACACTTGCCTAGAAAATGTTAAAAATAACGAATATGTATAAGAATAAAGTAAGCGACAAACTTTTGCAGGTTGAAGATGAGAATGATATTTATCACATTTGGTGAGGAAACTGAATACCATCGTAAGTGAATCAGCTAAAGAAAATCTAATGCAATGGGAAAAAAAGGAAAGAAATGGGGTGATAAAAAATGGGAAATATTTAAGAAAAATTGACCATATAAACTAATTACACAAACACACTACACCAAAAAAGCAAAGGAAGAATACAAAAAAGTAGAAAAAAAGAAAGAAAAATTAGGAAAAAGAATAGAAAATGCAAGTGGACGCATAAAGAAATAGAATACCATAATTAACAAAAATAATCTGTCCCGGAATTCACGTATTTCTTAATTACAACTAAGGACTTATTAATGATAATAATAAGTCCTAAGTTTAATATAGTAGAGAGTTTAATATACTAAGTTTAATATAATTAAAATAGTAGAGAGAAAATTTTAAAATGGTTCCCTAAGTGAAAGATACTTCAGAGAGGAAACGGAAGAAGAGGTAATTAGTACCTTAAAAAATAAAAAT
Organism: Latrodectus hesperus; assembly: GCA_037975125.1. Classification (NCBI taxonomy): domain Eukaryota; kingdom Metazoa; phylum Arthropoda; class Arachnida; order Araneae; family Theridiidae; genus Latrodectus; species Latrodectus hesperus. The sequence goes on from CM075855.1 coordinate 61,029,864, forward strand.
TAAATAAAAATAATTCGGTAGTACATAGGATAGAATTATAGCTATGCTCTTGATATTAAATAGTTTAAACTCTCCAAGCTATTATTGCTAGCGTTTGGACCATGGACAATACTCATTGTATTCGAAAAAGATTCTATTTGTCCAACATAAAAAAAGGAGTTTCACTGGATCATAAGAAATTATAGAGGAAAAATTCTCCTAAACATATTATACAAAATACTTCCAAAGAAAGACTACCTATACTTGCAGAAAACTGGAAGAAAGGCTCTACCAGCTTGACCCTGAAGTTGGACATGGTGTTCTACGGGGTTTGGCGATAATTTTACCCTGTAGTAACTAAGTTCTCCCTAACACGGCGGAGGATACGTACTCATTGACCTTGTAGATTCCAAGTAAGTGATTACACCCCTCTCAAATTTGACAAAAGTCTTATATAATATCGAATTGAAAATTCATTCCCTCGTTGGTTACTTGGACACTAAAATGTGGTACGTTAGCTGTCCGAAAAACCACGATTGTGGACGGCTAATGCAGTGTGAGGGCCTAAGTTTTGGTGGAAAAACCTTATGTAGAGTCTCTGGATTATCAATAAACCGGAAAAAACACCGCGTTAAAGTTTATGAAGTGCCGAATGTCGCTACTATCCAGACACTGTTTGTCACTGTGAAAGTTTAGTGATTGTCTAAATCAGTGTGTCATGGAGTCCCTAGCTGATCGAGATTGAAATCCTAGTCACGGGGCTCTTGCTTCTTTGTAAAATCTGGTGGAAGTCCCTTTCTTCTCTGCATGGTGAAGTGTTTCTCAAGAAAGTGAAGGCAGCCAATATGTTTATGTTATTGTTCTGAGTCACAGTATAATCCTCAAATGGGTGAAGTAGTGCCTTGTTTGTTCTGAATGTTGAGATTGCGATCATTGGAAAGTGTTAAACATTGTCTGTAGTGGTCGCCACCGGTTTTATTATTTCAAGTTTTTTAATTATTGAAAATTAGCTTAGTTTGCACTTTTTTATTGATTAAAATTAGATCATTCCACGCTGAGAGATTTTCCTCAGTGGGTTTATTTAGGTGTTGTGGTACTGTCAGTAGGAAGTCGAAAATATAATATAGTGGGTTTACCTCTTCTAAGCTGTAATCTACTGTTGTGAATTTCCTCAACCTGAACAAAAATGGGAAACTGGTCGTGTTCAATAAGGAATTGGGCCAGTTGCTGCTGACCAACTATTGACTTTATGTTCAATTTAAGGAAGAAAGAGTGTGTGTTCCTACCCGTTTCTGCGATACCCCATTCTGGTTACCACTGATCCATTATTTGGCTAAGTATTGACTGTATTTTCAGGTAGTATTTTTGTGGCATATTTTACTGCCTGATCTGGGTCCTCATAACCTATTATACCTGTATATGATGTAACCTAATATAATTTAATACTGTGTGATTTACTTAATTCTAGAAGTAGTTGTGCAGTTTGGATGCATTTGTTGCGTTGTTTGGGTTTTGTTAGTGCATAAAGACTCGAGACACTGTTCGTATATATGTGTGTGATCACTGGATTCTCATATTTAGGCCATTGTAAAGCATGTTGCATTACTTTTCATATGATTTCAATTTTAAATTAAAGAATTATATGGGTTTGTTCACGAACTCACTAAAAAGCGTTTCCAATGCTGTTTCAATTTATTAGGTTTCAATGAACTGTAATGCTTTCTGCCTAGTAAGTCGTCTGTCTTGACTATTTAGTTGAAGTTGTGCACAAATAAATCAAATAAAATTTAACAAGATTTCATGGTTAAATTTTTAAAAATTAAAAGAAATCAAAGTAATAAAACTCTGATAAAGGTCATTATTCTAAAATTGGAATAAATATATCTATAAATAATTAATTTTAATTAAAGCAATTAAATTTCTAAGCGATTTTTGTAATACTTAAAGAAAAGAGAAAAAGAACTGAAAATATTAACCCATAACGCATGCCATGTATTAAACTGATATCTATGAATTTAACAGTATTAATAGTGATCCTACGAAACCAATATTCTAGATAATGCTTATATAATAAATTAAGATTTATTTTGCACATTTTCAGAATTGCAGAACTTCTAGAACATTCTCAGAATTTAAAATTTAATCAATAATTAATGAGATTTAAGAGTATCAAACATGTTTTCAATTTCTTATTTAACTTTTAAAAACGATCCATTACTTCAAATTCTTAATATAAATCAAAATAAAACCAAGTTTTTATTTAATATCAAAATCTATAGATGAAATCAATCTGCTATGCCGTCAAAGATACCTACAGAAGCTGAGGCTAATTCAAAGTTTTAATTGCATCCTATCTCATCTAAAAACTACAGTCCATCATAGGTTATCTTTGTAAAATAAGAATTTCAATATCATATCAATGAAAGATTCAGTTAACTGTCTTAATAAGTATGCCATTCAATTTTCATGAATTTCGTAAAAAGGCATCTTACTAAAAGCATGTTTCACAACCACAATGTTTTCTCATGAGACAAATTTTCATATTAAAACCGATTATATATGTGTAGCTTATACACATTTAAATAATTAAGGATGTTATCTCATCATAAAGAAATTTTAAGGTATATTATATATAAGTGCTAAAAATTAAATTGATTATTTAAATTAAATAAATTATTTAAGGGTTTTATATTTCAATATATGCATTTTAGATTGACATTCAACTTGCATTGCATTTCGAATTTTTTTTTCTGAATAACTCTCTTAAATCACAATTTTTAAGTTTCTAAATTTTAAGAGGTTAATCATAATCATAATATAATATAATATAATATAATGTATATATGTATATATATATATATATATATATATATATATATATATATATATATATATATATATATATATATATATATATATATATATATATATATATATATATATATATATTCCTAATTTTAAATTAACAGAAATGAAATTTCCTCTCTAATTAGTCATTTAACTTAATAATTGTATTCATGAAACGCTTTAGAATTTAATAAAAATTTAGACACTTTTGCAATTTATACATTATTTTATACAAAAGCATTATAAATCTATAATAACATTTATAATGTTTTATTTACTTAAAACTTACTTAAAATTGTAGTAAAGTTATTTATGTGAATGTTTGTCTATTTTTATAAGTAAAATATATATTAAATTGTCTGCTTAGCTTATTCTTCAAATTATGTATTTATCCCTACATTATCCAGTCAAATTACATGCAAATTTACTGCTTTCCCCGATTATCCAATTTGATAAATTATCCCCAAATTCTGTCAGAGTATTACGCAAAATCCATTAAGATAATATAACACTTAGATGATAATGTAAATCGCATTATACACCGCTTCAATTTAATGTTTGAAAGAAAACAGTTGTTGATTGCAACAAACATTTTGATGGGTTCTTAACTTCGACCATGTCCGTCATAGTTAATGTGGAAAATATTTATGAAGTAATTTTGTATTTCATGGGTGCCGGCATCATCATTATTCATCATTAATATGCAGGTTATACTTGTTAACTACAATCTGGACCACAGAACCCATGAAATGTGTCATTTAAGTAAATAATACGTTTCTCTCGCTCTCTATCTAAAGTTTCTTTGAAACTTTGTATATTATTTCTACGGATTTGAAAAATGTCTTAAAAATTGCACTTCTTTTCTGCAATATATATATATATATATATATATATATATATATATATATATATATATATATGTATATATATATATATACTTAACTTACATATTTTTTATTATTAACTTGACTTTCCTTCCAAATATTTGTGTGCAATACAGTTAAATGATTATATGTTTTATTTTTTATGTAGCATAGTTTACATAGATAATTGTTTTGATGACAAGCTATATTTTTTCAATATTGAAGAATTTCTTGTCCATTCCAACTTTTTCATTTTATATACACAAAGTTTTGTTTTAGATATATTAATATATTTTCTTCTACACAAATACTTCGAAATCAATTATTTTAATCTGCTAAATATTCCGCTAATTATTTCCTATTCTTATAAAATTTACAAAATTTACATAAATTTACAAAAATTTTATTTTTTTATCTTTTATTTAAAATTTTTATAAACAGATTTCTATAATTCAGTTTCATGTGACTTTTCATGCAACTGTGTTAAAACATCATCATTGAAGATTAGAATAAATGAAGTAAATTTTAAATAATAATTTATAAGTCACATTAAAAACATTTTATACATTTTCTTAAGTTGTTTAATTTTCTTAATAATTTTTAACGCATTTTAGTTTTTTTATAACTTTATTTAGTTTTATCCTTTTTATTGTGGTTATTTTAGAAAAAGCGAAGGAAGCAGAATAACCATAATAGATTTATTTTCATTATATAACTTTTTATAACAAGGTATTGAGTTCTTATAAGTTTACAAATCTAGCTTTTTACAAATATTGTGAAATTAAGGGACAAAATATAAGATTCATGGTTTTCAACATTCTCTTTGAATTAGTTCTAATACAGTAATTAAAACTTGAATTCATAAATACAACATATCGCCCTATAATTTACAGCGTAATAACAAAATACATATTAAAAAAAATCTCATTGACGTAAACACAAAATTTCAGAAGAGTATTATCCACCTTATCTATATATTTATTTGACTTTTAGGTATAATACAATAATTTTTCTGCTAAAGGAAAAAATGAGACAGACTCTTCTCATAAGAAATTTACATTATATACGTGTAAACTTTAAAGCATATATAATCTGAAAAAGACGAAAATTTATATTTTTAAATCCTTGACAAGTTTGTCAAACCAAGAAATGTGAAGTATATTTCATTTTAAAAAACGCAACTGACAGTTTCTTTTTAAATAAAAGAAAAAATATATATTCTTTCATAAAATAATATTTGTAATGAATTATTGAAGTGAAAATATCAAAAACATTATAAATCCTTTCGCATTCATTTGAAATATTTTTTTTGTTCAAAAATTATTTAAATTTGAAGAATTTGTTCTATATTTACAGGAAACGCAATATATAAATAGATTTTCAACAAATTCATACTGTATAATTTCTCACTTAATTATATTTGTGACATAAATAACATATTTTTAAGATGTTATTTATGATATATATATATATATATATATATATATATATATATATATCATAAATAACATCTTAAAAAGATGTTATTTAGATTAAAGGTTGTTGATATATAAGGAAGCCCAAAAGCTTTCATAAAATAATAAGAGTTTAATATTGAAAGTTTCTCAAAAATTGCATCTATTCTTTCTATTTACTTGATGAAATAAGAATATTTTTAGTGTGCTTTAGATATTTAATGCCATTTATAGTATTATGCATACATGCATTGAAATAAATTAACTGCTCACGCACACTCTAAACTTTAATAATCAATTTTAAATAGTGTTCAAATCTAATAAAAAATAAACTGGATAGGGTTACCTCATAATTTATCTTTTAGTTGCTTTTTCTTATAAGCTTTCTACTCTGCTTAATGTTCTATTAGAATAATAACATCAGCTAATTAAATAATAGATTACTATTTTTTAATATAAATTAATGTATGCAAATATGATTTGAATACATTGTTTAGCAAATGTAATAAACCTTTTCCGAATTTATAATCACAACTGCATTTATTGTCTAAATTTGCATAATTGTATTAGAGTGTTGAGTAAGAACAATGATGTCTTTTCTGTGACTAAAATGTTAAAACCCTCTTACGAAATATGCTTATATTCGAAATCTTTGCCACTAACTGTAATAAATAATCTATATGCATATATATTTTGAGAAATATATATAACTCCTTCAATGAGGAGATTTTTAAGACTCGACACATTTTAGGAAAGCGCTACATTCACATGTTACTAAGTTAAAATATAAAGTTTCATTAAATAAAAGTACTCAGAAAACAATCAAGCGTATAAATATTTTGTTTATAAGTAAATATCATGAAATAAAGTAGAATTTTCTACTCTAAAAAGAATGATATTATCACCTGGTTTGTAAAGAATGTTTTCAGTGATTTTATCACAAAAAATCTTCTAAATACCCAATTCTCAGAAAATCAATGGATTAAGATTTACATAAAATAACTTGTATAATTAGTGTCAAATTATATGGCTCATCATTTTATCTTAATAATTTTTAAACAAAATGTTTATACTTTAATATTTTTCAATAGTATTCTTCTATATATCCATTGCAGAATGGAATTTCATTTCAATTTTACAAAATATGCTTAAAGTATAAATAATATTTTAAATACACAAATAAATTCCGGATTAATATGGATTCGAATATTACTTTTTGTATTCATATCATGTTCTTTAAAAATTTTGCATGAATTCTACATAATATGTTCTTAAAAATTAATAAACAATTAGCTATTTGCAATTTATTTTAAGAATAGAGAATAAAGGCTAATAGGAGTCAAAATTTTTAATATATGAAAACAAAATTTTGTGGTATATCAGCCCATATGGGTAAAATGTCTACAGTGTCCGTATTTATTTTCATGGCCGTGAGGTCTGGGATTGCAAAGCATATGTCCCTGTTATGGGGTCACAATAACCTCCAAAGGCTATGTAGCTCCACTATGTCGTTGGCTATGTGAATTTAAGTCAGTAGGGTGCGTTTTTCGCTTAATCAGAGCACCACGAAGGTGAAAGTACGAGTTTGCTCTAAACTCCACCGATAGATGACAACACTAGGTGATCCACTCCATCAATTTTGACATTGATCTGGAGCGGAAGGCATTTTCTCCAGAACATACGCTAAAGTTTCTCTGTTTTATCAACCCACTGAAAGGATGAAAGCTTTAATAAATGCAACTATAAATCTTAACGCTTAATCAAAGAAATTGAATTAAATAACAAGGAAAATTATTCGAACCCTATGGGCCTTCTGAATATCTGAATGGTATAAAATAAAATATATATATTAAAATAAAAATTATCTCTATTTATTTGTTTGTGTGTATAATTAAGTTTAGCAATCTTTCTTTTCTAATCAAAAGTATTATATTTTTAGTCATAAAACAAATATAAAGAGTGATTAACAGTTAGTACTTTAAGGAATACCCTATAATTTTAAGAATAATAGATTTAAACTATTAGCATCAATTTATGTAAAAATATATATTCCTGACTGATAATTCTAACAAAAAATCATTATTTAGCTTGAATTCAGTATTGAATGATGTGTCTTTACTCTCTTATCTAATATCTTATAGAATCTGAGAATATATAAACAAGGAATACTTCAATTTAAATTACTATATTAAGGCTATCAATGCAGTAGGTTTACAACTAGCAACAAAATCATTTATATTTAAGTTTGTATAAAATATATTTGACAGTTATAATTTTTGATTTCATAGAGAAAAAGAATTTTATATATGATCAAAGTAATTAATAAACACTTAATTGATTACTATTCCACTCACTTAATAAAAATGAGAAAGTAATGACGTTTTGTATTGCTTTGGTATTTTAAATAAAAATTAGATATTTGAGAAACTTAAAAAAAAAATTTATAAAATTAAAATTTAAATTAAATATGTTACAAAATTGTGAGATTATTAACATATTTATTTAAAATATCCTTGAAAACAAAATAACTTATTTTCTTTGTAGGATTTACTTCTAATGGGAATAACCAGAGATAATATAAGACAATGGCTTTTATATGTGTAATTTTAAACAAGTGATTTATATTGAGGGTAGTCATATATTTTTACTTTATCAAATAGAGATTTTTAATTATTTTTATTCTACTTTTTAAAATGCCAAGAGAATTTTCTTTTGATAATTCTTCAGAATATTCTTCTGTGAACATTTAATAAAAAATTATTTGCATATAATTTGAAAAATATTTAATTGCATATAGATTGGACATAAATGGCATATAAATTGGAAAAACATTTAGTTTATGAAAACCAAATAATTTTACTCAGAAAAACTTTGACTAAGATTTATAATAACAAAAATGCAAATGCTTATATTTTTAATAAGAAAAGTGATTTCAAAAATCAGTATTTAGATTATAATATAAAATAGTTCTATTCAAATACTATCTCTTTTTTAAATTGCAGAATAGTAGTAAAGCAAACAATATTCTTTCAAAAAATTATGATTTATGTTTTAATTGAAATTTAGCTACACAAATACTCTTATCAACTTCGATAAAGCATTAAATATTTTTATATCAAAACGTAAGCAATATATTCAAGCAAAATGGCTAACAAGACTAAAATTAATAAAACCAAACAAAAACTCATTCAAATCATAGAATTATTAACAACTAAGATAATTGATTTCTAGTTAATTCTTTCAGATATGAAATAACTGATAAGAGAATTAACTAGAAATCAATTCTCTTATCTTATAAAAAATCAAAATTCCCTTTCTTTTAAATTCGTGAAAAATCTTTCTTTGGAGAAGGCTAATTAATTCCCAAAAAGTAAATGCAATATGAGGGAATAGTTTTAAATGGAAATGTAATATAAGGAAATAATTTAAATTATGAGTTTAATTTTGCTGAAAAGATTTTAAATAATTTATTCTTTCAAATAATTAGAAGGAAAATTTTTGCTAGACTTAAAAACACTTCATACGCATAGTTATAATCTGATTGTAAGAAAGTAATATCGATTATTTAGAATTCATTTGAAATACTTTGTGTATATTAAACAAGAATTATACTAAAACACTTTTTACAACTTTTACAACAATTAAATCTAAATAAGCTTTAAAACCTTATTACGAAAATTCATTTGAAAACTAAATTTATTCTCATAAAATTGAAAATCAAATTAAAAATTTAAGTAGTACTTGAAAATATATTTAATTAACTCAAAACATTTCAAATTAGTTAGAATATTTTATAATGTGAAAAATTGCACAGTGTGCTAAAATTATAATTTAATTATTTTATAAGAATTAATCAGTTGCCAGTGCAACATACGAGATAAAGTGTTATAAATTACTTATAAGCAGCAATTGCTTATATTATATGTTTTATTCAGTATTTTTTGCATGATTTTATTTCATGAAATATAAGAAGAAAATTCAAACATATCTATATATTTGTAACACTTATAACTTTATTATTTTTCAAAATTCCTTTCAAACTTTTAAATATGAAATAGAAAATATTTTATCATTCTATTACTATAAGTTTGAAATAGATTTATTAAGATGTCTAATGATAACATAACGTAAATAACTAATATTAAAGTTTACTCTTTTGTTTTGTAAATTACTATATATTTAGAAAATGTATGTATTATTCTGAAATTACTCAATTATTTTATTAATAAGCCTTATAAGTAAACATAAATATCCTAAAGTGCCTAATTATCTATGTATAAAAATAATTTCTAAATACAAAATTTAATTAATAATGAAAAAAATAATTTCCTATTAAATTAAAAAATATGTAAAGTTTATATAATATTATAAGCAGTTATGAATCAAAATATACGATAACACGAATTCATGATTTGCGAAATGAATTTAAAAAATTTATATTAAGTGTAGAATATTGATCAATTGAATTATTATTTTTAAAAATATCATTTCAAAATCTGTTGACAATTCTCTTTTGTTTATGTGATTATCAGTATATTTGATGAAAGTAAAAGTACCAATAGAAAAGATTGTATTAATGTGCTGTAGATTAATTTAATTTCCTTCATTGTGTACTTATGTCCATGCAAGAATGTTTCAATTGTATATGCATATTTTACCGTAAAATTTATTTTTATGGTAAAATATGGCCGTTAGTACTTATAGAATTAAATATATTGATAAATACATAAAACTACTAATTAATTTCCCAGCAATTATTGAAATATTATTTATGAAATAAAATTTTCTAAATCTAACGTTAATACACAATTCCTCAATACTAAAGGAAATATATGACATAAACTTCAATATTTCAGTCCCATCAAATATATTTTTCGTGAATTTATTAGTTAATACACTAGTAGTGGAAATCTTAAGCAACACTGTAAATTTAAATAAAAAGCATGAATTTATAGAAAGATAGTTCTTTCAATCAGTATTCTGAAACGCAGTTCAGTAAAAATGTCATCCATATACAGGCGGTGAGAGCGAATGCTATATGCGAATGATGGCATCCACAGCTTGAAACTGCAATATAAGGAAAAAGTGAGAAGTTAATCACTTGCATTCGCTACAAGTGCAAGTAAGCTAGACGAAATCACCTGAAAGACTTCACGCGTGGAAGAATAATTGGAAAGCCGGAAGAGGGCCGCAGTGTGATCAATATAGCTGAAAAGTTCAGAATCAACAAAATTATCGCTTGGAGTGCTGAAAGACTTCTAAATTATAAATACAGCAGCTAATAAGTTTGGTACTGGTCACCTCTTGGAAGAACTGAAGTAGATGACCGATCGTATTGCATATGAAAAGAGACTGTCAAAAAACCACCATTATTCTACAAGAGTGTACAGCAATCTTGCGACAAGTGTTACGGTTTACTGAGTCCTGACGCCTTCACAAAGGTGGCCTAGATTCCAATATTTTCAATGCTCATCTTTTAGAAAGTTGGTCTTCAGTTAACCATTTTCAGCAGTATGGATTTTGTGCAATTAGCACAAAAACTGCTGATTTCATCAATGGAGTTGAGTTCTCTTTACGAATGAGAGTCGTTTTAGTGCCATAAGTGACTCTCAACGCCAATCAATTTGAAGAGAGTTCGGGGCATGGTTTTGTCCCAATAACATCACTTTAAAGGAAGGATTATGATAAACAGGTGGATTGAGTTTCGCTTCAATGGCTTCCGACTATGGCTTTGTAAAAGATGGTCGCTTTTGTAAAGAGGTTATCCATCCTCAAGTACATTTGTTCTACAGTGTCATTAGAGTAGGTTCATAGTAACAGTTGAATTTGTATTAGTTTTGCAATTAACTTTGTAAAAGGAAAAAAAAATTAAATGCACTATTTTCAAGTACAATGCGATAAAAAGCGATTATTTCAATTATTGTTAATTGTTTCCGCAGACTTGATCTTCCTTTTTATAGTTCATTTTAAATTTTTGTATATAAGGGCTCTTTAAGATATATATATATATATATATATATATATATATATATATATATATATATATATATATATATATATATATATATATATATATATATATATATATATATATATATATATATATATATATATATATATATATATATATATATATATATATATATATATATATATATATATACATATATATATATATATATATATATATATATATATATATATATATATATATATATATATATATATATTATCTTCAGAATATTCTTCTGCGCTACCGATAAATATATAGATAAGCTATAATTCCCACGATGCCATACGTAATTGATTCATTAAATGATGAGTTCATTAAATGACAGACATTAAATAATTCTTTTTATATCTTTTAATGGATTTCCACCATTAATTATAATATTTCTACCTTATTACGCATTTGTAAATAAAAAGTATTCTAATAAATAAGTTTTAAGCAAAAAAGCGTAGTAAGAAAGATAATTTTCCTTTTAGAAAAAATTTTATTTTTCCTCACACTATCTTAAAATTTTAAAGATTGTTTAATTTAAATTTTTAGTTAAATATATGAATTTTAAAACATTAATTATTTTTCATATTTATAAAAACTCTGAATCATATTTTTAAAACTAAAAAAAGGAAACATTTTTAAAAATAATAATAATTTCCACATTCTTAAAAAATCTGAATATTTATCTCTCTATTTTTTATCTTTAAAATTTTTTATCTTCAAAGTATTATCTTTAAAAAATAACTATTCATTTAACTGGAAAACTTATTTATTTTATAATTTATCGCTTCGTCTGCAACCAATATACTTTTACCATATATAAACAATTTAAGCAATAAAAATATTTTCATCGGAATTCTCGCATGAAATTGTGAACAAAGCAACTCACACTGCAAGAAATATTTGGATACTCTGTGTCAAGCTGTCAGGAGTTCTGTCTCCGAGAGAGGGAATCAATGAGAAGAAAATAGCCAATAATATTAATCAGAATCAGACTATTGCCGTGACAAGTGTAACATCTTTATGTGTCATCAGTGTCTGATGCTGGGATATTCAGTAACGGAAGGTCCAACTTCCATGTATTTTATCAGAAAGGAGCTCCTGTCAACAGCAGAGGTCATTGTCTATCAGAAAAGAAATCTATTTCTCATATATATATAAATTTTTATTTTACTCTGCTTATTCTCATATTTAATCATAACCAATATACATACACATATATATATATATATATATATATACATATATATATATATATATATATATATATGTTAGATTTTTGGATTTTTTACGCATTCTCAAATTATAATATTTTTAATCGGATAATACAACGCAAGCACAAATATTTAGCTGTAAATATAATTTCCAAAGAAAAAATTTAACAACATTGCATTCATAGAAAATAAAATTTTCGCACTTCATTTTTTCAGTATTTTATGTTATATATTTGCTTATTAACTACACTAAATTCAGTGTAGTAAATAAGCAAATTTAATAGAAATTAAATTTAATTGATAGTATTACTAAACAAAACTGTAAAATCTTTTCTTAATTTATGTTACAATGTTTATAATGGTAGACAATGTGTTTTTGCTTTGAAAAGAATTACTGGAAATAAATTATAGCTTGAGAAATAAATTATAGAACTGAAGATCGGAAAAAAAATTGGTAGTTTTAAATTAATAAGAGACAGAAGTAATATTGCACATTTTCCGAATTAGGAATGTAAATTACTAGAATTGAATCATGTGAAAGGTAGTTTAAGTTTTAATACATAAATTATTTTATTATACAAAAGCAGAACTTAGTTTTTATGTTTAGTGTAGGATATTGTATAAAGTTCTATGTTAAGTTAGTAGCTCTCTTAGCGAAATTTTCATTCTCTTATAGATTTAGCTCGTTACATTTGAGGAAATATTTTATAGAGGATTTTAAATTAATTAATGAGTCTCTTTAAGAGAAAATAATTTTCAAAACAAAAATGTTTGGATATATAACGTCACCAATTTATTTAAAAAAGTATTACATTTTTAAATCTTGCTTACAATGCTACTGTAAATAACTTAGAGTGTTTCAACATAAAATACTTAGAAAAATTACGAAGGTGCTCTACTATATTCGCAATAAAAACATTTCAAAAGATCTAAAAATTATTGATATTTTAGAGCATATTGCTAACCTAAATAAAACAATCTATGATACAGGAATTAACTGCACAGATGTCCATTTAATCAAGTTTTTCGCTCTAAGTATCTCATAGAAGACTGTAAATATAGGCCAATCGCCAGACATTATTTAGATGAATATATTTAATATAATTTTTGTATATAGAGTATATAGCCTTATTTAACCGTATATTATTACTCTTCATTTATTCAGGATTATTTCTTATTTTTTCAATTTTCACTGTACATAACAATTTTATTTCAACTTTATTATTTTCTCTATTTTCAAGTAGAATAAAAATTTTCAACACATTGCTCCACCCCTCACCTTTCTGCTGATTGGCTCTCACCACCAAGACTCGGTTCCTCACGCTTCTAAACTAGTGTGCCCTATCAGTACCGCAATGTCTTCCTTCAAGGATTTATCACAGATGAAGAAGTAAAGGCCTGCTCCGCAGGCCGACACTTCGTCAACGAAAATAAATCCAAGATCCTACTGTAAATTATATACAGAGCATTTATGTCATTTTAATGAATACTTATTCATATTGATCCTTAAATGAGAAGAAAAAAAGACGTTTTACATGGAAATAACATTAATTGAACTAAACTCAGATATTATACGAAATATATTTTTTTTGAAAATTGCATTTTATATCTTCAGTTATTCATTGTAATTTCATTTAAATTTGTATTCCCTATTTTTTGTACTAAACTAAAGCCCTTGTGTCCTTAGATTTTTTATACGTTTATATTTGTGTTATCAATAAGAAATACTTAAAAATGAAATGGTGATTCTCAGTTAAATTTGAAATGAGTACTGCTTATACAAAAATATAGATACAAGCGAATTATATTTCAAAATGTTGGATTATTAATTAAATTATTACATACGATTTGTAATTATTTCTATACTATTGCTGTAGGTAATTAATCTTTAACTTTTAAGAGAGAAAATACATATTACAACTCATATTAAAACAATATAAACAAAAATCTATAACGAATTTCCCATTATGAAATAGGAGACTGAAAATAAATACTCAAGAATTGAGATCACACACAATTTCATCAAATAAAATATTTGAATAAGATAAAAGTAACTCTTTTCGCAATAAATTAATATGAAACAAATTCTCAATGATAAAATAAAAATACTATATTTGCAAGTTATTTCTAAACCGGTTCGTTTTACAACCAAAAAGAAAATATATGTTTTCTGTAGGATGTTCATAAATACTGACTTATCGTATGAATACTTTTAAATCTAAATTAGTCCAGAGATTTAGAAACATACTATTTTTCTAAATAAACTAAAATCTTTGAAATCAATATTTTTATGAAGTTTTATTTGCAAAATTCAACTATTCATAATATTCTTAGCAAAAATATTTCAAATATTAAGATTAAAAAATCAATTATTTTAATTAAATGTTTTTTTATTTGACACAAAGGTGTAATATTAAAAGTAATTTATCTCTAATGGAATAAGAGAGATACTTGTTATTTGAAACAGTTTAAAAATATCTGTTATTCATTTAAAATGTAACAGTTGACTTCCAATTAGCGGAAAACTATTGCAAGGCATCTGAAATGTGTTAAACAACAATATTTATCTCATAAAATCTTTCAGTGAAATGTTCTTATCATATTATGCATAATTAAATATATGATATTCCATAATAGATTTAAGATCATGTAGAATTCACTGTTTGAGTAAGTATTCAGATGCTTGATATTCATAATCATTCTTATCATCAAGGGGAAATTTAATTTTTTAATCATAAACAGTACAAATCTAAATGTTGTATTAATATAATATAAAAATAACATTCTCTGTCGATTCTAAACGTATTTTAAAATAATTTTTTCAGAAAATTTAACACGCATAAATTAAGCGAGAAAAATATGTTCAATTTCTAATAATACAACTTCATTAAGCAAAATGATCAAATTATAAACCTGCAATGCTTATAAGAAATCTATTACTTAAATCTAACAAATATGGATGTTTCATATATTGTTATATTGGTGAAATTAGATAGATTATTAAAATTTATTTCTGCATCATAAAATTATGCAAAAATGTTGAGAAAAAGAACTACTTATATTTTATGTATCCCAAAAACTTAGTTCTGAAGTGCATAAATAATAAAGGGACCCCACAGAAGGATAGATTTATGAAACATGAGAATCCTGAAAGAAAATGTTTAATGATGTGATACTAAATTATTTTTCTTTGAAAGCACAGAAGACTCTGAATGAGATACTGTAAAATATGTAACACTGTACATTATAAGAATAATGACATGAGACGGAGTAAATGAGGCGTGAGTTAGTCCGCAGTTAAAGAGAAGATGTTCTTCAGGTTTCCGGTGTATGGAATATAAAGCATAAGATTATACAGTAGTACTGATTTTTGGTCACGTTTTACATTTTCTCTGCTGTCACGTTCCATATTTTTTTAGAAATGCATAGTAAAAATACAGTGAATTTTTAATTTATTTTTGTTGCTTAAATATGAATTTTTTAAATATTATATATATATATATATATATATATATATATATATATATATATATATATATATATATATATATATATATATATATATATATATATATATATATATATATATATATATATATATATATATATATATATATATATATATATATATATATATATAAGATAATTAACATGTTTCCATATAGTATGAATAAATACTATATGGAAAAATACTTATTTTTTACTAATATTTGGAAGAATTCGTTTCTATTATTAATTCTCATTAGATTTTTTAAACATTTTAAAGTCATATTGTGCAGAATTTAAATTTTTAATGCTATTGATGATACTTTTCATTTTTATATTTTATGTAACTCTGTTTTCAAGGAAATTTTAACTAAAAACACGCATTTCATTAATATCGAATTTATCAAAAGAAAATGAATGATATCTTATATATTATTGACACATAATCTCAATATGATAGATGTGTGAAATTTGTTCAGAAAAATATATCATTAATAAATTACATATATCATTTTTACAATACTTTTCTGCACAAAGTGAATACCCATTTTGGAATATGGGGAAATTATTTATTCATGTGCTTCACAGTCAAATCTAAATAAATTAGAAAAAATTCAAATTAGTGCTGCAAAAATCACTGATGGATTAAGACGTAGTTGCTCAGACAGCATTTCTCTTTTTGATTCTGACTAACAACCATTGCAGTTTAGAAATAAATCTAGTGTTAAGAAATATTATAAGCGTATTAGTTACAGAGACCAGAACATCTTTTTATCTTATAAATTGGATCAATAACAACAGACTGAAAAGAAATAGTGCCTTATCTTTAGCCACCAAAAATGATTTTATGTACCCTCTTTACTGCATTGAACCTCTTTTCTTGAAATCAAGTCACAATCCTGATACTGATTTTGAGTATATCCATTTCCACACAGAGCTGCAATACTCCGCCAAGAAAATTCACAACCTGATTTGTCATCCACCTTTAATGAGGTTTTTACTGAGAGTAAAAAAGCACTTAAGAATGTCTGTAGGGTTCCACATACTCATGATTGGTATCCTAGAAAACGCCCAGCTGGCGCTTAGCTTTTTGAGGGTACTAGAAGCCAACATACTTGTATTTCACGCTTCACCAGTGGTCACCTAAGGGGTCTCAAATATGTGCAGGGTCAAAAGACTTTTAGTGTGTGCACAAAATGTAAAACTGGACAGGCATCACCTGAGCACATCTTGAGCTGCTTGAATTTTGACTTGGAAGAGGCCTTTTCAAAGCATCTTTTGTTTTTACACTTCCTGGCTGCTTATGGACTTGTGGGGTTGGTCTAGTATTGGAATTAAACAATCTGGGATTAGTAACAAGAACACAAAGTGAATAAATCCACTCAGTTTGAGCCTGTCAAATACTTCAAAATCAAGATATTTTTACATCAAATCATACAAATAAATTTGATTAAAACATTAATTAGATATATAAACGAAATATCTCTTGATAGTATTATATTTAAATCTCTAATTTGGCACAAAATCTATTTGTATAACGCACACAATTTCTACAAAATTGCTATTACACATATTTACAAAACACTCTCCAGCATGTTTTGAATTATACTTTATATATATATAAATATATATATATATAAATATATATATATATATATATATATATATATATATATATATATATATATATATATATATATATATATATATATATATATATATATATATATATATATATATATATATATATATATATATATATATATATATATATATATATATATATATATATATATATATATATATATATATATATATATATATATATATATATATATATATATGTATATATAAATTCAGTTAAATTTCTTACGAGATTTATGTTCTTGTTTATTAATACTTTTACGTTCTTAAATTATATTTAACATTTTATTTATTTATAAGCAAATAATAGCTTAGTGTTCATTTTAAAATTAGGTATACATTAACAATATCTACTTTGCTGAAATAATTTAAAATTAAAATTTAATTTATGATGTATCACATCCGTGAAATTAAGTAGTGGTAGCTTGGTTAATTAGGCCCTTATCACTCATTATCAGAAAGCAGTAAGTTGGAATACCTACCCAACCTACCTGTTAATTGTATTGTGAATTCGGTAGAAAATATTATCTATGAAATATATAGCAAAAAATTCATAAAACTAAGATAAATAAGAAAACTATGTAATATTTGACATCTTGTGATTCCATGGTAGCTAAATTTGGTTTTGGTAAATATTTAGTATTAAATACGTTATTAGTTTACAAAATGATAACAAGAATGCGTTTGTTTTGTTCTTAGCGTATTTTAATTTTTTTACAATTTACCTGTAGATTAGCTGATTAAGAAACAGAAACTAATATAAATAAATAAGTAAATATATATATATATATATATATATATATATATATATATATATATATATATATATATATATATATATATATATATATATATATATATATATATATATATATATATATATATATATATATATATATATATATATATATATATATATATATATATATATATACAAAGAAGAAAAGGAAAACGTAGAGAATGTTATTTGTGTGTGTGTGTGTTCTATTTTAAAAGTAATGTGCATATGTTACCATCTTTTGCTTTTAAAATCGGAATGTATTTTTTTGTTTAATGGTTTGATTTCTAACTAAAGCAAATTGGATTAAATACTAATTTATAATTTAATATAGTATTTTAATGCAATTCCAATAGTACTATGGTAAAGTTTTGCATCACTGTATTTAATTTTATTCTTACTCAACATCTTCCTTTATATAAATAAAAACTGCAAACAGAAAATTCATTTGTCTAATTTTTATTTGTTATCACATTAGTTTGTCCACTTATTTTCGTTAAAAATTTTGTAAACATATCATAATTCCCATGATACCAAATTTCTGACAACGATGAACAATGTGATTTAATATTACTACTCTATTCGCTGCTACTTTGTTTTCAGATCTTGAAACTTTCAAAGACACACATTTGAATGTACATTTAAAGTTTACATTTAATTTATAATTGAAGCTGATTAGCTTTATATTCCATTCCTAACAAGTTTAGCTCCGAATGCTTGTTAAAATAAGTTTTGTTTTTAATTGCGATTATTAATGTCTTGATGCTCGCAATCTCCTTTGTAATATTTTTTTAAGAATTTGCTTTAATTTGAACAAAATAACATTAGATTAATTGACAAATATTTTATCTTTATTGTGGAAATACTTGAGAATAATAAAAAAAAATACTTGAGTGAAACTATTTATTTATATTAAATTTACAATGAAATTTTTTAAAACCATTTTTTATTTATCATTTATTTATTAATATATGTTAAGAGTTAAGTAACGCGTTCTCTTCCAATAACTAAAATAATACTTCTTATAAAATATAATAATGAAATAAAATAACGTAGGTTATGGTTTCTTTTAAATTCTCATAGAAAATACAATACAATTTTGGCAAAATGTAATGAGAAATTTATTATCCTACAAAATTTAAAAAAAAGTTTGCAAGATATTTGCTCTTTTAAATTTTTTCGTGATCATCTCATTAAATTACTATGAACTAAAATGTTTACTTGAAGCCAGATTTTAATATAATGATTTTGACAATGTTTTTATTCACTAAGTTATTTCTCATAACCAGAATTGCATAATTTCTCAGTATATTTACGAAAAAGCAAGCATGAGGGAAAATTTTAATAATTAATAAATTTCCTCATAAGGTCCGAAATGATTTTTAAAAAATGTTTAAACTTTCTAAATGACGTTTTTACATTTTTTTAATTTTTGAGTTCCGTCGGGAAATTTTAATTGGTGCTCTGTTTAAATGTTTAATGGATTTAATTAAAATTTGACATTGAATAATTAAATCTAATTAGGATTTCAAAGTTTCTAAGTGAATTATGCATATTTTAGTAGCTAATTGTTTTATCTTTGTTAATAAGCGGAAAATAATGGTAAAAATTGTGATATTTAACGTGATAAAAGGTAAACAAAAGGCTCTAAATAGCTCTTTTAATTTATCATTATAATTTTACTATCTAACATAACATTTTAAAATTTGGGCACATTTTTACTCTTGATTAGTAGGTATATAATGCGTGTTAATATTTTATTTTATAAATATAACAGAAATGAAATTTTTACATGATTTTTTTGAGAACATTTAAAAATTATTTTAACAAATATTGAACGAAATGTTAGAATTTTTTTAATTTACTCCAAACAAATAATTTAAATTTTCAGGGTAATTCTTCTAAGCCCTTAACTTTTTATGATAGCTTTTTCTAAGAATATATTTAATGAGAGACAAATTGAAGGATATAGATTTTATTAGAATAATATATACAAATAACTAATTCTTATTTATATAAAAATAAAATATCAAAAATATAAATTAATTTAAATCGCAACTAAAACCGAATAATTTCTTGAAGTTTCTTAGTTCCTAATGATGGTATTTTAGAAAACACGCATACAGAAACTAAATGTTAGAATTGTGACAAAAATGCAGAAAACTTTTACTTATAATAATGTACATAACTGCATGAGATGTAGCAGTGTTAATTGTTATTTTAAAGCATACATCACAATATATGAAACTTAATTTGAACAAAAGAAGTTTATAAGCTCCTGACTGAGATCATATTATCTCTTTAGTTGGGCGTATATAGGCTGTTGTTTAAAATATTCTTTGTTCAATAAACGGAGAGGGGTCGTACTTTAAAGTGCGTTCATAATGTGTACTGTGATCAGAAACGCACATTAAAAACAAAGAAAAGTAACATTGCTTTAATAAAATATCCAATATTTAAATATGAATTGATAAGGGATTAGAAAGTAGTCCACAATTTTAAATTTATTTTCATAATCTCTAAATTTTTATCAAGGTTCATAAAAGTCCATATGAGAATTTACATATTAAAATAATAATAAACGTACACGAGAGAATGTGGGCTTCTTTTCATATTATCAAAAATCTAAGAAAGTCATGAATTATTATACTTCAATGTAATTATATTAATACAGAAAATTTCATTCAGGAAAAGTCTTATTTTGCCCATTGTTAAAACCAAGACTATAAAAACAACAAACTTATAAGAGTTTGGTTGTAATCGGATACATGTCTAATTTTCGTTAAATGTACATTATAAAATAGTGAATATATTTTACTCTAATTCCATAATTTCTTTAGATATTTTTGCAGTGTCATTATTGCTGTTGAATTTGCAATCCTCATAAGGGACTCTCGGGTCCTCCAGCAGTGCTTAAGGCTGAGAGCAAACGAGCACGATGATCGGATACTCGAAAGCAGTCGGATGATAGGCGTTCTGATGTCGCTATAAGATGTGACTGTGACGTGGATAAAACGTGTAATCTGACATCATAGATATTTTAAACCAATAAGAATTTGCTTTTATTCTGGTTCCATTTCCGACCGACTCCCAGATCTTGTTTACATTATTTATCATTGCTTACAAATATTTGAATTTCTCCGTACAAAACATATTAGTAAAGCAATTGCATTACCATCCTCAACAATATAAACAAGAAAATATTTTTTTAATTGATGGAATTTTTATTACATTCTTAGTAAATAGAATAAATAATATTTCAACTTTTTATGCTACCAAATATTTGCAATTAAAAAATAAAATTGTTAATTTTTTTAATGCAGCGGCAATATTAATTAAAGCAAACATTTAATTGTATGAAAATTTGGCTTTATTTATTAGTCAATATAAATTTTATATTTCCTGTAACAGTCTTTTTTGAAACTTTCAGCAAACAATATGAAATTTAATTATTTGACTTCTTTTGTATTTATCAAAATAAGAACTGTCTTTAGAGTCCCAAAGGCATTGGTGGTCTGTATAAATTAAATAAAATTAATGAATAATTGAATAGGACAAAAATTCAAATTACAAATAACTATGTTTTTAAAAAATTAATATCATCTTTATAAAGATTTATAATAAATTTCTAATCTTAAGTGGAAAATTTGTAACTTATTTCTATTTAAAATTTTTATCACTAGGTAAGAGGTCTAAAACACTTGAGCGAAAACTGAAATTAAAGCTGTCGCGCACAACGTTGCCATATATTTCAAACCTGCTTGAAATCCGAAATCTTCGTGCGCTCCACACATTTTTTGACGTAACTATGACATAAAGGACGTCATTCCGTTGGATGTGTCTTACGCTCGAAGCTTAGATCATCACGCAAGTCACATTGTGCAGGACAATAGGCTCATTGTCTATTATGTGTGAGTTTAGCTTTTATGCACAATTTGAAAACAAGGTTTTTTTTTCACTAGTTGAGGTGAGCATCAAATTTAGGGAAAATTTACAGTGTAAGAAGAGTAATTGAAATAACTTTTCTGTCTCTACAACTATGAAAAGTAAGTGTATGTTACATAAGCATATTCGCAGTGTAACCCATCGTATTTTTCTGTGATGACTTTGAGCTGCTTCATCATACAGTCTGCCTCTTTCATTTTTTTAAAAAACATTATTAATTTTATAGTTTACTATAATGACCAGTTTAAGAGACAATTTTTGCTATTCAATCTAAGTAATTTTTGAATTTCAGCAAAATTTCCTGCAAATCAAATCTAACATTATGATAATAATACATAATGAATACCACCATGTTAAAATCATAATTTCAAATTATCTAGCGTAAGCTACAACTTATACGATGGTAATTTATAAATTTTTTCTTAGTTAAAATTTGTTTTAACACTCATAAAGTTATATTCATTTATATTTCATGGCTTAACATAGAAATATTTTTAGCTTAAAAGTCACGTATAATTTAGAAGGTTGACTGATTGTTAATATTATGAAGATAATTAAATGATGAGTCATTATATTGATTAATAATGAAGATAAATATATTTGACGAATATCTGTAATTTCACAAACTTCATTAGTCCTTTCAAAAACTTTAAAAAAGTGAAATATTTATTAGTTAATATTTCAGTTTTTTCTATGATAAATTATATTTTTAGACCCAACTAAAGCATAGAAATTATTTTGCCTTATTCCTTTTTGGCCCAAGAAATTGTACTACACAACCTAATTTTGTTAATGGCACTCAATTTACTTTTAACAATACGAAAAGAATAAAGCATCATATTTTTTACTTAATTTTTGGAGAAAAAGAACTATAATAAAGACATTACAAATATTTCCAATCCAAGTTATTCATTATGAATTCAGTTATCTATCCTTCATTATTAATCCAGGAAGAAATATAAATTAAAATATATACAATTATTTGTATTTCTTTGCAAATAATTTATTGCTTATAAATTACAAATATTTTAAATTTTTAAATGAAATATTTGTTTTAATCTCTTAATTTTTCTAAATCTTTCTTTGATTAAAATGCTTATGAAAGTTTGCGATATTAGCTATTTTTTCGCTTTGAAAATTAAACTTCAATGTCTCTTTTCTATATTACTTAATTTAAATGGCTGAAAAACTTGAAATAAATATTTTTTTCATTTTTATGCAGTTGCTTGATACAAAGGCATGTTAATTTTTCTTTCAATTTTTTAACTTTTAAATATACTAGTTTAATTAACAAGACAGAACTTCTAGTTAAAAATCTCAACAATATGTAATGGTTTAAGTGATTCACATTCTCCTTAAATTTCTTCAAAAAAAGTCTTCACTGTAAACTCATTATCATTAAGGTTCTAAAAGGTTTATCATCAAGCTTTGTTTAACTGTTAAAGTAATCTAGCCAATAACATTGTAAAAAGTATGTCTTTTATAAAGGATTAAATCTATCCATAGCAATAAATAAAGAACCCTTAAATCATATCTTCTATCAAGCATATTTAAATGGAAGATTACCCAGAAGAACGAATTAACACATTGTCGATAAACATAAAAATAAGGATTAGCTTACATTAGCGAATAAATGAACATTTTATGATCCCGTGTACTTTTGAAAATTATAGCTGAACTCTAGTATTTAAACCAAACTCTTCAGTAATTTAGAATAATAATGTTTGTTGTTTGCCTATAAATAATGAAAGAATTTTAAACAGAACTTTAATTAAGATTAATTTTTTACTCATGAAGCTTATTAATTATTTATTCTGCAAGTTAAAGTGCAGAATTTACTAAATATAATCTTTGCAGAACATTTTTATTATCGTTTAAATTCCTTGTCAGATATAAGATTAGTTTGAGGAAATCTGTCTTGAATATTTACGTTCGCAAAGTTAATCCACTGAAGGAAATTTTTTCAGGAAGACCCAATAATATAACATTAAAAATATTTATTTAATTTCCTCTTTTTATTATTAATTTGAAAATGCAAAATTCATAGAAAAATTTTACCTTTTGTTTTATATCCAAAGACAATTGAAAATACGTTTAATGTGTAGTAGTAAAGATATTGTATATCTCATTCTACCATTTAGTCAAATTAATTTTAAAGAATTAAAAAATTTGAAACAAAAAGATGATTAATTCAAAAATTAATAAAAATTTAAGACAAATATTTAAAAAAGCCCAAAATACATATAAATATAAAAAAACATACATATAAATATAGGAAGAAACATACATATGATTATAGAAAGGAAAATACAAAGAAATAATCTTTGGAGAAGTTCTACGGTGCCTATGATATAACTGTTTAGTTTCTTGTAGAATTTCGCAAACTTAATAAGTTTGCATATTTCACAATTAAAACTAAATTTGGAATATTCTTATGTTTAATTTATTCAATATTAGAATTTATATAAATATAAAGCATTTAATAAATTTAATTATTTCAAAAATCTTTATTCACTTCATTACTTTTCTTGCAAATACGCAATAATTAATAAATAATGATATGTAACCGATATGAAGTAATGTAAGCCATATGAACTGGAAATGATTTTAAGTCATTTTTGTAACTATTATTAAAATTAAAAATCTCAATAGAATGTCACCTAGGGGCATCTAGTGGAAATCATATGCAGTAATTATTGTCAACATTAAAAATCTGACCACAGTGTTATCTAAGGACCATTTTAATTACTGAAAATATTTTTTCAGTAAAAAAATCAATAACGTATTGTTTTGTCATTAATTTGTCTTAAACAGAAATTATTAATTTAATGTTATCGATTTTGGTGACTTTTTCCCTTCAAGCTACTAAAGCTACAAGTTAAAAAGTTTATATCAAACAACAGAATTCTTATCTAAAGAAGTTATTAAATTTAATATTGTGGATATAAAAATAAATTATTTTATAAAAACTAATATTTTTTGTCCAGTATATTCACTTGATATTCCAATGATGTTTTTCGAAACTTTTTGAAATATGGAATCAATTCTTACACTACTTTTTAAGAAATTTTGATGGTTAACGTAAATTTATTTCAAAATATTTTCTTTCTCCATGTGTATTAAGTACTTCACTAAGAAAGACTTTCTGATATTATTGTCTTTACTATTAGAAAAATTCTTAAACAGGCTCTGATCCAACTCGAAAGAGATAAGAGGTGGAAGATTCTGGAGGAGGAGAGAGAAGTTCCCAGTTTTCCAAGACAGACTGCCGTCTCACTAGTTAAAGGACTGACTGGACATGACTGCTTGTCGGATCATCTCCACAGAAATATGGCCACAGAAGAAAACTGCACTGCGTTTTGTGTGACTCTTAGCAACCAATGATTTTTGAACATTTAAATAATTGTACTATACATTCTCAGTATGAAGATGTCTAGATGCATTGGAAAGCCCTTGAACCTTAAGAGCAAATTTTCGTGATTTGTAAAATAATCATTTCTAAATAATTTGATGCAAGGATTATTCCATATTATTCTTGTGTAAAAAATAAAGAATGTTTTGTTTGAATTATATATAAATAATCTAAGGTTTGAAATAAAGAGAAATAAAATTAAATATATATATATTATTCCTCATTAACTTTTCACACTCCATTTCTCAATTAAAATATGTATATTAATTTCGTTAAGAATTATTAAAATACTAAAAAATTTGTTTTCGTCAAATTAGTTATTAATTCAATAATGTGGATGCATTACTTCAATATCTGGTTCAAAAGTGTTCATAATATATTAAATTGTGTTATGATTTGACGTCTCATTGAAACTTTGTATTGTGTTCTTCCAAATATATAATACATTGGCAGTGGCATGGTTCTTTATTGTATTGAATATTAAATCCAGACTTTATATTCTCACAAGCTTAAAATATGAATAAAGACTACTTAAACTTGTTTTTAATCCTTGGTGGCTTATACACAGAAATGTTATTTTTATTTAGAAAACTATTATATCCGTGAAAATTTTAATCGTTGAATGTTAATATATACCTTTAGAATGAATGATATTTTGATAAGTTACATAATATTTGCATTTTATCACTATTAAAAACTTAATTTATCCACCTGCACACATTAATTTATCTCATGTCCCTAAGGTTTTCACAAAAGAATCTTTGGAATCATTATTTAGTTTACTGTGGCTTCTAATAAAACTTTAATGAAAAAGTAGACATTCAAGTTTGGCTAAAAGCATGCCGAAAAACAATTAATGACAATAAGAATCAGCCAACACTTCTACAGCTGTATAGATTAAACCATAGTTTACAATCAGAAAAATCGTTAAACTGCTTCGTAACTTTTGAACATGATCTGTTGACTGTTGAATATCTCAGAATTAAAAAAACATGATTCATTATAAGTCAATTCAAGGACTGCGTTAATCATCAGTATTGGTGATATATTATTACTTATCGAAAATATGACATACAACTAGCTCAAAAAATGATTAACAGTGAAACCAAAAAGCCATTATTTTAATTTTATAACCTACACATTAGCAGTTTTTCAATACTGATGTGAGTTTTAACTGCATCTAAGAAAACGGCCAGTAGATTTATTATTTTTGGTTCAAGTTTTGCTTGGGATATCTAAATAGGAATTTCTTAGCAATTTTTCTCTTTAGTTCATGCATCAATAGATCCTAAATGCTCAACTGTGTAATAGATAACTTTTGTGTTTATTATTGTAAAAGTTGCTTGCTTATAGAAATAACATTTTAACCATGAGTACGTCACAGGTGAAATGAGCGTAAATAAAAGACGTGTGTTGGCATCCAAAAACTCAAAACTACAATGAAAAAAATGACGTAGACAAATTCTTTCGTCAAAAATGTCTGGAATAAATCATCTGAATGTCTTAAATAAGTAAAAAAATTATCGAAAAGCTTGAGTAGGGGCACAGTGATTTTGGGAATAACCCCACGAAGCTGTGAATCCATTATGATTTCCTCTTCACTGTGCAAAGGTCTGTTAGAAGTACCATAATGTGGGCCACATTTTGCTGGCATGAAATTATTTATCTGGTATTCTTCAAGGGTAAACAAAAACCTGTGAGGTACCTAAATATACTTGGCCTTTAAAGTGCCCCCTGCAATGTTATATTTTTATTCCGATGGCAACGAATACTTTATAAAATATTATGCAAAAATAATTATTACAGAAGTATTAAAATATAGTTAGCTGAACTTTAGCCTGACTTCCTACACCTTCTCCGGATATAGCAGAGTCACATCTTTGTTGAAAAGATGCACTTGACAACACTCTATTTTTTAATCAAATTTAAAAATTTAAAGGGTTGTGTAAAATCAATCCACAACTACATATAAATAACATTGTACGTATAATTCTCATGCATTTTTATGGACATTCTTGAAATATGAAAGTCAGTAACATTGTCTCGACAATTGACTTAGATATTTTGACAATTGACAACTTAGACTTAGACAATTGACTTAGAAAGTACTGACAATGCAGTACTAAATAAAATATTCAGAAATGTCTGGAAATAAAGAAAATTAATTTTAGATTACACATTTATCAAAAAACTAGTATTTTGTCCCTGCATTAGCTATAATAAAATAAACGGCAATAAATTAATATTTATTTTCCTATAAGATTATCACATAATATAAAAAGTATCTATCAATGAATATATATACCTATATCTTCAAGTGGAAACTATTTATTCTCAGTTACATCCAAAAAATACAACATATAAACCCTAGGGAATCAGGAAACAGCATTACGAGCCGGAAATATCATCCTTGTACTCTATTTCTTCATGCAGAAAGTACTGATATAATACGCTATGAGGGAAAAACTATATATGTGTGTGTAAAGAATGATATTTATTATCAATGTTATATCAAGAATTATTTATGCATTGTGCAATTTATTTTAAATTTATTCACACTTCTGGAGATATTTCATTGATCATGAAATTTCTCATTAGAATAATTTATTATTTTAAACCAAATTACATTGAAAGAATTTTATAATAAATTTTGTTAAATTATAAGGAAATAAATGAATAATGATGTAATAACATATTTTCAATTTATATATATATATGTATGCATGTGTGCGTGTGTGTGTGTTCTAGAAAACCAAAAACTACTTACTTTTTACAATTCATGAAATTTCTGTCTTACCAATCCTTTTGTTTCTTTAGATACCAATTTATATGTGTGTAAACATTTAATAATTTTAAAACCATACTTTTTTTACTTAATTCAAGAACTTGACAATTTAATAGTTAAATATTTTTAAAAAATATGTAGGTGGTTGTTTTAAACGCTGAATACATAAACATATTTTTTGTGTTTGAAGAACACAAATTAAGATATTTTGTGAATGCAAGAATAAATTCTCATGCTCTGCTAGCTTTATAAAAGTCATTATTTTCTCGACATCCCGAGTAATTTAAAAGTAAATTTCAAATAAATGGGGATATTATTGTCATAATGCTTCTAATAAGCAATATTTTAATCAAAATTGATCAGTTTCTAAATTGGTTAATTCCAACCGTTATCTTGCAGCACGAGATTTTGAACCATCAATGAGAGTAAGTTCAATATTTAAGCAAAAGGATTGAAATTTATAGAAATTAATCTTTATTTATACAAAAATTAATATTTTGCTTAGATATTTTTTCGCTAGAATGTTCTTAGAAAGATACTCTTCTATCAGAACATATTATTATATACCACAAGTATTTAATACACATAAATCCTTCCGGAAACACTTTTTCATTAAATGAATTGAGAACAATCAAGTAAAATTCTTTTGCAAATTAAATCTTAGATAATTGTTGATACGAATATCACAAAAAATATTCAGTTGATCACACTTCCAAATACTGTTATTATTATTATCATTATCAAAAATTCTAGCAAAGAACTATCCATTTAATAATACTGAATAAAAAAGACTTAAATAATATCAGTCAACAGCCACATGAAGAAAAGTTTATTTCTTTAATGCAAATAAGCTTAACATTATAAATAATATTTTATAGATCATTTATGAATTTCAGGTAACAAATTTTCCATTTTTTAGAAGAAAAAAATGATATATTTTCCAATGTAGATTTTTGATTTCATTTAATGAATAGCTGCTCAAGAAAAACATTTCTCATAGGGAAAATAATACAAAATGGCAAAGAGAAATTCTTCTATCGTATAAATTTTCCACAAATTTATTTAATCGGTATATCTTTATCTGCTTAGACTCTGAGTTTATGCAAAAATTTGATGATTTCTATTCAGATCTTAACTTCAGGAAAAGGAATTTAATATTCCTCTGAATAATTTGTATCTTACAGTTACTTGTTAGATTGGTATGCAAGTCAACACACTTATAATAAGATACTGAATTGATATTTTGGTGAAATTATCAATCTTTTCTTATTAGTGTAATTTTTCTAGATTTTATTTTGAGTAATTGGGATTATTTGTGAATATTTAAAAAGATACCCTTGTCGAATTTCTAGAAAAGGATAATGTTCACAATGAGGACTGATGATCTAAAACTTTAAAAACATAATTGCAAAAAACAAACAATGTACTACTACATACGATTTACATCACACATTTTATTTGAAAATAATAAGTTTGATAAATTTTAAAATTAAATTAATTTTTAATCAAAATGGATAAACAATTAAATAAGCTTAATGAAATTACTAAATAAAGAATAGCAATTTTTCAATGAAGAAACTCTGCATTAGATGTTACACACTAGAATAAGCTTTTTGATTATAAAAAGAAAATGAATACAGCTAGAAAACTCTTTAATGAAGGAATATTTCAGCATCTTAGTTCTTGATTATTTTGTATAGACTATATAAACGTGAGACATTTCAGAATATCAATTTGTTTAAAATGGAGCCACAAATGGAGTAGATCATGTTTTCCATCTTCTTCAAAACATGAATTTATTCTCTTGGATTCCTTTTCAATTCTGTATCTATAAATGAAACACAAATTTTAAAAAAGAAAGAATTTCTCATTTTTATTAAATGTGTTGATCAAAACATTGAAATTATTGATTATTCGATGTCATGTTACGTAACCAATAAAATTATCACTATTAACGTAATAGAATCCATACATAAACAAATTAATTTACGTTTATAATTTAAGAATTTTGTAATTATTTATATTAATATCTGCAGAAATATGCGTGATATTGATAATGAAATAAATAAAAATATTTTAAAAGACAAATATTTCCCTTAATCAATCATTCTAAAGTTTAATTTTACTGTTGCAGTGAGATAGATAATGCCCCAGATGTTTTTAACATTGTTACTATATCAGAATCAAATGATTCATAATTTTTAACTTCACTTGCTAACATACATGCCAACTATAGCAACTTACTATAAGATAAGAGTTTTAATTTTGGGAAAAAATGTTATTTATTTTATTTCTTTGAAATTGAAAAGGAAGAGAGTAAAATACTTAAAATAGAGCGAAAAGTATTTTCCGTTCTTTTCGTGTGGGGGAAAAAGCTTTCACTTTTTGAGATATTTTAATTTATTTAAATTTATTACCATACAAATGCTGCCGTTGTCTTGTGCAAGCTATAGGCTGCCGACCATACAAATGTACAACTTTTAAGTGCTTGCTAGAATTAGACATATTAAATAAAATCTTTATTTTCTAAAATCTGGAAATCTCAAACTTGAAAATATACATTTTTCCAAATTTTGTAAATATATTCCAGAGATAAAGCACGCTATATTAATAAAAATATATAAGCGAATTGAATTTTTTAATCACAAAAGTTTGTATTATGATTTCTCTAACAAAAGAAGAAAAAAATTGTAAATAATTTAAAATAACTTTTTTAATTTATAAGATATGCTAGTTAATTAGAAAATGACATTGTTGAATTATATAGTTATTCCCAAGATCATTAGTTGAAAATATTTTATGATGTAATATTTATGACGTTTCATAAAAATATAAATTGTTAAAAGTAGATAGATCTTAAGTAATTATATTTATCACATTAAACTTTTTGTTCTTTGGTAAAGACATGGGTATAAGTATGATACATCCTCCACAAGAGATTTCTCTCCAAATCTGGAGTTCCTTTTTTTCATTAAATTGTTGTTGGTTATATCTTTGGTGTTGCCAGTTTGAGTTTTTACTGCTTTACAGATTTACTTTTGTTGCCAGATTTAGTTTTTTCTTGTGATTTACGTCATTTTTGCGTCATATAAATTTATTTAAGTGCAACAGTGCTTAAAATTTTCGTTCAGAATATCAATTTGGCTTCATTCTGTTAAAAAAAACATACGTTCAGCTTGGCTACAAAAAATGTCTCAAAGGTCACCTATAGGGGAATATACCCTACTAGTTCCAAAATTAAAAAAAATAAACTGGCATTCCTCAAAGTTAAGTCCTCATTTAACATTTTATATAAATACAATGGTTTTTCATTTCAAGGCTGTATGATTTGAAAACAATGTTGCTAAGAGAATATGAACAGTCGAAATATTTCATATTTATGTTATGATAGCTATAAAAATTTGGTTTGGCAATCATTCTGTGATCATTTTTTTTGCACGCTAGTTTTATTTGTATTTGTCCTTAAAACAATAAATATTTTCAAAGAAATTACAAATAACCCTTACTGAGATAAGGATTCAATCTGTGAGCAATTGCAGGAAAAGCAAGTCGTTAACTTTTCAGCCATCAGAACACAAGATGGTGCATTAAACGCTTTTAAGTTTTAATTCTAGCCTTTAATTTAAAAATCGCTGCACAAATATGCCAAAAAAATTATATATGGGAATTAAAACTCTTATTCTTTTACTACAATGTTCTAATCAAATTTCATCCAAATTCAATTTTATGCAATATAAAGAAAAAATGAGAATTTTTATTATTTCGCAGTAACTAATTCAATTACTCCATTTTTAAATTATTTGATAAAAGTATCCTTTTTGGGGGTTTTAATTGTAATTTTCATTATGTTAAGTGTGGAATAAAAACTGCTTATAAGCAATGAACAGACATTTTCTGAAGCTTATTAATAAAGATACTTTCAATAATTTCAAATTTTTAGAACAGCTCCGAGTCATTTTTAATGGCAGATCTCATTTGAAATATGACATACCAATTGCATATCGCTTAATTGTATAAAAATGAAAAAATATAATATTAAATTAGAATTGATTAAATTTGCCAGTGTTCATCAGAAATTAAAAAGGAAAAAATGTATAAAAATAAGTACTTAATACTTCTTAATCTTAACTAATTTAGATTAACTGGTTACTGCTACAGGACATGTTTCCTTTTGAAACAAACAATACGTAAATCAATATGTGAAGTAAAGGTCAATGCTATGAAACTACCAATTTCTTGACTAATTATTGTCAAATCAAAGAAACGTTGACTGAAATACTTTGTAGTTTGCATTGGTGGGAAACAAGCTTCTTAAAAATAATCCGCAAAAGTGAATATGCGAATTTTATGTGATGTGTAAATGTGAATATGCAGTATAAATAACTTTAAATATGCTTTCGCATACGAGATAAGAAATGTTGTTATTATACTGGGTGCAGCTAAACTAAGCCGAAAAAACAATCAATATTAATGATAACATGTAGTACATCATATTGTTTAATAAATGGATCGTTTAAGGCTCTTGTAAGATTTTCACAAGCAATTAGTTAGTAATTGAAAATATTCATCAAAATTATAGCATTTTTTCTTATGATATTTAAATTTGACTCCCAGTTATAAGTGTCAAGATATTCAGAGAATTTCAAGACGTAATTAAATGTAGATAGTGAAACAGACTTAAACATTCTAAAACAACATCTAGCTACATAACAATTTTTGTATTATAAATGTTTTTGAGTGAGTCTATGATAAATAATTTTGGAAAACATTTCATTTCCAATAATTATGTAATTAAAAAATTAACTGTAGCCGCATAAGTGTTTCAAAGATAAAGCAATGGTGTAATAAGGAGCATATGTTACCTCG
This sequence comes from Latrodectus hesperus, assembly GCA_037975125.1. NCBI lineage: Eukaryota > Metazoa > Arthropoda > Arachnida > Araneae > Theridiidae > Latrodectus > Latrodectus hesperus. The sequence continues at coordinate 61,063,138 of CM075855.1, forward strand.
TTTGATTCCTACTCAACAAAGGGTGTAAAATGTTTTCCACGTTATTGGACTTTTGCTCATTTTAGAAAGCTATTTAAAATTTCTTGAACAATAATTATTAATGATGATATCTTATGCAGCAATCCTTCAATACTTACGTCACCAGTTCTATATTAATTGGATTTCATTCGGTTAATTGTTTTGTTTCTGATATTTTTAACGCAAAGTTTCTTGTCAAAAATATTTAAGAGAGTTATTTAATGTAACAGTTGTTAAGTTCAGACAATCAAGACATTCATTTTTATTGAAGCAAAATTATATATTAAGTTTGGAAGAAAATTATTTCAGAACCACCTTGAAATTTCAGTTATTCTTTTTAAAACATGTCTGTCATTATCATCAAAGTGATATGAATGAATTTATTATTAAATTTCTTTTTGAAAGACATAAAATAGAGTAATTCGATTGTCTTAGAAATATAAACACAAATGTTACATTTGTTGCTCAAGTTTTGAATTTCTTTCCACATTTTTTGACGCAGCATTATGTTGAAGGTGAACATAAAATGGAGGTGCAAGTCAATCATTATATCTAATAGTTTCTTTTGTTGATAAATGTAAGTTTCAATGACACAATGTTAATACAAAGCTAAGTTTCTTCTGAACTAGAATCAGATTCACACAAATATCATACGAGAATGAAAAGAATAAATACAATTTTATAAACATCGCTGAGTGTGTTTAAAAAGGTAATAGTTAATGATTCTGATGATAATTAGTTTTTTGTAAAATAATAGATTATATTGAAAATTCTCTTTTTTTTATGACTTTTAATGCTTAAAGTTTCTACCATAAAGTTAAATACAAATATTCTTTTGTTAATATATTTTTGTTAAAGTTCATCAATAACATTGTACTAAATATTCTATTTTTTAAATCTTTACTTACTTTGCATAAATGTTTCTTTGAAAAATTTATAATTTTTCAAGATTAGAAAAATTATTTATTTATCTTCAATATATGGTTATATGTAACATTTATTTGCTATGCTATTTTATACCTTATATAAACACTTTTATTTTTTCTAATTTAGATTTAAGATACTTTTTCTGCTTATAAAAAGTGTCATAAAACTACTCATTTGTACTAATTTGTATTTTCCTGCTTTTTGTTAACTACTTAAGGTATACTTTAAAATATCATTGAATGCCTACAAATTCTACATATTGAGCCGAGAGAATAAAAGCACATACAGTATACAGAAATCCTAAATTATGAATGGATAATTAAGCTTTTAGATGTTATATTTGTTATATTTTCTTTACTTTTACTAAATCCGGAAATGAATGTTAATTTAATATCTAATATGAAATAATTAAGTAAAAAGCTTGCATATATTTAAATTTACGTAAATAAATATTGTTTTTCAAGTATTACTGAAGTGAGTTATAATTAATATTTTTCTCATTTTAGTGACAACGATTTTTAACAATGATAACAATCTATAAGTAACTAAGCAATGGATTTAACTTGTTTTATAAGAAAAAAATACTGTTTTTTTCTCTTCATTAGCACAAAAAACCCATTCACAATAAAAAATTATTATGATTTTTATAAGACTTAACGCATATTTTTAAAAATGTAGTCAGAATGAATATTAAGTTGTTTTTCTTAATTTACAAAAATAAGTGTAACTATTACATTACATACAAAATAATTTTTAAAATCAATCATTGCAAAAATAATAATAGTTAAATTATTAATAATTATTACAAATACTTAACTGTTTATTCCTTTATTATTGGTGCACAAATTAATGAATTATATTAAAAGCGAATCACATTAACAACAACTTAAATCTTATATAGTTTGAATTAATAGACAAAGTACATCTCTTAAATTGTGGCATTAATTTAAAATTATATTTGTTACATTTATCTAACACAGTTATAATACTACAAAGTATTCTGCTCTAAAGTTCATATAACATAGGTAATTATGTATATGTTTCACGCTGCTGCTGTTAATATTTGTCAGGCATATAATTTGATTTCAGGATTTGTCACACTAGTTTGCCTTCATTTGTGAAACAGTACACTGAATTACCTTTGCTCATTTATATTTGCATTGTTTGATTTAAATAAGCTTTATTTAGGAATTTGAATTTCTAAATGAGTTAAATATATTCGATATCTTTCTTCTGACCATTATATTAGACTACAGTTTTCAAAATAGTCTAAAAAAACTTTAAAATTAACTCAGTATGTTTTTTTCGCTAAAAATTTAAGTTACTAAATAATAAATAACTCATTAACTATATCTCAGCAGAAATCATTTGTATATCCAATAATAAAGTTATTTGCTTGACATTGCATTTATAAATTGAATTTCATTCATTTAAACTCAATTTGCAATTTATTATTTTTATCATTTTACTCATTTTTTATTTAATACATTCTAATCAAAATCTATAATTTCTTTATTTTAAATTTATAATATTTCAATTTTCTTTATAATTATAGATATAAATTGCATATAGAAATAAATAAAACTGTTGTTTATTAAATCAAACTTTGAATGTAACACAATAAATTTAGAAATCTGGGAAATTTAGCAATTTAATTAGAAATTTTTTTAAAAGTAAATTTATATCAAGTTATCCATATAATCACGTAACGCTGCTTCCTTTATTATAAAGATTTTGTTTACTGAATTGCATAAGCTTTTAAATATTTATAAATTATTTAAGCTTTTGAATCAAAAAAATATTAATGGTAAATACGTGAAATAAAATCATATAATATACCGTTCATTTGCATTTAATCATCGATATTAATTGTAATTAAAGTTTTTAAACACTTTAAGTTTAATGGTAATTTTCATTTCATACATAGACATGATTCGGAAAGGTTAATTAAAACGTACTGGGTGTAAAATAGACGAGGTAATCTAATTAAAATATACTCTCAAACCACATCTAATGCTTATATCTTTGACGGTAGAAATGATATAACATTATGTAAGGGATGCCACAATCCCCTCAGCGCAACATTAATCTAAAAATTATTTCACTATATATTGTAAACTGCATTGACGTGATACTACATTGCATAATCAAATACGACGGCTTCTGTCAAAATAACTTATTTAAGGATTATGCTTTTATGTATTCATTTTAAAAATAGTATAAATGTCATTGGTTATTGTTTCTTTTGAATCCCGTTTTAGAGAGATAAATGAGATTTTCAAAAATATCTTGTTTTGCTTAAGAAAGCAAAAATCTGTCGACTTGTTATATTTGCAATAATAACGACCATTTATTTGTGGGAGAAAATTTATTTCATTTATTCATCCTTGATAAAAACCCTGACGATCAAAAATATACAATAAGTCAAGATTAACTGATTAAACATTTAAAAAGGTATTAAAAATGTTGAAATATTACTTCTTCTCAAAACTAGTTTTATCTTACTTCTTTATAATGGGGGACCTTCTGATATTAAAAAAAACTATTCAATGCTTAAAAGATTTACATTAATAATTTCTTTCTCCCCTTAAAATGTAACAGTAAGATTGATTAAATGAATTAGTTATTCCTAAATCAGGTTATAAATGTCCACACACAAAAAATTTTGTCATTAATTTTGTAAGTAATGCTTATCCTTTTCAATTCATTTTGGTTCAGAAAAATAGGGGGGAGGGAATGTTTAAATTATATTTAGAATAAATATATACATCTAAGAAAATAAAGCATTTTATCTTTACAGATAAATTACACAAGCAAATATTCTCCCAGTTAACTTTTACTTAAAGGTAAACTATTGAAGAAATGTATTAGAATTATTTTATACTGTCTATTCCATGATAAAAATTAAATAATAAAGCTTTTCTAATCACTATTGATACAAAAATGAAAAATTTGTACATTCCTTGCTAATAATATTATTTAATTTATTATAAGTAATGATCGCAATTAGATAAATTAGGTATTTTTTAACTCAATATGTGATATCGTAGTTTCATTTCTCATATGAATTTCAAATTTGTTTTGAAAACTATAAAATTCTAATTTCCTATAATTGTGTAAATAACTGTGTAATTTATTAGATTTATGTATGAGAAAACAGGTAATTGTTACGAAGAAACAAAAAAATTTAATTTCGATTTGTACAATTTTTCTTTTTTTTTTTTCTGATAAAATATTTACTTATTCATAAACCTGCCTGATAAAAAAACATCAAATTTTTCTGCCGGTGCTGCTTTTAAAACATCTTTGTACAGATTTTGTGAAAAATTTGTTCAGTTGTTCTATTTAATTTCGAATAAAAATTACTGCAAATGTTTTAAATCATATTTAGATGAATCTAGAATAAAGAATAAAATGTAAAACGTTATACATTACTGAATTTAACATAATAACAATCATAAAAAATTACTTTATAATTAATTGTAGAATAAATAAATTATTTATTAATTTTTTTAATTTCATGAAAACTACTTGAAAATTAATAATAATAAAATTATTTTTATTAATTTTCAAGAATAAACAAAATCTATTTAACTTTAATTAATTAATCTTTTGAAAAAATTAACGCATACATTAGCATTTCTCTCACGTAGAATACGGCTCCCTAAATCGACCCAATTTCAATGTCCATCGAGCAAAGAATAAAACACTTCCAATCACATGTTCATATAAAATGAAATAAATTCATTCATTATCATTTCAACAATTTTTTTCTTATATATTTTTAGCTACAATTTTGAATAATGCTTTTATACCGAGTTGATGATGGCCTTTATTACGTAATGAACAATATTACCTTCAATGCTTTTTTTTCGTCTTGCAACTTATTGAAAAATAAATGGGGAATAGAAAACTTGGCAATAATTAACACTGTAAACTACTTTCTTGCATGCAAGACTTTATAAGCTAAGCGAAATGATTTAGAAGATGAAATGTGCTCTCATTCCAGAAAATTTCCTCACGCAAATTACCCTTTACAAATTGCTCGGATCTAAAGCAATTACTTAAGGATCTCGAGAAAATTACTTTTCTAATATTTTAAAAATGAAGAATAATTTTCCCTCAACTAATTTTTGCTTGAAGTTTCTTACCTCATCGTAATTCTTTCGAATATTTAAGAGAGAGTTTGTATCTTGGCAGAATTAATTTTATTCTTGAATAATTTTTCTCGTCAGATTTAATGTGTGTCGGAAAATATTTATAAAACTATTTTCTTCAATTTATTGAACTTTTAAATTAACATTTTTGTTAAAAAAAAACAATCAATATTTTTATGAGAAGTTTACGTGTTAAATTTTTGTGGATGTGCTTACGTAAACTACTGTTTTTAATACACAATTATCGGAGTATTTATTGTATTTAAAAATGATCTGTTTCGAAAATTTAGGAACAGTGACACATATCTTTGAAAATAGTCATTAAGACTATTTGCCATGACGCATCAATTTGAGGATTTAAGTTTCAACATCATCAAATAAGCAATTGCAAAGTCTTTGTTTAAATATTGACATTGTTTTGATATTTTTCAATCTTGATATTTTCATTACTTCAATTTAATAAAATTGAAAAGCATTTTTCCAAATAAATGATGAAAGTTATGATTATAAATATAACTTAGGAATACTGATTTCTCTGTTCAATTCAGTTCTCTATAAATAGTTTTGGATATTATGACGAATTTAAATCAATATTTTATATTGCATTTTTAAATTGAAATTTTGAATAGATTTATATACTGTATGTTTGCATCTGTTTGCACTTATAACTGTCATTTTTTCAGCAAGTAGTTCAAATCGTGAGTACAGTATTTATAAATACTGCACTCAATATCTGAAATAATTGAGTAAATAATTTTACTTATTTAGTAGGATGTCTTAATTTTTCAAATCAAATTTAAAACAAATACCTTTAATTTTTTCAAAACAAAATTCTTAATTTTTTCAGCATAAAGTAAATGTTATAACCTTTTTTTATATTTTAAATTTAAAGACTCACTAAATATTCAAATTAGTTTTCGATGATTTTAAAATTTATGGACATATTTATATTGCATTGATAAACTTATACTCTCTATAAAAAAAGTGTTACATAAAGCCATCTCCTTTTATTCAGTTATGAAATTGTATCCATAAACTAATCATTTATAAAAGATTTTCGTAATTAAAAATATTAATGTATTAAGAAAAAATTTAATCAATTCGAGAAGGGATTGCTTTTGTCACATGTTGCTTATTTATGATACAAAAATTACCAACTAACTTACAAAGTTATATGTCACAAAATATAAAAAGCAAGATAAATTTTCAATTTCTCATAAAAACTACAATATTATATTTTAAACATAAAATTTATAACCAAACATTAAATCAAAATTATAGAACATTGATTAATTTTAATAAAGGATTTATTTACGGGTTAAATATTTAAAACACGTTTTATATTTTATCATTTGTGTGAATAATATAAATTTTAATATTAAATTTTAATATTGATGAAAAATTTTAATATTAAATAGTTTCATATAAAATATTAAAATTTTTTGAGTTTCGTTAGTAGTTTATTAAATTAAATGTGAAAATTATGTAACTATATGGTCCATGTCTTTGAACATTTGTACATATGTGGGATTTCTTAAAACTGATCCTTAATAGTAAAAGAAAACTTGTTTTGAACACAAGAAAGCAAAACATAAATTTTAATTTCAGTTGAGTAATCAATTTAATGATATAAGTTTCCTGAATAATATACTTATATTAAACAATAGCATATTTAACAACAATATATTGTCAAACATATAGCTATATAATAAAAACATAATATTGCTGAACAAAAACATATTTAATAACATTATTAATTTTTACCATAGTTTTAATTTTTTGTTATCTTATGAAATTACATATACAAGGAAAACCAAATATTTTAAAATTTTTGCTTTTTTTTACAGAATTGAGTATTTTACAGAAATTTTATCTTACAGAAAAAGTAAATCTTCATTTTTACTCATTACACGTGAATTCTACATTACCTTTATTATGTTTTATTTCACTTCTCATTTTCATATTTATACCTTGGTTTTCATTCTTCCTCAAATTGCAAAACACATGAAATGATCGAAATAACAAATTTAAATGCATCTTTTGTGTATCATTGCATTTACAAAGTGTCTATGGCACTAGCTAAAATCCCTGTTAATTTAAAAGAAATTTGCAAATTTTTGTAGAAATTTCTATCTTTAATGGTATTATTTTACTGGGACCTTGTTCATTGAAAATTTTAATATCTATTTATTAAACGATCATTCCACAGGAGATTTTCTGTTTCTTTGTCAGGAGTGTCAGGAGATTTTCTGTTTCTTTGTTCAGCAAATTTTTTCTTGCATTTCGCAAATTGTTTTTAATAATATACTTCGATTTGCGAAAATCATTTTAAATCTCCTAGTTAAAATTCAATTGAAATTCTTTTTAACTTTGATTTTTTTTTTGCATCATGATTGTTTGAGGAAAATAATATAATATTATTTTTCAAACGTATTATATCTTTAGCAATGAAATAAATTTGCTATTTTTAATTTCAATATCTCTATTATGTAAAAGATATATCAGCATTTTGCCATAAAAACAGACTTAAAATTATTAGTAAAAAGTGATTTATTTTTCGTATAACTACACTAAATATTTAATTAATTATTTATTTTGTCTTGATTATAACAAATTAAAAATGTATTCTTAATTTTTCCTATTGTTCACAATGCTTGAAAAGTACTCACTTTCAAAACAGATAAAACAAAATTGTATGATAATTTGTAACTTGTAATTCGTGGGAAGATAATGCAAAATATTAACTGTAAAGGCGAGCTAAACTGTATCAAAAATGAAGTCCAGGGCTACATCTATGTTAATTTTGGTTGTGTTTAATCTTTCAAATCCCGGTTTGTTGGATGGGTTTTCTTCAGCAAAATAAATAAATAAAATAAAAGCTGTGCCATTTAAATTCAGGAGATTGTGATGTTAAAAATTATTCGAGATGTTTAAAGTGCTTCTAGCTTACAAGTTTGATTGCTAAACAATGCTTTATTAAATTAGAAAAGGAAACATAAATTTAATGGCTGATATTTCTCAAAAATTAAGTTATGGTAACATAATATCAGCGCACGTGAAAACTATTTTTCTTTCTATACTCACATAAAGTGAGTGCATATTGAATTTGTGAATATATTTATCTTTGTACTTTAAATATATTGTAATTCCAAATAATATTTGATAATTCTTCTATTTCAACATTTCATGTGTTATTATAGAAGCAAATACATATTTTTAACCAATATTTCTTTAACTTTATTTCATAATTATTCTCTCTTTAATAATATGATTTGTACTGCTGTTGAAATATGAGAAATAGGAAAAGTAATGTAAAATTAATATTGCTATCAGTATACATATTTTTCTATATATTTATTTTAATCAAATAATTTTTTTATTACATGAACCAAGTAATAAAAATTAATTTGATTTTAACTGCAGGAGAATGCATAACAACTAAAATATTACCCGTTACTATGAAATAAAGTTAACAGAAATCACAGTCGTTTTTCTATATTTTTAATTTAATAATTTGCTAAAAAACTAAATATGTCTGTAGATGAAAACAGCAGATATAATCAAGTTTATGTACCAACAAACTATTTCATGTGTTGAAAATCCTGAATACGGGATACTTCCGGAAATTTAGGAATTCTAGAGATGTATTTCGGAAGCAATTACACATCCAGAAAAGATTTCCATTAATCATCCCGGAATAGCTATTTGCTCTTAGCGGAAATAAAAAGAATATTTGAATTCTATTAGAATTTGTTGAACATATAAGCCTTAAAAATACTTTCAGCAAATGGGAAGTACGAGGAAAACTAATCAGTTCAACACTTACATAATGAAAGAAAACTTCACAGCTGAAAGAAAGACAAAAATAGCAAAAGTTTTTTCAATACCCAGTGGTAATATATGGAAAAAATATTTTATGGTATTTCTTTTTAATGAAATAATTTTAAGCATCTAATAAATCAAAATACATAAGCTAATAGGAATACGAATAAAAATATCAGCTAATTATTTATTATAGATCTCCTATGCTCAAATTAAGATAAAGCAATTTTAGACAATCCTGTTCGGATTTAAAAAAAAAACTTTTCACAAAAAATTAGTATAACTTCTTTATCAAATATACTGCTGGCCACCGTAAATGCAACACCCTGAAGGAAGCATGCAAATAACATGAAGTTTACAACATGTGTTAACGGAGGTGAGATATGTAAATGAGATTAGAATTTCAGCGCACACGCACATTATGCACGCCTGTGTTGCCAGATCAAAGCACTATTTAAGGCTTGGAGATATAGATGATTTCAAGTTAGGCAATTGTGTTTTTCTAATGATTTAAAAAAACAATCAATTATGCTTTGTAGAAAATAGATTTTTTGATATCAAGTATCCGATTTCGATAGAGGAAAGATAGTGGCCTAATGAGATTGTGGATTCAGGGAAATCGGTCGTTGTGTTGACGAAACCAAACAACAGTAATGCGAATATGTGATTGTTGGATGCAAGAGGGTACTACGGACCGACCTGTTCGATCGCGTCCACCTCAGTGCCCCATTTCATGTGATGAATTGTACGCATGGTCGTGACTGATCGCTCAGCCACATCACGAATCACATCACAGCACATACAGATTGTAACGCTTCATCCAGTGTCGGCGAGCACAATTTGATGCCGTTTTCAGCAGAATGGTCTGTTCACAAGACATCCATTGCATCGTGTACCCTTGATGCAAAACCACAGACGTCTCCGCTGCCAACGGTGTGATGAAAGAAGGATGAATGAAATTGTCTTTACTGACGAATCACGCTTCTGTCTGCAACAACACGATAGTCACATTTGAGTCTGGAGACATCATGGACACAGAATGCTTAAGATCTGCATCATGCACCACCACACTGGTCCTGAACCAAGTATTATGGTATGAGGCGGTATTGAATATCACTCTCGCACTCCTCTAGTACGCATTGACGGTACCTTAAACAGCTAGCGCTACATCTCAGAGATGTTGGTGGCAATTTTCCTTGCTTACCTTCAGAGCTTGCCCACAGCCTAATTTGAACAGGATAATGCGCAACCACATGTGTTGAAGGGTTCTTTGTCAATCACCGGATGGAATAGTTTCCATGGCCGGTTCGCTTTCCGAATCTTAAAAAAACACGTGGAAAGAAAACGTGTGCTCTGTGGTTGTTCAATGATTACATCCCCAGATGCCACACCAGATCAACTTTGATAACGAGTGGAAGCTGCTTGTTCTGCTGTATCCCAAGAACTCATCCAAAGTCTCTTTGAATCAATACCGATTAGTGGTGATCTCCAACAATGACGTCTACTCTAGCGACTGATTTTGGCAGGAACCACACTTCACAAAAGTCTTTAAATTTAATTATTTGATGCTAGATCAACATGTTACATACAAAATAAATTTTGTTGTTGTATTACTTGTCTTTCTTGGGGTGGCAATTTTTGGTGGCCGGAAGTGTATTAATAAAGTTGATTGCCTTTATTAATATTAACTTGATTGCCTATTTTCGAAATGTGTGCAAAGATTCCAGCTAGTGATAGGAAATATTTATGTCAGAAATTTATATTTTGGAAGTAAAGCATATATAATTTCTTTTTACAATTTCTTTGTTGTAGTCATTTTAAATAAAATGCATAAACGTTTTTATTCAAAATATAAGAATTTAATTAACTAAGTAGATAAATTTTAAAAATAGAAGCTTTTCTTTAATCTAATATATTTCCAAAAATAAATTACCATTGTTATATTTTTATAAACTCTTTATTAAAAATATAAGAATTTAATTCACAAAGTAGATAAATCTTAAAAATGAAGGTTTTCTTTAATCTAATATACTTCCAAAACTAAATGGACCAAAAATAAATTACCATTGCTTTATTTTTATAAACGTTTTTATTAAAAATATAAGAATTTAATTCACTAAGTAGATAAATCTTAAAAATAGAAGCTTTTCTTTAATCTAATATGTTTCCAAAAATAAATTACCATTGCTTTATTTTTAGTTGAATTATTTACAATTCATATGAAATGTGTAAAAACATATACAAAGAATACAGTTAGTTATACTGAATATTAAATGCTGTTATACAGAAAATTAGTTGTTAAATATAAAATGATTTTGTAAATCATTTTCTTAAGATTTTATGTATAGCTTATTATCATTTTTAATTTAATATTAATAAATATTGTGTAAGTGCTAAACAATTGGAAAAGAATTTCAAAGGTTAGAAAGAAATTACGGCTAGAGAGATTGCGTTGTGTATGATTTATATTAACTAATCTGATAATGATAAATTTATTACTTTTTATTTTTTCTTATTAAATTCTTAATTTCCATACTTTCTTAATCCAATAGATATCGAAGATTTTTTACGACTGTTATTGCTTTTTTAATTCTAAAATGGATTATATGATTTTTTTACTTTGTGTAAGATATTTTACGTGGCTTGATTTAATACACATAGGTGGTATTAAAAGAAGTTGTTTTTAACAACTTTTGTTAGCACTCACCGTATGTTATACGAAAACTTTCTTTTATAAAATTGTTATAATATTACATTTATAAATAACATGAACTTGATTTTTAATATTCTAAAAATACAATAATTTAACAATAACTAGAAGTACAACAGTTTCCTATTTCTTTTTAATTAAAAATGCATAGTAAGATTCCATGTATGCTCTCCAAAAATATAAATTATATTCGTTAATTGTTTTTCATTAGTTTTCACTTATTTATTTATAAGCTGTTAAAGATAACAGTGTTTGTATGTAGCGTGTTACAATTATTACTTTAAATATGACATGAGCTATAACATCAAACTTCCCAAACATAATTTACGATTATAACATCGAAATATTTCTGAAAATATCTGTAGAAATCTTGTACAGATAAGCAATGTTATGTAATTTTTAAACAGAATAAATATGAAAATATATTTGCTTCAATTTTATAAAAATTATAAATCAAAATATTAAATTTAAAAAGACTTCGAATTTGTTTTAATAAGTTCCTTAAATCTGAAAGACTTAAAACTGGAATAAAAATTTGAAAATCATAGTCTAATTAATTGTGATCTAAAGAAAGATTTAATGCTCAGTTAAACCAGCAGTCGCAAAATGTAAATGAAAAACAAAGGGACATTCTTTTTTTTTTTTGAGTGTTATATAAAAAGAAATGCTTTTGCAGTCCTATAAATCTCAAAACATACTAGTTAAATATTAAAAGTTTCATTAAAATACATTAATTTAAAATACAAGAAAATAGAAAATTTTATTTTTTATATTAAGTAATATTTCTAACTTTGTTTGAAATTGCAAAAGAGTTAAACAACAAATAAGATTAACAATGTCCTTAAAACTTGAGTATTCTTTCTCATTATTCTAACAAAAATGAAAACAACTATTAAAGAATAAAAAGACTAATAGTCGCAAAAAACATTTCTATTTTTTAAATTTATGATTAGTACTGAAGTGATTTAGGGGCAAGTAAAATTAAAAATGAACTTTATACTTTATTTTTATATAATATCACACAGGAGGAATTTATTTCATCAATATAAAATTATATGTATCTTAATCATTTATTATTAGATAAAAGATATTTAATAACGAAGAGTAGAACAGTGATAAAAATCTAAAATTCTTAAAGTTGGTTATAAGAAAAATATGTTCATTATTCTTAAAGCAGCAAATTACAAAACAGAATAAAATTAAATCAAACTCAAAAATTATTTTTCCATTATGGTAATTTAAAAAATTTATAATAAGACATAACATTTATATAAGATCTTAAAATCGTATTATTTTCATATTAATCCTAATTGAAGCTATAAAAAAACGATTTCCCATTGGAGAGGAGGAAAATTAATATATCGTTCTCTTGATATTACTATGAAAGTGGAACATCATTTCTCAGCTGAAGTACAAAAAAAATTCTTTTTCAAATACTCCTAGGAATTAATAAAGCTACGTGAATTAGGAAAGAAATATTATCAAAAAACTTTCTTGGGAAAACTTATTTTCTCATTTTTATGTAATGTTTCCTGTTTTTTCTTTCAAATACGAAAATGGTTGTTTCATTTTAATCGATTGGTAATGCTTACTTCGCTTAGTTTTAATAAAAAAGCTTATTTATTTTTCAATAAAGTAATATGTTTATGTTATCATAAAGTATTTTAATTACATATAAATGTTTTCATATTTGTACATAATAATCCCTTGTGAAATAATAATAAATACTATAATACATACAAATTAATGCTGAAAAATTTAAAAATAACTTTGTTTTCGATCAACAAAATTTAAATTCAAGTGTGATCTTAGATCTTTGTAACAAATAAATGAAATTAAAAAACAATATAACGTTTTTGCAACTAATAAAGTAAGCTTAATGTATTATATTTTATATTAGTTATGCAAATCCAAAAAAAAAAAAAGAAAATGGGAGAACAATTTAAGTGCTGTTGCAAATAAAAATACATTTATAAGTTTCAAATTGAATATTTTATCACCTTTCTCAACCACTCAAGTCATAAAATCCTTTTCTTTAGCTTAAATGTGTTTGTGTTTAAAAAATTAATATAAGCACATTTGAAAACATAAAAGTTCAATTTCATCTAAATAATGCATATATAATTAAGCAAATTTGCAAATTGAATTTGTTATATTTGAAAAAGAAGAATATTTAATTGCAAATTTACAAAAGTATACTTAGTTCGACTTTTAGTTATTATACGATGAAAACTTACTTTTTTGAAATATGAAAAATAACAAGGAATTTACGTTATTTATCATGGGTATAACAGTTGTAGAAATTATTCTTAACATACAATATGTAATTGAATAGTTGTAGAAATTATTCTTAACATTACAAAGATCTTATGCCAAATAATGTCACAGAATCTCTAATAATTGTTGAAACATAATCAAATCATAGATCTGTTATTAGAATATTATATTTTACTTTTTCTATTTGTATTAAAATGCATTTTTTATAAGTGATTAATAGAAAATGGAAGTATAATAAGAATGATTTTCTTACTAACCTTGTTAATATTTCTCAATTGTGATTCCACAAATTAGGGGAGAATAATCATGACAATTAAGTTTTTTTATTAATCTAGTAATAAATTTGATCAATTCAATTCTTTTTTAGAATAATATTAAAATAATGAAATCAGCATTCCTGCTAAAATTGTATTTATTTAAACTTTCAGTTAAAGTTATAAGCTATCTTCAAAAATTATAAATGTAAAAAATTATTTCATGAGAATAAATAAAGAATAAATATACATGTGTGTGTGTGTGTGTGTGTGTGTGTGTGTGTGTGTGTGTGTGTGTGTGTGTGTGTGTGTGTGTGTGTGTGTGTGTGTGTGTGTGTGTGTGTGTGTGTGTGTGTGTGTGTGTGTGTGTGTGTGTGTGTGTGTGTGTGTGTGTGTGTGTGTGTGTGTGTGTGTGTGTGTGTGTGTGTGTGTGTGTGTGTGTGTGTGTGTGTGTGTGTGTGTGTGTGTGTGTGTGTGTGTGTGTGTGTGTGTGTGTGTGTGTGTGTGTGTGTGTGTGTGTGTGTGTGTGTGTGTGTGTGTGTGTGTGTGTGTGTGTGTGTGTGTGTGTGTGTGTGTGTGTGTGTGTGTGTGTGTGTGTGTGTGTGTGTGTGTGTGTGTGTGTGTGTGTGTGTGTGTGTGTGTGTGTGTGTGTGTGTGTGTGTGTGTGTGTGTGTGTGTGTGTGTGTGTGTGTGTGTGTGTGTGTGTGTGTGTGTGTGTGTGTGTGTGTGTGTGTGTGTGTGTGTGTGTGTGTGTGTGTGTGTGTGTGTGTGTGTGTGTGTGTGTGTGTGTGTGTGTGTGTGTGTGTGTGTGTGTTAAATAATTTTGCCTTACAAATAGTACAAATTGTCCATATATAATAAAATTGGGAAACTCATCATAGTAAATTGTCTTTTTCTAAACTTTACGTATTGAATTTCCTCATATAGGGGATATTACCATGCTGTTCAAAATACAGAAAAGTCAAGAATTCACTGATACTTTTATTTTAAAAGAACACTTTTTAAATATGTTATGTTTAATTAAAAACTTATATTATTTTAAAATTTATTTAATTTATTAAATCTTTCCTTCCCCAAAGTAGTATGCTTTTAATTTTAAAATTCCGTTGGCCTTATGACTGCTAATTAGTGAACAAAGTAAACTTCGTCATTATATGTATAACTATTTTTTATAAATTATAACAAATGCTGGAAATATTCATCAAATAATAAAAAATAAAATAATTTTGTCCAAATCTTAACCAAATATATACAGAGTGATAACAAAAAAATTTGTTCTGACATATAGACCCTTAACTATTAAACCATTCACTGAACATTAATGAAATTTTGTGATAAGTTGTTTTTAGGAATGCGCTCAAGTATGATAGGGAAAACAACAGTGTCTCTCTAACAGTTATGGTTACAGTAAGAAAATTTTGAAAACATCAATTAGCATTATCAAGTTTTTGTATTGAAATTTGATCTCCATTGTAAAAAACCTTAAATTATACGTTCGAACGACAAATGTAGCATGAAAATCACATTTGGTAGATAGGCTGAAAGAGAAGACAACCAGTAATGACAGAAAAGCGAAATTAAAAAAGCTTTTTATTGTGTTTCACAAATGCTCAATATGACTTCCCTCACACACAATGCATGCAGCAAATGGTGGATAGCACTTCAGTACATACCATGACAATAGGAATCTCTTCAAACGCAGTTCTGATGGCTTCTTTCAAATCAGATGCAGTTTGTGGACAGAAATTACACACTTTTGATTTCAGATATCCCCACAGCCATAATTCCATTGGTGTCAAATCTGGAGACCTTGTTGGCCACGGAAACAGGAAATGACATGAGATACCTCATGTAGTGTCTGTTCTGTAGAAGAAAGAGCAACTCGAACAAATACAAACATTTATTTAAAAATTAAAATTAATAATTAATAGTATTGTATATTAAAATTATAATTAATAGAAATTTGATTATGACCCTACACGGGCAACAGAACAAAACACCCAAGGAAAGCCAGCTAAACCTCCTCGTTCGCTGGTCAAAGACAATCTCTTCTGCTGGAGCGGACTCCCTCCTCTTCTCTCTCCTAATGACTACAGCGCCATCATGTGAAGAGAATGAAGAGTATCCTAACACTACACCCTTCCCACAAGTTTTGGGTTTATGTTCTACATAAACACATAACTGAATTAAATATGTTAGGATAAAGAATAACACCGACTTAATAATATTTTTGCAAACAATTAAAGAAATATTAAACATAAAATAGATATGAACTTGGAATTAGGAAATAATTATAGGTATATAGAAAAATTATTTGCAAATAAATTACATACAATTCACAAGTATGCATAGAATAATCAATATTATTAATATGTATATAAAAAGATATAAAACAAAATTAAAATAAATCTATCCATTAAATATATATAAATTGAAATTAATGTAAATAAACAATATACCAAAACATTAATGTAAATAATTAATATACCAGTGACATTAATGTAAATAAACAATATACCAATACAATTAATTTAAACTAACAATATACCAATATAATTGATGTAAACAAACAATATACCAAATACAAAGATACAAATAAAACAAAATATTATCCCTGAAATATATTTAATATAGAGAGCTTTTACACTAAGCACGAAAGTCAGTTTTAATCTGGAAAAAGTCTAGATAAAACATATGCATGAGGCATCTTAACTTTTGCGCAATGTTTGATAGTTACATTATATCTCTGAAGAGCAAACACCTACCTCTGAAGACGAGGTGATTGAGATGCACATTTGGTCAAGTATGGTAAGGGATTGTGATCAGTATAAAACTTAATTTCTGAACCAAAAATTATTGATTCAAATCTTTTTAATGACCACACTATTGCATAAACTTCACGTTCAATTGTAGACCAGGATTGTTGAGTTTTATTCAATTTTTGACTAGCATATAAAACTGGAAAAATTTTATCATAGGCACGCTGAGACAGGCAAGCACCAACTCCTACCTGAGAAGCATCAGAGTAAATTATGAAAGGCTTACCTAGTGATGCAGTGTGAAGTGAAGGTGCCTTAACTAAAGCTTGTTTTAGAGATATAAACACTGTGTCGTGCACTTCAGTCCAGGAAATATTGTCAGGCACACGTTTCTTAATAAGCTCAGTTAATGGATATACTAATTCAGAATATTTAGGAATGTACTCACGATAGAAGTTACACAACCCTAACACACTCCTAAGATCCTTTTTGGTTGTTGGTCTTTTAAGTTGCTGTATAACTTGCACTTTTTCTGGATCAGGTTGATGTTCTCCAGAGCAATAATAAGTCCTAAAAACATGATACGAGGCTTGGCAAAATCTGACTTGTTTATATTGACAGTAAAGTTGAGCTCCTTTTTTCCTAAAATAATATTTAAATGCAATAAATGTTCTAAATTATTCGAAAATATAGCTATATCATCAATGTAAGCACGTGAAAATTCCTGAAAGGAAGATAGCGCTTTGTTCATCACCCTTTGAAATGTAGCGGCGGCATTTTTCAATCCAAACGGCATGACTTTGAAACGATATTGAGATCTATGGGTTTTGAATAAGGTAAAATCACGACTAGCTTCTTCTATTAGAAAAGCCCAGTAACCCTTCAGTAGATCCATTGTGGAAATAATATTAGCCTTTTCAATGCAATGAATTAATTACATTGAATCTTCCATAGGAAAATCATCCGTTTTTGTCACAGCATTAAGAGATCTGTAGTCGATATACATCCTACTTCCTCCATCCTTTTGTTTATACATACCACTGGATGTGCTATTTCAGCCGAGCTCACCTGTATGAGATCTAATTCCAATAGTTCATCAATCTGGTCATCTATTTGGGATTTAAGAGCCTCTGGAATACTGTAAACATAAAGTTTTTACGTTCTTTCCCTCCCTCTAATATGATCTTATGTTCATCAACTTTGGTTATTTTTACATTTCCAGTAAACAAAGTCTTATAATTACATAATAAACTCAAAATCTTTTCCCTGTCATCTCTAGATATATGTTGCATGTTTACATTTTGCAAAGGATCCCTGGCATGTAATTCACCAGTAAATCTTGGAGAAGCATGAATTTCACCAAATTCTTCGTTATATTCAAAGACAATTCCCACAGCATTGACCCTTGGACAATATTTTTTGATTTTATTACAAGGCAATGTCTATTATTTCCATCTGGGAGTTTAACTTTATAGGAGTTAGGTAGGCAGTGTTCAATTACTGCACCAGGACCTATCCATCTGGCATACAATTTGTTAGAAGAGTCCGGAATCAATGAATAAACCTGATCACTCACCTTAAATTCCTTAGGAACAGTCCGGCGATTGAAGTAGTCGGTGTGGACTTGTTGTTTTCCAGCAGCCATCAGTGAGGCTTGTTCGACGGCTCTTTCAAATTTTACCCTCTGATCTTGTAAATAATCAACAACAGGTTTACTCATATTTAATGGAATAGGGATTTCACCAGTCCAGCTTGATTTCAAAACACTTAAAGGTCTTCTTACTTCTCTACCGTACAAAAGCTTGAAGAGTGAAACGCCAGTAGTGCAATTTGGTACTTCTCTGTAAGCGAACAATAAATAAGGGAAATATTTATCCCAATTACTGGGGTCTGATCGTATTACGTGATGAAGAGAGTTCTTCAGAACTTTATTATATCTTTCAATTAATTCATTGCTGGCAGCATATGCTGGCATTGAAAATCTGGGAGAACATTCTAAGCGATTATTAAATTCTTGTGTTAATTTAGAAGTAAAATTAGTCCCTTAATCACTGGCAATAACACTTGGAATACCAGTTCTCATAAAAATCTCCAATAGCGCATCGCAAGTTGCCTTTGCTGTTAGAGAACGTAAAAGAATAGCCTCTGGCCATCTCGAATGCTGATCCATCAGCATTAAAGCATATTTGTGTTTACGTGACGACGAAGGCTCAATCGGCCCGATAATATCCACGTTCACAGCTTCAAACGGTTCTTCTGGTCTAAGCACTGGAGAAATAGGAATTTTATTGAAAGACTTCTCAGGAGAACGTAATTGGCATTCTTTACAAGATTTGCAGAAATTTAAAATATCATTTGACATATTCGGCCAGTAAAAACTATATCTAATTCTCTCTTTTGTTTTCTTTAATCCCACATGATATCCAAAATCAGATATATGAGCCAAATCCATAACTTCCTGATCTCGATATTTCGACAAAAATTGACTAATTTTCAGTTTCAGCACAAATTTTCTCTTTGTGGAATAAAATATCATCTGAATCAAAATATTTACCCTTGCCACGTTATAAAGAAGATCTCACTTCATCCAAAGAGGCGCATTCTTGATTCTTGTTGTTATTTTTTAAATTGTAATGATTGGCTCAATTTACAATTTGTTTTGGCTTCCAGCACTTCCACATCATCAGAAACAAACGGATTCATGGCATCATTTGAACAGATCACCTCACCCATATTTTCGGCGTGTGATGATTCAGCAGTCTCATTAAGATGTGCAACTTCTTGCGACGCCAAAACAAAGCAGGCGGCAGACTTCTTGTTTTTTTCTAACACTACATTTTCAAATTAATAAACTTTCGTTGGTATTACACATTACCCTTGGAATTTATTTGCAACAGCTGCAATTATTTCGATGGGTTTTGAGAACATTTTATTATTTTCCGTTTTTAACGCTACTTGAAAGCTCATTAATTCGGCTTCTACCATCTCTCTAAAAGCACTGATTAAAATAACTCTTCCTTTTTCTGTTTTTGATTTTGGAATAAAGTCATTATTTATGACTGGAAGTTGGCATCCAGAGTCTACGAGAGCTTTTACTGGAGTATTATCCACGTAAATATCCACATATTGAAGAGGATTTATTTCAATTTCCGTTCTTTTTTCTTTTAATAATTGGGAGCGAATTTCTGCAGTAAGAACATCGCTTTTCTTATTATTTGCTTTAAATCATTTTGGACATTCTCTCGCAAAATGTGAGTCTCCACAAATATAACATTCTTTTACAGTTCTTTTTTCAAAATTTTCTTCTTTCCAAAAATTTTTTTAATTTTTGTTGTCTAACATACGGAGAATTATGTTTTGACTCTGCCGAATATTTTTGTTCTTGTTCGTTATATCTCTTGAAATATTCTTGGCGAGGAAATTCTTTCGATTTGACACTAGTATTCATTCTGACATTTTCATAATCATCCAATTTACTTGTTATTTTTTCTGGAGTTTTAAAATTTGACCAAACATCAATAAAATGTTCTTTAATTTCTAAGGGAACTTTGCGTTTTATTTGATCGGTTATTATTAGATCACATAGCTCTTCAAATGTTCGTATTCCAAGTCCACTGATCCATTCTAAGAAATAATTTTTCAGTTCATAAGCAAAATCTCGCCAGTTTATTTCTGGTTTCTGATGGTGCTTCGTGAAGAACTGTCTAAATTTTTCTGGGGTCATTTTATACTTTTTGAGAAGTAAACTTTTTACTTTGTCGTAATTCTCGGTGACTTCTTCATCTTCTCTTGCTATAATATGTACAACTTCCTATGGCAATAATCCGATTAAATGAGCCACCCATAGTTCTTTTTTTTATTTCTATTCTCTTAGCTTGTCTTTCGAAGAGAACAAGATATACACTTATATCATTTGTTTTGAGATCAAACTTCTATAAAATATTATTTAAATCTAATTTAGCCTTAAAATGAAAATCATTACCAGTATTTCGTAAGTTATCTTTTCCTGTTCGTTCCTTTCCCGTTAAACTTAGTTTTTGAAATTCGAATACCATTTCTTGTTTTCGTTTTTCCATTTCCATATTCCATTTTCGTTCTTCAATTTCTTCCAATCTTTTCTGCTCTTCAATTTCTTCATTTCTTTTTCGTTCTTCAATCATCGAATCAAAAAATTCTTTAATGAAATCTTCGTCGTAGTTTCCGCTTTCTGTTATCAATTTTTTTTAGTTCGTAAAGTTTTAGATTCGCAGCATTCTCAATGCCTAATTCCACCGCAATAGTTCGTAAATCTTCTTTCTTTCCTTTTGCGAGAAAATCCATTTCAATTACTTGTAAAACACAAACAGTCAAATAAACAAATTCACAGTTCTGTTTCAGATTATGTCAGAAACAACAGCTCGTAATCCTAACGACTGCGCCATTGTAGTGTCTGTTCTGTAGAAGAAAGCACAACTCTAACAAATACAAACATTTATTTAAAATTTAATAATAGTATTGTATATTAAAATTATAATTAATAGAAATTTGATTATAACCCTACACGGCCAACAGAACAAACACCCAAGGAGAGCCAGCTAAACCTCCTCGTTCGCTGGTAAAATGCAATCTCTCTCCGCCGGAGTGGAGACTCCCTCCTCTCCTCTCTCCTAATGACTACAGCGCCATCATGTGAAGAGAATGAAGAATATCCTAACACTACACCTCAGTCACCAAAGTTTTGACTTAAGACACGCTTGACTGAAGACGCTACATGTGGAGGAGCACCCTCTTGCATCCACACAACTTCAGATAAACCATTTTGATGCTGCAATGCGGGAATAGCGAAGCCATTTAACATGTCCAGATAGCAAGCACTTGTTACAGATCACCGGCAATAATCTCTTCAAAAATGTAAGGGCAGAAGATGAACGTCTTTATACCACACAGTCACTTCTTCCTCGTATAATGGACGTGCCAGCACATCATGTGAATTGTTTTCTGCCCCATGCACACAATTTTTCAAATCCACGTTACCATTTAACGAGAAATGCGCCTCTTCTGTCCACAGAATGCGTAGAGAACAGCTACTATTCAGAGCTTATGAATCACCACATGCACTTGTGATGCGAACTGTGCTTATCGGCTGATGTCATTACCCTTTCATTTGCTAATATCTGACAAATATATTGTTGTTAATAATCGTTTCAAAGAAGTTTTAATCAATAGTTTTAACATAATTTTCTGAGAAAAATAAATGGGAATGTATGCTAGAGTTAACCGTCCTAAGATAATTTTTTTGTATATAACAGATTTTTTTCTGGTACATCTCATTTTTAGCAATGCAGTTTTCTACTGGGTATAAAAAGATTTAATCATATTTTTAAATTTATATGTGGAAATGATATTAAGTGTCTTAAGTACATTCGTGTCCATAAAGTAAGGAAAATGCAAAATTAGGCAAAGAAAGAGACAGAAGCTAAGCAAATGGGACTTATTTGTAATGTCTCTTTATTAAATAAAAGGTAAAGAGCAAAAAAGATGCTTATGTTTGAAATCACTAATAAAAATTTTGATTTTTACTCCCTGTAGCAAATTTAAAGAAACTAACCTATTTACAAAAGCCAATATAACGTGGTTGGTATGAAGATTAATAAATAGTATGCTTTCCCAGACGATGCAATACAATGCCTAGGCTTGCTGAGTATCAAATTATCGATCTGATCTTGGGAGATATTACACCACTCATCAAGCAATGTTCTCCGAAGTTCCGGTAGACATGTGGGAGGGGATTGACGGGCAGCAATTCGTCGGCCAAGCATGTCCCACACATGCTCTATTGGATTCAAGTCCGGTGTGTATTCTGTCCTATCCATACGGGTGATATCCTCCGAATGAAGGCATTCATCTACAATGTTTTCACGGTTAGGACGGGAGTTGTCATCCATATACAGAAATTCTCTAGCAACATATACGTTTGTTACATGGCGTTCCGAAACAGACGTATATGTTGCTCCAGAATGACATCCCGATAAATGTGGCCTGTCATGGTTACATTCTGAACATGCAAGTTAGTTCTGGAATCCAGAAAAATTCCTCCCCAAACGAGCAATCCTGCACCACAATAACGGTGTCATTCAATGATGTTCCCTTGGTGGTAACGGTACCTGGCACTCTTCAAATGAAAGTCCGGAGAGAATCAGACTGAAAGTTAAACCTGCACTCGTCGGAAAACATCACACAAGACTATTGTGGCTGTGTCCGCAATGCATGCTCTCTACTCCAGACTAACCACAGGTGACAGTGAGTTGCGGTAAGTAGAAGACATCTGACTGGCTTTCGAGCATATAGACAAATGTGCTCTAAGAGTCTGCACACGATCTGCCTTGAAACTGTCATACCAGTAGCTGAAGAGAGCTGACGAGACAGGTCTGATGCTGTGCTCCTTCTGTTTCTTTTGTCAGTAACTGCCAAATACCGGTCCTCATTCGGCGTTGTAACTCGGGGACCACCTGTGCTGTAACGTCTACTCACATTACCATCATCTTGGTACCGTTGCTAAAGCCTGGAGATTGCACTCTGGGTGATTCTAAGTTCCTTGAATATTTCCAGATGGGTACGTCCACATTCTAGACTGCCGATAATTGTACCACATAACACACCATCTAAATGCTTCCTTTGTGCCATAACTATGCGGTTATTGCACTGAAAGGCTTTTAAAGAGCTTATGAACATTTTTACTTCTTTGCAACCATTCCTTATACACCTCTCTCCTACCCTCTCGTTATTGTGACGTACTATCGGTGCCATCTGATGGTTTCTTGTAATTTGCATATTATTCTTCAAGATGTGTGTGATAATTCTACTTGTAAAATTTTTATTTTAGAGTTTAATTTCTGTGTGATTCTGAATTATCAGTTATTTATGGACATGAGAGCATTTCAGTTTAGTAATTGTTTCTTAAACCTGGAATAATTTACTTAAATAAGTTTCGTTAAGAAAATATATTCCTTAAATCAAAAATGAAGACGAGATTAATATGATTTTAATTTAATTTAGTTATATAAATAATTGAAATTTTGAGAACGAAGATTTTTATTCTGTGTCATTTTAAAAATAAGCTGTATTTCAAGACATTATGGTTGACATTCTATAAAGCTCTCCTAAAATCATGTTTAAATTGTTTATGCTTAATCGATCAATAAATTTAGATATAATATAATGCAGATAAAATAAAATAATTTCCTTTCTTACATGTATTTTTTTTTATTTTCTAAGCAAATTTTGCATTGTATTCTGTGTAACAAAGTGTGTATATTCTGTTGTGTGTAAAAATTCTGTGTAAATGTAACAAAGAAAAGAAAGAAATATATTTTATTCATATATGATTACAAAACAAAATTTGTTAATATTGATCCATTTTAATACAAATGTTTTTTAATGTACTTGTAATTATTTCAATGATATGTTATTAAAACTTCTATAATACCCTAGAAACTACATCAGCATATGTCCAGTTTATTTTTCGAGATTTTTTCGGTAAAGATGGAATGTAAATTATCCTTACTATTAAATTATTAAAATGAGTTACATTTCTAAACAGCTCTGCCAGGCAAATTAATTGTTTTTTATACAATAATAAGCTAAATATTTTTCAAAAATTCCATTATAAGAGCTAATTTAGGCAACGTAACTGTGAGAAAAAATTGGGCAAAGTAGCAAGAGAGGCACTGGTTCATCTTAAAAAATGGTCGGATGATAATTTTCTTCAAATTTCGCTAGAAAAAACTAAATATATTCTAATAGCAAAACTTAAACGTGGTCCACAAATATTTTGAGGAAACAGCAGAGTGATGAAAAAAGACACAATTAAACTTCTGGGAGTAATAATTAACAAAAAGTTAAACTTCATCGCACATTTAAAATCGCAGGCCAATAGAGCTATGGCATTACAACAAAAGCTCTTAAGGATAGCAGGAAACAATTGGGGAATTTCCCAAAGACACCGAATTATACTATATCAAACTGTAATTGAGAGGATGTTGGCGCATGGGACAGCAATTTGGGGAACGCCATTAACAACAAGGGCAAAGCCATTACTTACTACGATTCAAAGAAGATTTTTACTAAACATCACTGGTGCGTTTAGAACGACTCCTACAGCAGCTCTTCAAATTATAACTGGAATAGCTCCTCTCTACTTAAAAATAGAAGCTGAGGCAAAGTTTATAAGGCATGCAAGGGCACAAATTCCCTGTGAAGTTGATCCTATTCTTCCTGCACCAAATTTGATTGAGAAAGTTATAAAAGGAGAAACAATCCACCCTGGAGTCTTCAATATAGAGAGCAAAGTAAGAATACATGAGCAAAATCATATACCATGTTACAGTGAAGGTTTTCTAACAATTTTCACAGATGGCTCAAAAATAGAAGAAAAAGTTGGATGCGGAATGATAATATATTCTGAACTCGGATTACAAAGTACTTGGAGTACTGGGCTACAACCCGAGAACACAGTATATGAAGCTGAAGTATATGCTCTGCGTAAAGCCATTCAAGTAGCTGCTTCACAACCTCTTCCAGCAAACATCTGGTCAGATAGTCAAGCATGCCTTAAATCTTTATCTAATCCTCTTAACAAATGTCCTATGGTACGCGAAATGCAAGATCTTTTAACAACTTCAGATAACATCAGGATTGGTTGGGTAAAGGCCCATCAAGGTACAGAAGGAAATGAGGCAGCAGACAGACTTGCAAAAGCGGCTGCCCTATCAAGTAATTCTTCTCAGGTCCTACCACTACCACGTTGTCATACCAAATCTTTACTTGATAACTGGATAATGGATCGCTGGCAGGAAGATGGGATAATGGAATAACTGGAAGAAATGTTCACGAGATTATACCGAAAGTTAGCAGGAAAACACTTAATTGGACAAGGAATGTGGTACTTTTCTTTACGAGCCACGGACCATTTCCATCTTACTTCCACAGGTTCCATATTCCTGATTCCAAAGATTGCACTTGTGGAAAAGAAGGCAATCCTTTCCACTTCTTGACAACCTGCCCCTTGACATTATCCTGGCATTTTGCCATACCCAGCAAAAATTGGAAGATCCTCTGGAAGAAGAGAATTCTGAAAAATCGTGCAGCGAGAGCAAAATTAAATAAAACAGTTGAATTCCTAATAAACAATGAAAACTTAGTTTGTTGGATTGGGAACTCTTCTATAACTTAGTTAAAAACATGCTTTGACCAAAGTAAAGTTTTGTCTTTGAAAATATGAAAAACTTTTTGAATTTGATTTTTAACATTTATATAATTATAATCAAGAACTTTGCAAAATTACAATTATAATGCCAATTGTATTTAATTCACCATAGACCCATTATATTATCATATTGTTTGTCATATTTCAGCCAGACACTGGTAGTAATAAATTTCAACACATTATATTTATCTGAGAATATTTTTTTACATATAATGATTCTGATTTCCTAAATCATAATTATATTTATTAATTAAATACTTGAAATGTGCAGAATAATATTCTACATTCAATCATTTAAAATGTGGTACTTGTAGTCATATACATAAATTTGAAATGATATAAATTTGAATAATTTTCGTAAATCAATTAATATTAATTACATTCTGTAACCCGAACAGGCAAAATGATATATATATATATATATATATATATATATATATATATATATATATATATATATATATATATATATATATATATATATATATATATATATATATATATATATATATATATATATATATATATATATATATATATATATATATATATATATATATATATATATATAAACATATAAAAAGAAAAATTAACAAGTTTTTGATATTTGATAATTATACATGATGAATAGCGTTTTCTAAGCAACTGTAAGGGCAAATAAATGATATAAGTGCTGAATTTTTAAGGCATCTTTAAAATGATTAATAATCATTTCAATTTCTGCTTGTGTATCCATATTGGTAATGCTGGCAGTGTAAAAGTACCGTTTACTAATGAACTTACAGCACTTCGGGCAAACTAGATTGAAATTGATCTAGAATGAGAATTAATCAATTAACATTATAATTTCAATTATATAAATTAGGAATGCTTTATGTTTTGAAGTATTCAGAATGAATAAGTTATTTTCCCTTCAGGGATTTCAATTAAAATTTTCGTCATTTATTAACAATCTTTATATGAAAAGATGATAACATTTATTAGAGCAAACCAGTTATTGACAATTTCTGTAATTTATGTTAATGAGTATTGTAATAATGTTATAAATGCTTTGAAAACTGTTACTTAATCATAAAAATAGGATAATTTGATGGAAAAATCTACACTATCTGAATAAAATGTTTAGGAAATGAAAAAACTCGTGAAATTTTTAACTAACCATCATTTTAATACTTGTAGCTTGCCATCATTGAATGTATCATCTAAATGTTTAGTAAACAAACAACTATACAAGAATATGAAATAAATTAAAACATTCTAATATTGAAATTAATTAATATATAATATTCCATTAATAAATTTATCCATTTACAAAAGAATATGCATATAAAAACTATTTTTACTCTGCCATAAAATAAATTATTTTTTTAAAGAATTTTATTAACAAAACCTTTCTAACAATCATTTGAAGAAAATATTTTTGTCCGATTAATATATGGGTAATTATCAATAGCAATAGGTTAGTTAATAATCATATTATCCCAAATAATAGACTGATACATATAACATAAGATCTTATAATTTCTGTTTTAATTTTTTTTAATATCTTCAGGTAAAAAATATAATTAAAAATATATTGATAAAATTCACATCTATCTTTTTACAAATTGAAGCATGATTTAAAGCTGTCAAAATTCATTATCAAAAATGTAACAAGTTTTAAACCATAGAAGTTTAAGCACTTATTTTATGTATTTTATGCAGGATTGTGAGGCTAATATATTAAACTATACAATTTAAGCTTTATAACACTGTTTTATTCAAAGTTTAATAATCTATTGTTTCAATAAATTTACGTAATATTTAAGTTGTATTGATTATGTTCTATTATTAATTACTTTTTATTTATTTATCCGAGAAGCAAAATGTAAATTTGATGCCTAATTTTATATTTATATTTAAATGATATGAAAGGTAACTGTCAACATACGTTAAATACAGTTACACAATTACATTTAAATATATAGAAAAGCTCCTGTCATTCATATTTTTTAAATTATTAAACAATAAGGTTATATATATATATATATATATATATATATATATGTATATATATATATATATATATATATATATATATATATATATATATATATATATATATATATATATATATATATATATATATATATATATATATATAATGTGTGGCTAAAGTTGTGGACACTTTTGGAAATTTTTATGTTTTTGAACTTTGTATGCGTATAGAAAATGTTACGTTTTGCAAAATGCAAACTTGTCTGTATAATTTTAAAGAGAATTTACTACAAAATTCAATTATTTGCAATACAAAAAATGTTAAACGATAATAGTTATCGATATACATTAGATAGTGGTGATTGCAGTGAGTTATCAGTACTTAGTAGAGTACCCTTTATTTTAGATTACAGCTTCACATCGACGTTTCATTGAGCTGACAAGAGTTTTAAGCTCTTCTTTCGTTATTACATAATGCCAAGAAGCTGCCAGTAGAAGCTGACATCATATTTACTCTTGAAACAATTCATAGTTTTGCTTTGTTCTGTAGAAGGAGGGCCTGTTTCTTTTACACTGCAATTACAAGTAGGAATTTTTGTAAAAATTTTTAATGTTTAGTCAAGAAGCAATGACATCAAATAAAAGAGTAGATTGGACACTTAGAAAGAGATGTAATATTATTATGTTACGAGAATGTGGTCTTTCCTATGCTGAAATTGCAAGACAGGTGGGTGGTTCAAAGACTACATCTGTAGTCCGAAAGTTTTGTTTACGATATCAGGAGACAAATTCAATAAAAAACAAAGAAGGAAAAGGCCGAAAAAGGTGCACCACATCTATTGATAACAGAAGAATAAAAAGACTATGTTTCCAAGATAGAAAATGTCATCAGTGGCCATCAGAAGTGATCTGAATGATGCTGCTGTTTCTGTCAGTTCAAGAACAATCAGGAGAAGATTAACAGATGTTGGACTGAGAGGTAGAATTTCACGAAAAAAGCCTTATCTTAATTTTCAGCAACGGAAAAAAAAGACTGCTGTTGGTAAAGGAACACATTATACGCGCAAATGATCAGTGGTCACAAATTATATGGAGTGATGAAACTAAGCTATCGTTATTCGGTAGTGATGGGCGAAAATATGCAAAACATAAAATAGGAGAAGAGCTACATCCTGACTGCATTCAAGCAACTGTGAAGAACGCAGTTAGTGTTATGATTTGGTCATGCATGTCAGCAGAAGATATTGGTCACCTTCATGTCATCGATGGGACACTGAATGCCAGAAAATACATTGACACTATTCTAGAACCAAAACATCTACCTTTCATCAGAGATCTTTTCCCAACAATGCTTCGTTTATTTTTTCAGCAGGATTCTGCTCCTTGCCACTCGGCCAAAATATCGAAAGAGTGGTTTCGTACAAAGAGCATTAAATTGTTGTCATGGCCAGAAAACAATCCTGACCTCAATCCTATCGAAAATTTGTGGCACCGTTTGAAAACTCTTGTCCGAATGAGGCACCCATCAAATAAAAGGGAACTAATTGAGGCTATAATTGTTTCGTAGCATCATGTAATAACGAAAGAAGAGCTTAAAACTCTTGTCAGCTCAATGAAACATCGATGTGAAGCTGTAATCAAGAATAAAGAGTATTCTACTAAGTACAGATAACTCACTGCAATCATCACTATCTAATGTATATCGATAACTATTATCGTGTAACTATTTTTGTATTGCAAATAATTGAATTTAGTGTTTAGTATTGAATTCAGTCATAAATTCTCTTTAAAATGATGTATACAAGTTTGCATTTTGTGAAACGTAACGCTTTTTATAAGCATACAAAGTTCAAAAACATAAAAATTTCAAAAGTGTCCACAATTATCTATCTATCTATCTATCTATCTATCTATATATATATATATATATATATATATATATATTACAAGATCAATAGGCAAATAACAATATTATTTTAATACAAGATTATATATATTGTTAGAATTCAGCTCTTTTATTAAACTTTTCCTTTGTTATATTTAAGTAATAAAATGTTGAAGCATTTTTATTAATTTTTAATTATTAATAATGAAACTTTTAAATCTATAAGCTACAATCTTTATAAAAATTTGAGCTTAAAGCATTTCTTTCTACAGCAGAAAACGGTAAAATATTAACCTTTTTAGCAACAGCAAAATTTTGAAATTTTTTACTAAGTTTTCCTAGTTAATGTTGAAAATCAGAATTTTAGACCAAGTGAAAAAAGTGAACACAAAACTTTTAATTCTGAACCAAATGGAAAAGTAAGATATCTAACGCAAATTTACATCGTCTCCATTATTTTATTTTTCTGTTCTTGTCAAATATTCAAATATAAATTCATGTTAAAAAACAAATAAGAGTTATTTCCCTTTCATTATTTTGAGATCAATAAAAATTCAAGTATTGTAAATTTACATTTACGTTTTATATTTTAACCGAGTTTCGCTTAACGAAGATCTACTAAACAATGAAAAATTAATTTTTTCAAGTAACAAGTAACAGTCCTTAAAATCATTTTGAAAAAAATATTGATCTTTTTTGTTATTTTTCATTCCCCTTAAGCGAATTTTATTTGACTTGAAATATATATATATATATATATATATATATATATATATATATATATATATATATATATATATATATATATATATATATATATATATATATATATATATATATATATATATATATATATATATATATATATATATATATACACAAACAACTTTACGTCGTTTCGCCGTTAATAAATTTAGAAGAAAATAGATAAACAAATAATTTTGAAACTTTAAATATAAAAACTGCCATTACAAAAAGAAAATATTGAATTATATCATCAAAATATAATATAAAAGTACATTAATTATACTCTACTTAAAATGCTAAATCCCATACATAGCTTTCTTTTTTTATTTTAAAATTAAATGATTCGCTAAATAATTTATTGGCTTGTTTTTTGCTTATATTTGAATGAATAAAATGTGAAGTGTTTTGGGATAAACAAATTTTCATGAGCGGTATTTTTCTTATCAAATATTATATATTGAATGAATTATTTGATAATACATAAATTTCAACACTTTTTCATCTTAGGTAACGTTAAAAAAACGCAAATACATAACTTAGCCATGTAATGGACATATTACTAAAAAATTAGAAACTAAATAAAAATCTAAATATAATCCTGGACAAAATTAATTAATAATTTTAGTCATAACAAAATGTATTATAGATTTTCGCTATACAAATTAAAAATTCTATAGTCATTTTATCACTTTATCTAAAAATGTAACAAAATTACAGTAGCCATACACACATATTTACTTTTTAATATTAATTTTCTAACGGACATTTAAATTTAAGGTGATCTCTTAAATTACTAAGTAATTTAAATCATTTAGTTAAAAATTATAGTATTGTCTTGTTGATCATAAATGTGATTATCAAAGAGCATCCAGGCTTAACATCTATGTGGACTGACAAATGGTATACTTTAGTATTATATAAAATTGGAATATTGTTATTCAATCATTAGTCAACGATTTTTGACCATTCTAGTCAATTAATTATAAATCAGTTATAGGCACTTATTTCAGGCAAATTTTTATTATTGTGTAAAGTAACTAATTTCACGATTTAGTCATATTCTAAGTGACAGTACAATTTGGGCCTAAATTTAGAGTTCAAATATTAGCAAACGAAAAGAATATTGTTACTGAAAAGTAATTTACTATTTTGAGAACTGAAAACAATGAACATCTTTTGGACAGGTGAAGATTAATAGGAAAAAACGATTGAATTTTGAAAGCGAATGAAATTTTTTACCACAAATTGAGCTGATTTCTGAGCAAACACTCTTTTGAAAAGCGAATTTCTCAATAAAATTCTCGAAGTTATTGAAAAATTAATAACACGCTGTTTCTTTCTACTCCTCTCTAATGCAGATAATTTGATAAGCTCTTATGCTTCTTATTAATATGAAAAAGCTTATATAAATTGTCAAACGCTTGATCACAATTTATAATGTTATATTAATAAATAAAAAAGTAGTTTATAAGTCAAATAAAAAAATTTATCTTTGTACAGTAAATGCTTGTGTTCCCAATCGATAAAGAAATTACTCTTAAATATCATAACAGTATTTTGAGAATATCTGCTCTTTTATAATCAAATCATGTGTTTCTTCTCACATAAATTTCATGAAACAAAAAATATATTTATATTTTTTGAATTAAAAAATAAAAATATATAAGAGAAACTTAAAAAGTAATTGATTGATTTTTTAAGAAGTTGAACAGCTTAGAATTTATAGTTTTACTATTTATAGTTCTGAATTCTCATTTTGGATTATATTTCAAATACTATTAAAATAATAACAGGAAAACTTATTGGTTTTGAAATTCAAGAAATATTGTTTGATTTAATTATTTTACTGTTGATAACAATGATTAGTTGTATGTATAATTTAGCATTTAGTTTAATTACAAAATATTCTATATGATTGCATTA
This sequence comes from Latrodectus hesperus, assembly GCA_037975125.1. Classification (NCBI taxonomy): domain Eukaryota; kingdom Metazoa; phylum Arthropoda; class Arachnida; order Araneae; family Theridiidae; genus Latrodectus; species Latrodectus hesperus. The sequence continues at coordinate 61,095,838 of CM075855.1, forward strand.
AGAAAATTAATAAAACTGTATTCATTATACATTTATTTTAGTGAATGTGGTACGTAAAACCCTGTATTGTGTGGTATAATTTGTTATGTGCATAAGGATATTATACAAGTTATATTTATATATATTTTTTCAATCTTAAGTGCACAAGAGTATAATTTTTTTTCAATAATATGAAAATAGTATTCAAATAAAGAAACGTAATAGTCAAATGATCAACAAGAAAATAATACTTTCGAATGGAAAATATTAACATTTATTCATATTAGCCTTATTTATTTAAATTAAATTATTTAAATAATTTATATTATGATGAAACGCATTAAAAAATGACATTCATATAATTGTTAAGATTGAAAGAATATGAATGTAAATGAATGTGAAGGTATATGAAGGATATAATTATACGATATTTTACAACTGTATCTCTGTGTATTTTTTCCTAAAGCATAATACAAAATAAACTATAAGAAAATGTAAGTGATTTAACATGTCTTTTAAAAATCATAAACATGATAACAAATTTCATAAACAATTAACGATAATTCACATGTGGTAAGTAATTAGAAACGTAATCTATTCGCGAATTTTTGTGGTGCACCTTTATGCAAAAGGTTTTGATATTTAGCCCATGAAAAACACATCTGAGTTTAAAGAATCAGAGTTGATAGATGAATAAAATTAATACCCTGCGAACACAAAGACATCCAACGGGTCGCTGATGACAGCTTTCTTGGTCAGCAGCGGCCCTTAGCTATTTCTCTTCATCGTCTTTGTCAATAAAGCAGTCGTCGTCATTGATTTTGGCAATACTGGTCCAACGCTTGGTGGAATGCAAGGTCTTTTTTATAATCACTGTTTACAATTATGTCAATTAATTACAATCAGTTGTATGTAAATTAATTACAATTAACTGTATGTAAAAACGCTACTTACATGGGCCACATTTGGTTCATGTAATTGACGGTACATGCCCATAGACTGTTATCGCTCGTCCTTTGCCGTTTGAACAGATGTAGAGCTAGTATCAACATAGAATTTTTACCAAAGCGCCCATTATGCTAGTTATAGTATAATTATTTCTACAGATAAAAATAGAAACTCCATGCACTTTTATCTACTAATAAATTATATATTGTAAAACTAATATGGAATCTTAGATCCACATAATTAAAATCCACATAAAATACTGAAACTATTTTGTTTATTTTAGAAAAAACATAAGGTTGGCTCTATGTAATTGTTTAATGATATTAAGTATTATTTATGACTTAAACATTTATATAGAACGATTTCAAAAAATGAATATTTAATTTTACTTTAGTAAGCTGACAATGTTAGCTAGCCAATTTTTTTTTAGCTTATTTTTACTTAAATAATTGACATAATTTTTTTTATTTTATATTTTTTTATTTTTAGCGAATTTTATTGCATTATTTATATATTAATTTTTTTAATGATTCCTGTATAAGCAAATGTCAAGTTATTATTGAAACTTAAACTTAAAGAAATAAAGAAAACTCCAACTAATTGTTTTATGATATTGAAGATTATTTAAAATTAAATTATAAATATTTCAGAAAAAAATTCTTTTCCCAATATTTCGATTGGTTGATGAAACATTTAAAAAAACAGGAAAACTTTAGTTATAAAAATTTTTAATATTATGAATATTATATTTTCTTTCAATGATTAAAGAAATGTTTCATTATTTGAACTCCTCAATTTTTCCCTTAGTTTTGACTATATTTCCTTAATATTATTCAAAAATGCCAGTTTTTCAAAAATGGATTTTTAATATTGAAAAATAATGTCCTTTTTTAACACTTATGAACTAAATGTTATTAAGAAAAAAAATATAATCGAAACATTTACACCGGTTCAGTTCAATTACAATAATATAACCACCAAGCTATTTCCATTAATAGTAAAGTTAATATTCTTGAAAAAAATGGAGAAAATTGAGTTATTAAGGCTAAAAAAGATTTATAAATTAGAAATTCAAATCACTTATTTCCGCATATTTATGCATTATTTCATAATATAATCCACAGGAATAAAGAGAATTTGACAAAACGTTTTAAACTTGCAGTATTTTATAATTAAACTTAGAATCGAAGTAAAACTAGCCAAGCAGTTGAACAGTTAAAATAACCTAACAAGCAGTTTAATAGTTTCGAGGGTTTGATACCCCACCTTGAATGTGAATGCATATAAAACTGTCGATATTCATTCAGGATTAATAATGTATAGAAACTTGCGCAATTTTTTATATTATGATATATATATGTGAGTGTGTATGTGTGTGTATACATCAAATAAGTAGCAATTGAAATATTAACATTTACTTCTTTTCATAATTATCGGAATAAAAATAATGATAAATAATTGAGCTAATTGAAAGAAATTTTAATTGAATTTATAGTAACAATTCTACACACACCTGCCTTTAAAAATTCAGTGCTTCAAAGTTAATCTTATATTTTCAAGATCAAAATAAGAGAACATACAATCTATTTATAGCATACACTTTGTATTTTATAATTTAAAAAATATAGGCTGAAATGATATAAAATCAAAAATTGCTTGTAAGATATATATCAATGATAATCAAATCATTTTTTATAACTGAACAAGTTTTATTGATAAATAAATTTATAAAATGAAATTAATTAAAAAATGTATTGCTGAGTTTTAAATCACGATCTTGAGTATATTCACGATCTTGAGTCATTCTGAAAATATTAGATAATAATCTTTTATAACAGATTATTTATTACCTTCGACTTGTATTTCTGAAATTTAAAAAAAATTTAAAGATAATTTTTACTACATATCTAAAGAAAATATATAAGTGTAGAGAAAAAAGACAGAAAACTTAAATAAATTAAATATTTACTCACAACATTTTTTAGTTACTATCTTAGAAAGTAATGACAACTCAGATGTGACGAATTGTAAAAATGGCTTAGTATAATGATATTTCTTCATAAAAAGAAAATAATGTTTAAAAAATATAGAATTGAATTAAGTAGAGGAAGTGTTCATAGAAATAGTATTATCCTTATAGTTGTTTTTTATAATTTTCCCAGAAATTCAATTAAATTATAAATTGTAAATATTGTGCACAAAATGCGTTAGTCAAAATCTGTATGTTTATTTAAAAACAGTTACAGTTTCATAATTATGGATATATAACCAAGTCAATTAAATGGTTAAATTTACTATATAGTAAATTAATCAAAAAAATTAATAGTACCTTAGCAATATATAACAATCAAATAAATTATTTTAATGAGCTCTGTTAAAAATTAATTCTCACAAATATAAATACTTTTTGCTTTTGACCAAAAATACATAATGACAAATGCAATGGAACAGAATGTGACAAGGAATTAAGGTTTTATATAGAACTTTTATAAAAATAAAGAAAAAAGTATTGAATATACACAGATCTTAGCAGATAAATAAATTACTTTACATTAAGTGTTTAAATTATGCCAACAAAAATTAATATCAGATTATTAGAAAAATTTCGTCAAAATAATTTCACTAAAATATTTATGAAAAAAAATTTTCATTACAAAAGTGGATAATACAAAAAAATTAATAGAAAATATTTTTCGAAGACAAAAGAGACATCTTGAAGAAGAAGAGTAAGATATTATTAATCATTTACAGATATCAGTAGATTTTGAAAGATTTATTTGTAATTTTTTAAAAATTCTTCTCTTTTCATATTATTTAAAAATAATGTTTTTTATAATGATGGAAGTTTAGTAAGTGCAATTTTTTATCGAAAAATATGAGCTATTTCCTATGATAATCTATCTAGAGATTATAAGAATTATTGTCACATAAAAATATGAGCTTTCATTTAAATTAAACGCAACGCTGATTTTTTTTTAAATAATAAATTTGAGTCGAGATTTTCCCCTAATTCTCGCCATATGTATAAGAAAGTCCCTTTGTTTTCTGCAAAAAGGAATCTTCTACATTTATTCGAAACATTTTCACTTAATTTATTAAAATTTTGCATAATCAAAAATGATTGGTTTCTTTTTGCATGATTTGTTACTCTTTCCTGAAATATTTTCATTTAAAAATAGTGAAGATATTTTTGGTTGAGTATAAATTTCTGAAGTTTGATTATAAATGAAATTAGGTAGGAATTAGTCCTATTTTTTCTCATATTTTATAAGCATATTGCTAATTTTTCATATTTTATAAGCATATTACTATGCATTTTTCCCAAAACATAATGTAAAAGAAAATATACACTACTAAAGCCATTGCTTTAATTTATCAGTATTAAAAAGATAGTATTTTTTAAATATTTCATGAGATTAGAATTTTTTTCTAGTAAAAAAACGGAAATTTCAATATTTCTGACATTATCTCTTTCCTCCTGAGAAAGACATTTTACTCTATCATTTTTACTTAATTTGTTTATACATTTAATATAATTTTTTCCATATGTGTAAGGATAATGTTTAGAAAGATAAATATTCCTTATTAAAAATCCGTAATATCTTTAAAGCAAATTAGATTTGTGAGAAATTTAATTCATTAAAGTTTTATATAACCAATAATCTGTTCTGCAGTAAAATACTTGAATTTTATTTAATATTTAAAGATAATCTAATTTTTTTTAATGTAGAAAATAGTTTTAGCTCTTACATTACAGAAGATGTGGAAAGCAATGTTTATTTTGAAATGATGTATTAGTGATTAGTTCAAATCACATTTATTCTACATCTAAGCAATTAAATGTTAAACTTATAGAAAGTAATTGTTTTAATATAAAATGTTTTTGAGAATAATTATTTTGTGACCTAAATTATTCTTAAAGTAAGCAGTTACTAATTTGTTTGTTCAAAAAATAATTATTCTTAAAGCGATCCATATAAAAAGAAAATTTTAAACCTAACAATCCTAATCAGAGCATTTTTTGTGCAAAATGGTTATCATATCTACTTTACTATTCTCCTTTCAATAAGAAATTAATCTGTCTAGTTTACCTTTTAAATATATAATGGTATAACTCATTTACAGTTGATTGTGTCCCTCATTAAAACCTAGAAAAAATAAAAAGCATATTATATATTTCAAACAAGGTTAGCTTTGCTAAACTATCAACAAACAAACTTATTTTCATTCGATTTAAAAATTTGAAAACAAAGGACATTCACTTAGGCAAAACATCTTAATGAAGCAGTTAGTTAAGAAATAGGATCATATATCATTGGATATTTAAATTTAATTATGTTATTTCAGTCTGAGTTAATAATAACAAGAAACAAATGGCATAAAAAATTCATTTTGATAAGAAGGACGTAATTTATTATTGAAAACACAGAAATAAAATGTATCGCAAATTAAAATACAGGCTTACAATTTAATTTGTTGTTCAAATTATGTAATTAGTTATTTCCTATTTCCTTAAAATATATATGATCAGGTAAAATATTTATTATTTAATAAAGAATAAGATATTATTACCTTATTTGAATTACTAGTTCAGCTTTTATGTAAGAACACGACGTTATTTGTTGAAAGGAAAGATAAACAATTTGTTACAAAAAATCAATAAATGCAGAGCAATTTTGCAGTATAATAGCTTGTGATGATCTAAAAACTTAATGTAGAAAAGCATTTTTAATTGAATATTATTATTAAAGTTTCTCTGCTGATTAGTTTAGAAATAAATGTATGTGCTGAATTTCTAACAAAAGTAAGAATTTTTCAATATCGAAACAAACTAAATTTTTCGAATCAATAAATTTGTGACAATTTAAAGCACACAATATTTCTTTTCTAAACTAATATATAAATTAAGTGGAGTAAAACAAATGCTCATAACAATTATTTTTGAGTATTAAAAAATAAATCCTGCCAATTCAAAAATTATTATTGTTCTCCATGGTTCAGTGAATAAAGTCGAAATAATGGTCGTCTTGCTGACATTCCATGCTATTCTAAATGTCATTGCACACATTTTTGCTCACCGTGGACAAGTAAAACGACAATGCTTTTCTAGGATAATATCTGACACCCATTCCATTTAATGTTAAACAAAAGAAAGTGAATGTTGCGTTTCAGCATGCACGTCTGTCAAGAAGGGGACTTGGCAAATTTTCGGGTTCCCCCTGGTGACTCTGGAATACGATCTACTATTAATGAAATGTTCTTCAGGAAGGCAATTTATGTGGTGTATATTAAAATGCCTTAAAATGGCCTTTGGCAGTTATAGGCGGTCCACTTCGCATTGTCCAAAATATCATTGCACTGTAAGAACTGATATTTTACATTCTGAAAACAAGCTCCTTTCTTTAATATTGGTCCTCAATATAGTTGTAGAGTTTTGCAAAGTCGAACTTAAGTACATCTTGTGCATTAGTCATGGTAGTGCGTTACATTTCTATATGACCAACACAAATTCATAGATTCCATATCCTTTTAACTCTGGTTGCATTTTGATCAGTGAGAACGGCAATATCACGGAACGATAATCCTTACTTTCTACAGGCAACAGTCCTGCTTCTATTGCATTCCGACTTTCTTCTTATTCACGCAAACATTTGTAATCAATCTTGGTACAAATCATGTAAGAATTTCTTCTTATTCGAGAGATAGCATGATATTCTGAAAAAACTCTGATTTCATATTGTAATTTCCAAATGAAACATTATTGCATACTTTTTCTTGTACAGTACTTCAAATGTGATTCAATATTTTCTGCGTCCTCCAAATGCACTTAAATTCTAATTATTTTCATATTATTATTTTTTCCTGAAATTTTAGTATTAGTAAAGTATAATTTTTTCTTGTAATTTAATGGTTAGAAATGTACTCTTTAAAAAGAACAATTTTTCTTAAAGGAAAGTAAATTCATTGGATGGCAAAATATGGTGAACTTTGAATAATATTTTTTATTCCTTCACTCATTTTCCCCTTCCTTTGTTTGGTTTTTTGTAATAAGAGCTTAAAGTTTCACCTATGGACAACAGTGACTGTTCTCTTCATCAGGAAAGGTTGAAGAAATCCATAGTTTTAAAAATGATTCATATATACATTCTGAAATTCCAAGTATTTTATATGAAATATTGCCATTGCCCACTGTTATAATTTACAATGAATATCAATTATCACATATTTATAAAATTTTTAAATACCTTGACAATTAGGAATTGGTTTCTATAAAATTTACTATTGCAATTATATATTCCGCGACTCCTGATTCATTGCGAAATTTAAATCTCTGATATAAGCTGTTGCATGGTGAGAGACCATGAAAAACAGCTCAAAGAATCTAGTTTCCAGTAAAGCCATGTAATACTCTATATCAATCGAACGTGAAAGGTGTTACAACAATACAGACACAAGCACTTTTATCCAAATAAAATCATTTCTAAGTGTAAATGTGCGTAAGATATATGTTCTTTAAACTTTGCTCCTACATTGACATTTACAGAGAATAAAATATTTTAGGTTGTGCAAAAATGAATAATAAACAGCATATATCATACGCGATCTTTATTAATATTTCTTTGCACATTTAAGAGCATTCAAAATTATATTGCCTTTATTCGCATTTAGCCTAATTGATTCATTTTATTAAATGATACTTTCTATCTTCAGTTATTTCTTATGCAGTGCGATTATCACAAATGTGGGCAAACATCTTTATAGAAAATAATTTACAAGTAATTTCACCAACCACATGTTGTTAATTATCTGTACAAATGGGATTGAAAAACTCAGTCTATGTATTTATCGTGTTTATTTTATGGTATGCTATATCTCATAATTTGTCATCTTTCCAGCTCTTTGAAATAATATTAACATTATTTGGATCTGATAATATTTAAAAATACATTTTTTTAATTTATTTGTGTTATACTAAAAATCAAAACACTGATTTTTTAAAAAAAATTAAATTGTTCATTAATTTTAAGATGATTTTACAATTTAAGGACAATACGTACTTTCATGCAAAAAATTACCATGCACCATACATACAGTAGCTTGTTTTCACAATAATTTAAGTTGATGGGAACGAAAAATTCTAAGCAGGGTTCGACATCATGATTGCAACGCTTTTAGATTTTCATGCTCATATCACGGTTACAAAATGAATGTTTTCTGAGATCAGCATTCTATTAAAGTTTTTTTAGAAAGATCTTAAGAGATTAATACAACCATTTCACATTTACTTCTTTCTCAAACACAACTCTCACGCTTACAAGTGTAATGCTTAGTATTGAACAAATTCTCTCATTATAATAACTTTATGACCCGTAATTATTCAAATTGTTCACTTATCCCCTAAATATAAAAAAATTAATTTTATTAACTAATGAAATTAAAAGTCTTTTATAGTGCAATTTCTTGTATTCCATATAATTTATAATTTCAGTATATGCAACGAGTCTTGTTCTGGATATGAAGTTGTGACAGGTGATGTCATAATCTAAATGACTTGAGAGTTTTCCATGTGTTAAATTACTTTTTATAATCGAAATTTCTATTTTTTTAATGAGTATTCATTTTAAAAAGAAACGAAATGCAATAATAAATAATGTGAAATGGAGGCAAAAAATGTTTAGAAATGATGCAATTTTTCAAAATATTAAAATGTAAAAGAGATTGTACTATAAAAAATTAAAATATTTTAAGTAGTGCTATTCAAATGGAAATCATAATAATGTTTCCATTCAGCTTTACGCTTGAAGGAGATTCAATCTTAAAAGTTGACTGGATAGTGTTTTGGTTAATTAATTTCTTAATAATAAACCAATCTTCTGATTAGAGAAGGAAAGTTTAGTTTATCACTGAAAGCTTAATAATTACACATTAATTTTATGATCTGAATCTGCATCTAATCAAGAAGAGTAGGCTGTACATGGTTTCAGATGGAAATCTTCATAAAAAAGTTACCTAATCAAAAAGTCAATGGAGGATTCAAACTAGTCTGGATCCTCCTATGACTGACACACTGAACCATACCTTTTGAAGAACGACCTGGTTGAGCTGGCGGGTTGGAATTATTTCGATAGAAGCTGCACCTGATTTGTGCAGAAAGGTTAATAAATCCGATTTGACGCCCCTCTATCGTTATCAGAGGACGTATGTAACTAGTCAAGATCCTGGATTCTATAGTGACAGACTACCAAAATCAGGGATAACACTTCTGGGGGAAAGTCTTATATTGACTTTAATTTTTCACACATTTATGGCCTAATATTTTTACTTATATTATAAGGGAGGTAACATTTTATGTTAGAATTTAATATAGATGAATTAGTATTTATAATTGTAAAAAATACATAGTTTGATGTGTAAATAATAGATAAATAAAGGTAATTGTTAAGTTTCAATTTTCATCATTCTGAATTCTTGATTTAATAAAAAGCAGAAACTAGGTTGCTCGTAAACACATTTCAGATTTCGAGATTGTACTACGGGTGATAAACGGCAAATTTATGCTCTCATCATCTGTTTCTACATTTCTATGTTCTTCATTTGAAATATGGTTTTATGTCCCACCCACCGTTTCACATAATCTCTCTCTTTTTTTTCACAGTGCTTAACGGACAACGTAATAGTAAATGCTGATGTAGAACTCGTCAGTACTTAGAACTTTTGATAGATGACTACTCTTAAATAATAATTTGTAAAACTTATGATAAGCGTGTCATTTCATATATATATCAAGTGTGCTCCAAATGCAGCAATGTTTAAAATACCTATAAAATAATATTTGTAAATAGCTTATTTTTTTCCAAATAACTCCATCAAATGTCTTAGAACTAAAGAAGAAATTATGGCCTTGAAAAGAGCATTTAACAACATTTCTGATAAAACCGATAGCAAAATAGAAGAGGATTCTAATGTGAAAAATTAATGAACTATTGTTAAATGACTGTTCAACTGCAATTAATTTCGTGATTTAGAATGAAAATAATGAATTGGTCTATTTTAACCTGACAAATATTTTAACTAGGCAAGAGCAAGTAAGAAAATTTAGAAAGAATGCTAAACAAGTTTGTCAAATATAGCAAAAATGACGTTGAAGCTCCAAATTTTAAATTTTTTCTAGTAATATTTGCTGAGTAACAGACGCTATGAAATTATGATCGCTGATGCATGCAGCGCAAGAAGTGAACCAGAAAATTCATTAACGATCAAATTAGAAATTCAAAGCTGAGATATTTACATATTAAGAACAAAACACGGAAATGTTTCCTAGTTCTACATCAGATATCAGTTTCCAATTTGTAAATAAAAATCTATTTTGATTGAAGATTTTCCAGATTAAGCATCATATCTTCGAGATTGCTCTAGAAAATCTGAACGTCAATGGTATTAACGTTGTGTTTTACAGATAGAATGTGAATCTTTTAAATCCAAATGTAAAAAATTTGGAAAATTGTGTAATTCTAAATGTTATAACAATTTAATGCATATAAGTAGGTAATAATGCAAGTATAAATATAAATAAATATTTTTCTTTAGTTATCTCTGACATGGAACTACTTTTTATAAATTTTAATAATCTAAATTATTTTCTTTTTCCAGGTCTTTAAGTTAACAAGTCATTAAAATTGTCTATAAGTACTGGTTAACATTTAATTTAAAGTTCTATTATCTATCTATCTATATATATATATATATATATATATATATATATATATATATATATATATATATATATATATATATATATATATATATATATATATATATATATATATATATATATATATATATATATATATATATATATATATATATATATATATATATATATATATATATATATATATATATATATATATATATATATATATATATATTCATAAATATATTCTTAGCCAGACATATAACTTAAGCCATTAGCTAATATACTTGTCTTAAAATATTTAATGAAATGATCGTTCAAAAGAGCCAAGGTTATTCCAATTATTAAGTTGACAGATTAGTGTAAGTTTTATTTTGTCATCGTGATGTTCTGCAAATTCTTAAGAACGAAAATTTTAATATTACTTTAAACTATTTACTTTTTCAAATTTGAATATCATTTGTTTTCAAAATAATCAGAATTTATCACATATTCCATACTACCAATTTGGGATTATATATATTTATCAAAAAGTGATAAATATTGAATTATTTATCACAAAATTGTAGGGATTATGAATAATCTCTGGTTATTATTCGTTATCGCCGGATTAATCACCTTTACTATAACGTATATATAATGGTATTTACTAAATGAATAAAGTTATGTTTACAATTTTAACTTTTGTATTGTAAATTCATATGTATTATAACTCAAATACTAATATAATATGGAATATAATTTTAAATCAAGAAATATTTTGATTTTATTGTTATATGAATGTTTCTATAAACAAAAAGATGAACATCTCCAAACATTTTACTTCATATTTGTTGCAAAGTTTTTAATAATAAAACAAAAACTTCAAAGTTAGTAAGTGCTTCTATATTCTATTTGTCTTAAAAGGAAAACTTCTAACAATATTTACAAGTCAATACAATATTTAAAAAAATTTGTTTTGAATGAATGTCAAAAATTTAAAAAATACAATACGATGTATTTTTTAACCATCAAACAAACAGAGAAAATATTTTATATGTATATATATATATATATATATATATATATATATATATATATATATATATATATATATATATATATATATATATATATATATATATATATATATATTCTTAATGAATATTTAATATTAAATTGAATTCCTCTTAGATTACTCTACACTTATTCAAAGTGATTAAATTGTTCAATCAATACTTCAGTTTAGATAAGGACATCCCACAGAAAAGTACATGTACTGTAATCTTCACATTTAGACTTTAGTTTAAGTAAATATCTTACATTGATCTGAGTCTTACACGATTTCTTTTTACTTAAGTGAGTTCTCCTTTCACTTTGTCATTTACTAAAGGACACGTAATTAACTCCCCTATTTGCAGTGCTTTCTTAACAGGGAACCAATGGCTTCTATAATAGGTTTCCGATTTTCTAAGACTTTATCACTAACTTGATTTATATTGCAAGGATTTCTCCTCTGTTTCTGATACCTTCTTGAAATATTTGAAATAAAATAATGCGCAAATAAATTGAAAGTGAAATTATAGATTTAAAGAAATTTAAAAAAATGCGTTGTTTCAAAGAAAGCAAAATGATGTGAACCTACTGTTTTCAAAATCATTAATACCTTTTAAAAATAAATATAATTCTTAGACAAATATTGCTAAAAATATCGGAAATACCTTTTTTAACATTACTTTTGTGTTTAAATTATTTTTTATTATTCTAAATATAAATTGGTTCTATTAGCAACATCAGTAATTTGATTTGTAATTTACTCTTTTATTAATAGAGATTAAGTTTGCAATATCATAGAACTTATTTATTAAACGCTTATCTTCCAAAGCATTATGTTGCAATATTATTCATTAAAAAATATCAAGCCATCATTACTACATATTCTGGAAAGCGAGTGCTTATTTGTAATTTATGAAAGTAATGAAATATATAAAGCAACTGAAAATAGGAGAGAATTTAAAATTCATATAAGCTGAAAAGCGTTTATGGTTTATAGATTTTCTTAATAAGAATAAAAAACTTGTATTCTAGATGAACTTATACTTATCAAGTTCATTTGATGCCGCGAAGTAGGCATCCCTTAATTTAATAATAGAAACTACATTAATTTAATATGAGTTTCAATATTCAATTTTATTTCAAAAGTTCATTATTGATTTAATGATTTTTTTTAAATAAATTAGCAAAATGAGATTGCTTGCATTGATAAAACTTCATAAAATACTTGCGAATCTTTATATGCATTGAAAGAGGAATTTCGTCGTATTTCATTAATATTATTTTTTATTTAAGGAGAAGGGAAACTAATAAGTTTTTTGTCGGTAAATTTTTTTATATATCTTAAATTTATAAGGAATTAAAATAGCGCTCTAGATATAAAACTGCAAAATAATTATGTAACAGTACAGCTAAATTCGTCTTAGTTATGTACTACAAATATGGAAAATTGCAAAATTGTGATGAAAGTATGTATATTTATATATTAAATTAAATAAACTACATAAAAGAGTATTACCCAAATATATATAATTTATTAACAAGCAATTATGTAACAGTACAGCTAAATTCGTCGTAGTTATGTACTACATATATGGAAAATTGCAAAATTTTGATGAAAGTATGTATATTTATATATTAAATTAAATAAACTACGTAAAAGAGTATTATCCAAATATATATAATGGGAAGTTATACAAATGGAAACTTATCACGAAACATTTTATGATAATTATTTAAGAGATTAATAAGCTGGATGAAAATTTTAAATGCTATCAGAACTCATTTTCCTTAACTTGTAATGAAATTTTCGCTTTGTTTATCATTTCTTGTTGTATTCAGAATTTACATATTTTTATCCAAAAATCCCTCCAAATAAGCAACGCTGCACGCGAATATAGGATTAGTAAATAAAACATTCAAGTAATGCAGGTAACGGAATAGATTAATTATTTCCACCTCATATTATTATTAAATATGGAGAAACATTTCTAAATTGTTGTCTTATGTGCTGAAAAACTGGGCTTATTCTATACAAAACTATGAAGTTTACGGATGCCAATTTATTCTATTGCTGCATCTAGTAAAAGAGGAATCAGAGCACTGAACAACAAGTGAATGGGTATTTTCAGATTTGGAAAGCAGTTCTTTTATCTAAGTTACAAATCTTGCATATATTAGTATTACAATGAAGCAATGTGCATCCACATATTTTCAATATCTCTAATATTTCTTGTTGAACTTTCAAATTTCTTTGATCACTAGCTTAATTGCTCTTTAAGATCTGTAACGGATTGAACATGTTTCGCCATCGCTAGAAGGAAAACTAGCAAGAAATTAAGCCCCCATCTATTGGTGTATGAAACAAAATTAGGCTTGATTTATAGTCAACTGCAAATAAGAAATCGAACTACTTTTTCCACAAAAAATACACAGCCCAAGATTTCAATACCGCCGATTTTAACAATGATTACCACTTGTTACTTATTTTTTGTTCTTTCTCACAATTTACATTTTACTACTCTGTATAACATTAATATTGTAATGTAAAGCTTGTGAAATTTGTCTTTCATATTTCTTAATATTTCATGTTGCTTTACTCACGCAATTAATTTGGATTTTGAATTTCAATGTAACGTGCTGTAAGAATTCTGTGTTGTTTCGATGATTTTCGTTTTAAAATACTTTAAATATTGTCTTAATGTTTATTTATTAGTTTTTGCTCTTTTATTTCAATACGTACTAATTGCTTATTTTTATTAAATCTGAACTATCATTATGAAGATTTTAAGCAAACAAAAACTCATAAATTTCAATAATTAAATAGTTTTAAGCCTTTATTTTATCACTCAATTAAAATTCAGTTGGTGGCTTGAACTGTGGTAGAAAATATTTAATTTAGAAAAGGTTTTAACAAAACAATTTTAAACTTTTAACATCTTCTTTTGAACTTTATAAAATAAAATTTTCTATTTAAATAGTTATGAAATAGTAAGCAAATTTAAACAAATATTTAAATTAATAATTAATCAAGGAAAATTTTATACTTATGTAATTAAGATCAAAAAATTTTAAAGTTTTAATATTTTCAAACACACGCGTTTTAGGAAGTATTTTGCTAAGAACAAACTTTATTTAAAATTTAAAGCTACTTTATTTCGGACTTCTATTTCTTATTTATATGATGAACCGATATTTTCAAAAAATCATGTCATAAAACCGAAGAAAAGTATTGAGAGAAATTAGAGAGTTTTTGCTTTTAAATTAAACCAACATTTCATCTCTTGTCTGATTATCTTTAATTTTTTAAGAGAACTGAGAATTGCACTTACTTTTATAATATTAATATTTTTCAGAAAATGCATGTATGTAAATGTTATGTTGTTGTTGTGGTGTGCCAGCTAGGCTGGCATTATGGGGTGCGCCTCTCCACTTTTCCAACTGAACCATATTTAGGTGTGGAGTTCCACTTCCTCAGTACACACATGCCATAGGTACCCGTTTATAGGGTAGGCAACCATTCACAACCCATTCATATAAGGAAAGGACAAAAACAGGATAGATAGAGAAAGTACATCCATGCCCGAACCGGGATTCGAACCCAGGACCTCCTTATCCGTAGTCAGGCAAGCTGACCACTAGACAAGTTGGGCGGCAACGAAATAAATTTTTCCCACAAAATAAGGTTAACCAAAGTGCTTACGGTAAAAAGTAAATGCCATAACTAATAATATTATTGTATGCCTTTTATTTGTGTGTGAATCACTTGAATAATCATACATTAAATTAAATAAAATTCCAATAAAAAATTCTAAATAAATGGTTGCAACTGTTTACATTTTATAAGTTAAAAGTCTTTTTTAGTGTAATTTATGAAAATTAATGTCAATTAGTTCATGAATATTAATAAGAATGTCATAAACAATAAGCATGCATTTATTCTCTACAAGATTAAATAATTCAAACTAAAATATTCTACTTCGTTTTAAATATATAACATATAATCTGCCATTCTTTTATCATAAATTAAGAAACCTTTCATCGAAAAGATGACAAGTCACTAATCGAGAACATAATGTATATGTGATGGAATGCAAAGTCATCGATGAACTTACATTGGAAGAATCATGCATACGGAAAATATATCCTAGGGAAACGATACTCAAGTTGAGACTGAAGTATAAGTAAGTTGGATGTTGTTGTAAATAATGGAACTTTAATTTATAAGCACCTATTTCCCACCAATTCTCAAAATTTAACTCGGTGTCATAAATGAATGAAATCCTTGGATAATGTTGTACTTCGCTGTCTAATGGTGTATTCTCAAATCTTGCACAATTCATTGTATTGTCTTTTACATATCACTGTCATGGATTCAAAGTTCTATGTTCAATTATTCTAGTATTATTAGACAACTTTTCTTCAAATCCCTGTTAAAATATATACATATATATTTACATGTAAAATATAAATTTATATATATATATATATATATATATATATATATATATATATATATATATATATATATATATATATATATATATATATATATATATATATATATATATATATATATATATATATATATATATATATATATATATATATATATATATATATATATATATATATTATTAATGATTTAAATAAATTATATAGGAGGATTTTTTTATTTATTTTGTTTTAAGAATAACTATCATCAATAATATCTTTTATTTCCTCAAAATTTAGATGTTTACATTTTTTAATATATTTTTGAGTTTGATTAGGAATTTCATTGGCACATTTTTCCGTTCAAGCTAGTGCTGTGAAACTGTCATGCTATTAAATCATGGATTTCCTAATTGAGAAAATGCAATTATTATTAACTTTAAATAAATAAGGGATTTATAATTTATTTTAATCCAAGAATAATCTATCTTGTATCTAGTATATAGATTCGATGAATTAGAATTATTTTCTTTTTCAAAAATCAATAGATCTTTTAAAAGCATTATTATATGTATGAAAATTTCTTCGATTAAAGTATAGTCAATATATATACAAAAAATAAACATTCTTGAAAGTCTAAAGCATGTAAATATTTTCTGTTTTATAAGAAAAAGCTTGTTGCTTTTTGTAGAATCTTTAAAAAGTGACAGTAATGAAGAAAAATAATCAACTGATGCTTTAAATACACTTTTAAAAATTAATAAAAATAAAAAAGCAATGTAATTTTACTCAAATTCCACTTTTATTATAGCTTTTTGTGCACTATTGTATTTAGATTAAATGCTAAAGCTGCTTATATTTTATTGCAGTAACTAAAATATAAATATAATAAATCAAAAATATTTTAATGTGATACATATCTGTGTAAAGAACTAGAATTTTTTCCTATATCACTATTGTTGTTAATAATATAAAATTTTAACACTTTCCACATATTTTCAATTGATAAGATTATTTTGACACATATATTAACATTGACATTATTCAAAACTCATAATGTTAATCATATGGCTTTCTGACAAATTTAAAATGTATTATAAGAATAATATATTATAGCTCTAAAAATTATGTATTTATACTAGATGTATTCATAAATTCTAGTAAAATATGATTTCTTTCTATTAAATCAATTTAAAAATAAGATAAGAGAGAATTAATTGCCCTAAATAATAAAATATTTAGGTAAGATCTTTGTAGTAATTAAAAACATAAGGAAATATAAAGCATGCTATATGTCTTATTTAATTTTTTCATTTTAATGTAACATCAATAAAACTATAACCAAAGAAAAATACATACTTATTGCAAAATTAATGACAGTAAGTCATGAAATTTGAAACTTGTTTCAAAGCGCTTAAGAAACATGGAAAGATATAACTATATTACGCATTCAATTAAACAATTAAAGAAATACTTTGCAATTTATTTTACAACGTATGAAAATATTAGTAATATTTGCGTGATAGTTAAAGTTATCCAAAAATTAAATTGCAGAAAAAATTCTTGTTGCTATTCATCTCTTTGGTGCAATAAAACATACACCGAGTCCAACAGACATCGTCACACGAGAACCTCGAAAATCTCTTCCTTTTCATAGAACAGGTGTCTCTAGGAGGTGTCTAAACAATCAATAAGAAGCTGAGTAATAGGAATAAAAAAAGAAATTCTGATTATTTTGTCGTATTTGTGTCGCTTATGGATATCAAAACAAAGCCTTGGCATCTTCGACAAAATAAATCATAATATTTGTTCGATAATTTATTATAAAATATAAAGCTGTTTTTTATTAGCTAATAAACATAAATTATGCAATATATGTGCTATTATTTAAACTACTATGGGTATTTAATTATTGATGACAAGGAGAATTTCTTTGATTAAAGTATAGTAAATATATATGAAAAATATTCTGGAAAAGAGGTAAAGTACATTTCAATTTTCCTGTTTTACCTGATTTGTGCGCGTTGGAATAATAAATATTTTAGAGTGTTAAAGTCGTGAGTGTGATGTAGAAAGTTATTCAGCTGAGATTTTAAAAATGTACTAGCAGATAAATAAAAAATGCTAAAAAATATCTAAGTTTAATCACAACAACTAAAATATAAATATAACCAACCCAAAAAAACATGAGACTAAGTTGAATAATCATTTTTTTACCTAGCTTCACATTTTTAAGTAGCATCTGTATCATTACTAGTTGTTCATAATTCAAAAACATTTTCTACTGTAAAAATGTTTCGTGCTAAAGGTATTCAAATTCATTCGTAAAATATGGACGTTTATGTACAAAACGTTATAAAGAACTTTTCATCAAAATCCATGATCACTTCACAATTTTTACTGTGTAAAATGTAATTGCTGCATATTTTCTCAAATGTATAAGCTTTTAAAAATTTATCAATTAAGTTATGGTGACAAAACAAATAAATTTAGCAACTTTAACAAGAGACGTTAAATAATGAGTATGTAATGTTTGTAAATGATTACCGAAATAAATATTCTTAATAATTTTAAAAGTGCAATTTCAATAACGTGGAAAGGAATAAGATTTAGATAAAAATGTTTAACTAATTTGAAATATTTGGCGGAAAGTTTTTAAAAAATTGTTAATGCTGCAGTGCAAAAAATAAACATTTCCTTATAAAATATAGTCATATGATGCATAAATATTTTTTTCATAAACTTTGTTGAATTCCTTAATTTCAATGTGAAATGCTAATGTTTCAAATAAAATATGCAACCCAATCTATTATTTTCTATACACTTTCAAATTCTAAACAATGTAGTGACACGAAAAAAGTATGGAAGTTTTTCTCTTTATTTAAAACTGAAAAGTAGGTCAGTAATCTTACATATTAAAGTTACAGTATAAAATGTATTGTATACAGATAAAATCTATTTAAATTATCATTACAGTAATAAAAATGGGATGAATAGACACAATCTGATATAACTTTTTTGATTTGTTCCATCAAGTTATATTTTAAACATTTAAAAATCTATCATATACCTCCTATTTTAAAGAATAAAACTATATGAGAAAATAAATTTTGAAAAAAGCTGTTAATAAAATATATTTGTAAGCGCATTTTAAGTTATAACTTCTGTGTAAGATTTTAAATCAATTTAATATCAGTTTAAAATATTTCATAATAAAAAATCAAACTTTAAATTAAAATAATTCAAATTTGAGAAACAATCTTTTTTCAAGAATAAAATTCGTTAGGTCAACAAATTTTTTATGAAATAAATTTACGTATTTAAAAATGTACGTGAAACCGTTATTCTCAGTTGACTTTTTATGTGATAGTGAATTTAAACTACGAACTAATCCGCATCGAAAGATGCATGACATGAAAAGTAAATTTCTTTCCCTGTCACTGAAAACATACCATAAAGTTATGTGAATTGTAACATGGACCATTTCCCTATTGAAAGTATCCTTCCTACTGAGGAAACAAATGATATTGCAGGATAAACTTGGTCGTCAACAATGTTCATGTAGTCCGATCATAAGGGGTTGTTCGACATAAATCAATAACATGTAGAAAAACATTCTAAATGTCTTTATGGACCATTATGGAATCCTAAGTATCTTTATGTGTGTGTGAACTTTTATAGACCACGTAAGAAAAACATTCTAAATATCTTTATGGAATATGGATATTGTACCTTTATGTACAAAATGTTATAAAGAACTTTTCATCAAAACCTATGGCCACTTCACAATTTTCAATTATTAACATACAATGATCTACTAACCTGAATGTTGGAAACCAGGAAAGAGGAAATAAAATGCTTAGTTTCCGTTTCTCCCGATTCTGCAATAATCATGTATTCATACAGAAAATGGAATTCTTCTAATCAACGCACTTGCTTGCAGTTGTCGAAGACCAATGATCACAGAAAAATTTTGAGACGTTTTTGTGGTTTCATTTGAATCGGATAACTACCATATTGCTATACGTACCGCGTAATAAGTTCAAACAACTATTAGTTGAGAAGTTTATTTTACACGAATAAGCATTCATATCCTTCTTATCCCTGTTATCAAAGATTTGTTTGCACCCCCAAATTTTCTTTTAAGTAGCTGAGTTTTGGTTGTTTAACAAATCCAAATAATCTTTGGACGCGTTTGTTCTGAAAAAGTCACGTAAACATGTATTTATGGAAATACTCACTCCTCATCACTGTAATCTAAATATCGTCTCACTCAAAATCTCTAAAATACTTTGTCTTTTTCAGGATGGTGAACAAACACTAACATCTTACAGGTAGTTAGCTTTATATGGGAGTCAATTGCCGCGTGACCACCTGATACATTTTCTTGACAAACTCATGTGTAAAGCTGCTTAGCTATTCTTAATAAATTGTTCGCTCCTAGTAATACAAATATAATATTTTTAATACTAAAGCGTTAGATGATAAATAGGCTTTTACAGTGGACAGTATTTTTAGTTTTTGCATTCAAATCACAAAAATAAATAGTAGTTATGTATTAACTTATTCCTCGTTGCCATTATTTTGGTTTCATATTTGAAAAATGAAAAACTAAGTAATATTAAATATTTTTCGTGAGCATCTATGTTAGATTCACTGGAAAGGAAATAAAATTTGTCTGAAAATGGTACAATTTAGTCCTTTAGCAGTAAAAATATTAATAGGACCTAATACATTGGTATTTACTATGAATTATTTTAATAATTTTTATACATTAACATTCTTAATATAATTTATTAATGACTATTAATGCCATTGTACCACAAATAGCTATTTTACATAATCACGATTGCCTGATACATCGGATCATCAATTTCATAGCAAGAAAAAATTTTATGGCATTCAGAAAAAATTAGAGAAATTAAATAATATTTAATTTATTCTTATTGTGGATTGTAAATTAATTGATAATAATTACGAATCTAATTTTAGCAAAATAAGCGTTGTAAATCGCTAAGCAGTCGTCATAATTAATTCCATGACTTGATTTTACATATTTTTGTATTGTTAATTAATTATGTAACGCCAGATTAATATAAAATTCATAATTACTTATAATATATAATAGTTTATATAAAATTTAATAGAGCATTTGAAATGCAATATATTATTCACTTTTATTGCCTACTTTTGTATATCATTATATATTAAGATAAAGAATCCAGTGTATTGCTATTACTATATATATTTAATAAATATTTTGAAAAATAAGTATGCATTTTTTTACTGAATGAAATAAACAATTATGTCAAAAGTTAACTTATGGTTTGTTAAATTTAACGTTCTATAAATAAAAGCAGTTTCATGTATGTGAAATACATAAAAATATAAAGCAATTCTTAAGTTTTATAGATAGTATAGTAGTTTAATTTCCAAACAATGCAGATAGGTCTAAAAAATAATGAAAATTTTTGTTTCATAAAAATCACGAGTACATTAAATCTTAGTAGCTTTCTTTATTCATTCAGATTCGATTTGTTAACATATTTAAAGAAGGAAGGTTTTTATTTACAAAAGTATCAGAAATTTATGTATCTAAAAATCAATAAAAAGAAAACAGATAAATATATATTAAAATTAATTTATGCGCTTAAGATATATCAAATATTAAATATAGTTTTTAATTATGTAAATATAAACTTCGGCTAACATTTATATTTAAACTTATTTCCTATAGATTTATGTAATTTATATTAAATATAGTTTTTAATTAAAGTTATATTAATCTGAATATTAAATATGGTTTTTAATTACTTAAGTATAAATTTTGGCTGATATTTACATTTAAACTTATTTCCTATAGATTAACAAAATTTAATAATCTTCATTAAAATATGTATAAAAAATTAGTATTAGTTTATGATTTTAATACCAAATTGTTTTATTTTATTTGGAAGATACGATTTACGTTATTGGTGAAATAGTAAATACGCTTACATAAATATTTTCCCCTTTTTTAAGTATTTGCATTATTTTAATAATTAAAATATTCGAAATTAATAGTTGATCATTAATTTCATTTGGAATGTTATTCAAAAGAGCATTTAAGTATTCTGATAAAAATTAACAAAAGGGTAATAACGCGCACGCTTAGAATAACATCTAAAAGAATTTAGATTTTTTCCTCTATATTGTAAATGTTTAATTTTTTATAACTATAAGAATTTACAAATACTTTGCAACATTTGTAACAAAAATAGGAGTAATTAATTTCTGATTAAATAAAAATTTATAGTAAATGTTAAATAAAATAAAGGCAATGAATGTTATTTCATATAAATGTTTTCTCATGTTCTATAAGTAAACTTTGACCTTTTCAATTGAATAGAGTTAATTTTGAGAGAAACCTCTGTGAATCTGGGAAATTAAGACCAAAGATTAGTTAAAACTGCATTAATCATATAGATTTTTAATTTTTAAAACATGGGTTATGCATCTTCACCGAAATAGCATTTCGATTAACCACACATATTTTTGACAAAAGTAGAAGGCAAAATTTTGTTTCTCTACAGATATTGAGGGCTTGATTATGTACACTTAAATTTAAAAAACTGTAAAAAATGAAAATATGTGCTGTAAAACGAAATATCATAATGAACAAATTCCATAATATTCACTCAAAGATAACTTATCAAGCAATAGAAATATATACATATAAAAATTGCTATTTCAATCGATAAACAAATTTGATTCATGAATTTTTTGTCATATTAAATTTATCACATATTTAAGTGGAACTGTTCATTGTGCCTTTATGTCGTATACGGCATTCACTATGCCTCATTTATATAGCTTAATATAAAATTTTAATGAATAATATCTAAAATTTTAAATAATAATTATAAGACATTTTATTAAAATGTTGCTTACTTTTTTGTTAAAATTTATGTTTTATTATTTCAGAAAACATCAGCAAAAAAATATTATTTTCTTTAATTAATATTTTGCTCAAATTAATAATTTCATTGATCATTATTGAAATAAGAATGTTTCAGAAACTGATCATTCTCCAAAATAGTACTGCGATGCGTTTTTATAACAACATTATTTAATTTACAGTTACTAACAACAAAATCAATTTATTTCTAATGATTTCTAGAAGCTTTCTGATATAGCCGGCAATCATATTTACCGTTTAAAACTAATAAATTAAAATTCTTGTATGAAGGATATAAATTTATTTTCAATATTCGATGTAAATATTCCTACGAGCCTTAAGGGTATGAAGACAGAAATAATTAATTTTAAGCTTAAATTGAATTTATCGCAAAATCCAATTCATCATTTAAATTAAATAGTTTGCAATGATTTTTTAAAGTATATTGGATTTTTTAGATTATTAAAATGAAACTTTTTTTACTTAGTTATATCCACATTCTCATACTGATATTTCTTGTTCAGATTTATATACACCTAATGAGTAAATTTCCTGTAATATAAGAAAAAATTACTTCTAAATCATAAAAACTTTTAATCTATGTAATAACATATAAAAATTATATTTTTTAACTAATGCAAGTAATGTGATTACTATAATGTTCAAAATATGTAAACAAGAATTATAAATATTGGTGGCATCATTTTACAAAATGTACATAATACATCACTTTTTTTAAGAATTATAGATCTAGTACCATCAAATTTAAACTTAGGTTATAAATAGATAAACTTATGTTAAATTACAAATGTAAACAACATTTATTTAAACCCATTTGAAATATAAGATTGTATATTGAATATATATATATATATATATATATATATATATATATATATATATATATATATATATATATATATATATATATATATATATATATATATATATATATATATATATATATATATATATATATATATATATATATATATATATATATATATATATATATATATATATATATATATATATATATATATATATATATATATATATATATATATACATTATAAGAATAAGTAATCATAGTGATAGATAATTTTGCGATTACTTATGTGCTAAATACTAGTCTCTACATTGTAATGTGACTCATTAAAACTATTATTATACAGATCTCGATGTCATAATAAGAAAGTAAGTTGCAAAGGCTGTTATCAGAATTGATTATGTATTCAATGTATTCAATACTCAACAAATAGAACAGATGATTATAAACATCACTATAATTCGTCATTTTGCCTAATGTCAAAAGCCTTAATACACAAATGATGTTTTTCAAACTTAATTTGTGTTCATTTACACACCAAACTTCAACTTAGTTTTAAAGAAACAAGAGCATCCATTCTTATTCGAATTATACTATGTAAACTAATTTGAAACAACAAATTTAAATTAAAATTTTACCAAAAAGCATCCGTTATGTTTTGTTATTAACTTTCCTCCAAAATATCAAGGGAAAAAATTGTAACAATTTTTTTTTCACAGAATTTTGTAAAAATACATTAAAAATCGAAATTTTATTATTTTTTGTAGAATCATAAATTTATGACCAACAGTAATTCTTTGAAGAAGTTCATGGAAATTTTAAGACTTAATTTAAAAAGTATAATAGTTAAAAACAATTTAAATAACTTAAAGAATTGAAATAAAGTAGTCATTAAAAATGAAACTCATAAAAGCTATTTTAAAGTATGAGCTTGTAGTAGACATTGCAAAATCGAAAGTTTGTAGAAGAATAATTAATTTTTATTTTTAAATTACAGTTATAAAGCTGATTTTTCACAAAATTTAATCAAAATCTTAAATTTTCCAAATATGAACACTAAATAAATCCTTGTTATATGAATCATAGAATTTTTCTTGATAAGTGGACATTAAATATATTATCTGCATGATTATATTTGATTAAATCAATGTATGACAATCATAAATTAATATTGCAGAAAGGAACAACATTTTCAATTTCTTAAAATTTATACATCTTAAAAATTAAACAAATTCATCAAAAATTGACATAAAATCTTTAGTTAATCATTTTCTTTTATAAGAACACACATACAAATAATTAGTTATGGGCATTTTAACATGAATAAATTTATAAAGCATTTAGAATGATGAACAAAATATGTTTAAATATTTGCTTGGTCTTTATTAAAGGATTGTATATATAATGAAAATAAGCTTTAATGATATTGATGTTAAATAATTTCATGAAGTAATTTTAACTTCATAAAATGAAATATATCAAGAGAAATCTTCACTATTTTGTTGAATATGCTTTTACACTTATTTAGTTCAGCATTATATCGATTAAAATATCCAAATTAAGCATTTTAAATTTTGCTCGGAATGAATATTTAAATTACAGAAATCATATTAACCTTTACTTAAAATGAGGTACAAAAATAATTTTTAAAAAAGCAATAACATTTAATTGCTGTTAGAATCAATAGTTTAAATTATTTAAATAATCTTTTTTAAAAATAAATTTTTTTAAATATTTTTAAAATTATTAGAAATTTATTAACATCAGACAATATTTTAATTGTATTGATTTATTGATTGTATTGATTATATGATTGTATTGATTGATACATTAAAGTTTTTATGAAATATTAATTTTCAAGTTTTACATTTATGTATGGTATTCTCATTTGTATTTACTTATATTTATTTCATACAAATTTTTTTCAAACACCATTTTAATTTTATTCGAACACTAAAGTGTTTTTTTAAATATTTCATCTTTTTTCATCTTATTATTATAATTTTTAAAGGTAAAAATTTAAAAATGATATTAAAAACTCATTGTTAAATTTCAACATTTTTTTGATTAGAATGTGTAAATATATTTTTTCTTTACTAAGCAGTATACATTTTGTAGGTATAATAATATGTAATAACGAAATTGCACTCATAAAAGAAATTTTTTATCGATGTAAATAACTAAATTGCAAAATTAAAATATTTTTAATGCATTATAAATGACATTTTGTTTATTTTTCAGTATTAATGTTAATTAATGTGAATTTATAAATTATTTATTGATATAAATCCCATATAAATTTACAATTTTAAAATATGAGTTTCGTTAAATACATTTGAAAATATGGCAAAAAATATTTCTGAGGGGTAGAATTTGAAGAGATTGTTATGGGCAATATGGTAATAATAATATAAAAAGATTATCTTTTATTAAAGGGATAATAAAATATTAACTTTTTATAAATATTATTATCGAATAATAAGACAATGTATCTTAATTTCTTTTCTGCGTAGTCATTGGAAAATTCATATTCACCATTTATTGAAATCCTGAATATTATACTAAACTCAGTAATGTTAAAAAACACTATTATAACTTTGATGAGTTCTTATGGGTAAAACCCTGTTCTAAAGAAATTATGAAAATATTTTTATCATATATTTGATAATGACATACCAGTCATCTTGCATAACAACTTTATTCATATTTACTGAGAGAAACAAAATCATTTTATATATTATTTAAAATAATTTTATTAAATATTAAATGATTGTTTATGAAGCTATTGAAATATTTCCGCTCTAATATTTAAAAATGTCATGCAATTATTATAATAATTATAAATAAAATGTAGAAATTAACAAATCAATTATCATTTAATTTAACACGAAAACATGGCTAAAAAATTCTGTTAATTTCATTTCGAGATTTAGCATAACTTATGTAATACATGCGTCAGGGATACTGATAAAAATATTACATTTTCTTTAAAATAATTAACAATGTTCAGTTCTTATCTTGCTGAAATTTATAACAATTTACAGCCCTATTCATAATTTCATTGAAATTTATTTTTTAAATGTTTGCAAAAATGTTAAGAAAAATTTCTCAAAAAATTGCTTACGTAATTTTAGTAAATAGGTTGCATTTACAGTTTAACATGGCATTTCATAAAATATCATAATTAGTAAGCTGGAGAAAGTTTACAAAAATATGTTAAGTTATATAAAGGAATTTCAGGGAATTTTCATTCCATACGATTAATCTAAAACTTATAAATAAAGCAAAATGACTGCAAATATCGCTGAAACAGCAGTGCTAAAAATATTCAAAAAATATTCATTATCAGAGGCAAATTATATATATATATATATATATATATATATATATATATATATATATATATATATATATATATATATATATATATATATATATATATATATATATATATATATATATATATATATATATATATATATATATATATATATATATATATATATATATATATATATATATATATATATATATATATATATATATATATATACTTTTTATCACTATTGTGAATCATACATGGAATTACTTTCTGTTAACTAGGAAAATATTAATGAAGACTTAAGTTATTCTATGAACGTTTCTAAGCAATTTTTATTCATTTGGAAAATATTGGTAAATAGTTTTATCGTGAAATAAATTGTCACTTCATTCTCTATTATTTAGCATCGTCAATTCAATATCATTGAACATTCATAATATAAATTCTTACTGATTACTTAAATACAAGTATTTGCAGTGAAGAGGAGAAAAGATAAATAGTTGAATGATTAAATTAAATGCAATAAAAACAAATCAAATTAAATTTAATTTAATGATAAACATAATGAGATTTTATGTTGTAATAAATTTGGTATTTTAAAAGAAAACGATATGTTTGATCATTTATTCATCTGAAGCAATTCTATCACAAACTTTAATAATAAATCATATTTGATTATACATTTTATTAGTGTTTGTCTTAATTATTAGCCACATATTTTTATACGTTAATATAGCTTTTATGTATTATATATATAAGTTAGCAGTTTCGTTAAAAATATTTTCTTGTGGATGAAAACTAAACATTTAAGTAAAAAATTGATAAAAATACAAACCAAGCACTAATACCAATTAATATTGCTAGGTAATGTTTTTTCAATTCACATTTTCTAATCTTTAAAAAGACTTTTAAAATAATTACATGAATAATAAGATTTTCCTTCAGGTGATCTGAAAACATGAGAGATAAAAAAATAATACATATTCAATAATTGTAAAGATTTCAAGGAAGAATCTAATAAAAGTGTTTCTTGGCATTTTGGTGACAATAATTAATTCCTGATACATAATTGCATTCTTTAAATCAATAGATTTCAACTTTTAACTCAGAACAGGATAAAAATTCATTTCCTGGTTGCATTCTTATCTAATCCATTTGGAATGTAGTTTTGGATTTACACGTTTTTGTTAATTTTCTTTTAACATGTGATCAAATAATGAAGGTTGAATACACACAGAATAATATTTTTCTTGACTTGAATTATTGCTTCAGAGTTGCATTTTATTTAAATGTTAATTTTATTTTACATTTTAAGTAATATTTTTCTTGTTGTCTGTTTGAATCAATGATTTGTAATTAGTTTCTGACTATAAGTTTTTCATTTTATTTTATTTTTACAAACAATTAATTTATATAGAATTTAAGCAGACCTTATCGTATTTTATATAAATATTGCACATAAATATTGTATAAAAAGTAAACACTCTATGAAAATTGTTATATTATCTACAATACAGCAATTCTAGTTTTTTTTTTCATTCTTATATCTACTATGAAGTTATTTACTTAAATATAACAATTAAATAGACAATTACAATTTCAAGTATTATAATCAGCATTTAAGTTCCTACTTAAGTTAAATATATTCTTTGGCTCATATTTTTGTCACAGTAAACAAGCTATTTCACGGGAAACCTTTTTCTTCAAAGTGTGCATACATTTTCTGACTGTTACAAGTTATCTATATTTAACATTTGCATACAAAAATGGTTGTACCATAATATATCATCACTATCACCCTGTTCTTTAAAGTATTAAATTGTTAAAAATCTGGAGCTTACATTTTCCGGTTTTGAAAGTATGATTGTGCAATCAAATGCTCTTCTTCGTATTATATCCTTTAATTTCATTAATTTTTACAAAATGTACTCTAAATGCACCTGTGCATTTTACAATATCATGATACATTTTTAAAGTGTATTACAAGAGAATATCCACTTTAAATTCTAATTATTTATTCTAAATTCTTAAAAATATGATTACCATAGTTAATAATAAATCAAAGTTTATACAAGAATTACAACTTATATTGCACTTCACTGTAAGAGGAGAAATAGTAGATTTATTTAAATTCAATATGAATATTTAATTAATTTTCTTGTAAGATTTCATTTTATGCTTTTATGAATTATACATTAAAATATAAATACAATAAACATGAAATAATGCTAATTAAAAATCAATCTGCATAACATGAGTGAAATATTATAAATTTGTAAGTAATAAAAAATTTTCCATAACAAAGTGCAAAGGTATAAATAATGGCAATTAAAATGCATTCAATTTTCTACTTCGGCACTTCATTAATATGAATACAAATTTTAAGAGAGATATCCATAACATTATGAGAATTTTTAAATCATTACTGATATAACTATTGACTCTTGAGAATTATTATTCAAGTGTAAGTACAACCAAAGTTGTATAAATTTTCATGATATTTCAAACATTAAGCAAGATGCACATAGTTGACTTCCATAAGTGACTGAATCTAATTAAATTGAGATAATTAAATATTTATTTATTATATTCTTTATGCTTCAAGAGATGAAAACAATACTATCTTTCTTGGCTACTACAAAAATTAATTATAATGAGAGGAACACAAAAAATGTTATTTTAATAATTAAACATACTTCTCATTAGCATATAAATGGGTATAACTCATTCTGGAAAGCTTCTTGTTCTCATAAACATCTATCTAATCCTGAGAGACCTCTGGTGTTAATAAGAAAAGAGTATTGAATATAAAGTTATTTTATAAGTAAAAGTATCTCACAAGTTTAGTTACCATGTACTTTATGGTTCCTCATTCATATCTAATTTTACACAATAATTTAAATGTTTTACTAATCTAACGATAATTTAATCTGTATTAGTTCTTTTTCATGAGTTTGCTTTTTCTCATAAATGCTTAAAGGAATAATTTCTTGAAAATAAATTGAAATACTTATTTAAAAAAGCAAATAAAACCACAAAGAAAGTATTGATTTGCCTTTAGAAACATTGTTGCTTTATGTGTAAAATTAAATATTCATTTTTATTATAGATTGTAACAACGATTTGCTAAAATTTCTATTGTTATTTAAGTTTAATATCTGCCTTATTAACATTTATTCAGTGATAGAATAGAACATTTAGAATTCTATTCTAGAGATGATATTATTGATGCTGTAAAATCTTTCTAACTTATATATGATATATTACATTTCAACTTTTCATGATTTACAAATAAAACAGAAATAGTAATTTTAGAATATTCAATTGTTTTGAAAAATAATTTCTTTAAAATTAAATAATTAAATTTTAATTTTAAATTCTAATTTTAATTATTTTATTAAAATATATATATATATATATATATATATATATATATATATATATATATATATATATATATATATATATATATATATATATATATATATATATATATATATATATATATATATATATATATATATATATATATATATATATATATATACATTTGTATCATTATATTTATATGAAATTTAAACAATAGAAAAGCCTTGATTTTAATAATGATTACATATATAATAAATATTGGATATGTTGAGCTTTACTAAATAACTTTTACACAATTTAAGATTGAGAAAGCACTTATTTTATGTGGTACAAAATATTATCTTTTAATTAAAAGATAATATATAATAATATTATCTATTAAGTAGAAAA
This sequence comes from Latrodectus hesperus, assembly GCA_037975125.1. Lineage (NCBI taxonomy): Eukaryota > Metazoa > Arthropoda > Arachnida > Araneae > Theridiidae > Latrodectus > Latrodectus hesperus. The sequence goes on from CM075855.1 coordinate 61,126,772, forward strand.
ATAAAATAATTTGTCAAATCCAGTAGTATAAAGGAGAAGAAAAGTTATAAATTGAAGCAACCTAATATAAATAACTTATTCTTATATTGATTTAATGAACTGTTTGACATGTCCCATTTAAATCAAAGAATTGTCCAATTAATATTCTATTTTTTAATATTTACAATTGGTATTTAATATCGACTGAAATTGAATAATTTTTCTGATTTGTAATTGAAATATCAAATCAAGAATTTTTATAACAAACTTCATTTGTGTTCTACATTATTGCTGGTGACATATAGGGCATTAGTTTTGCGCTCTTAAAATATCCGAAACTGAAAATTCTCAAAATTTGGAAACTAAAGAATAAAGCCATAAGCAAAACTTCATTCTTGTTAAATAAGTGCGTACTATTATCTTTTGTGTTTTGCAGTATCTCATAGGTTAAATAATAAAATCTTGTTACAATTTTTGCCAAAAAAATAATACAATTTTTAATATTTATAAATTTAATTTTAATAATTTAAACGAATTTCATTTGAATATTGTTCTTTGTGAAACAAACTCATTTGTTTCTACTAGTAAAAACATCATTTACCTTTCCCATAAATAAAACAATGTTAGAATGATCGGTCACATTGATTATACAAATTAAATTTAAAACAATATGGCTCAATCAATATAAATAAACATATAAAAAATAACTGTTTAACTCAAGTTTAGGCACAATAATTTAATTTTATCACTTTTTTTAATTATTAACAGAACTACGTATTACGTCACTTCATAAATTATAAGCACAAAACATAATTATAACTCCTCATTCAATGCTTTTAGAGCATTTTATTTTTAATATTCTTTTAAATGCATTGAAATGAAATTTGTATTTGTCTCATAACCTTCAACACAGTATCCAAATGCCTATTTTCATGCTAATTTCGTTTGAATGAAATTTGTCTTATTGCATTCTGTACAAACTGTATAAACAAAAACAATTATATGTTGTAAAAAATTAAAACTTCATGCATTTATTTATTTTAATCGAAAAAATGCAAAGTAACTGAAACATTAATAAAGTAATTAAAAAGTAATTATTTAAATTTTCAAATAAAATAAATAAGTATTAGGAGGTTTCTTTATAAAATTAGAAGCAAAAAGATTAATTTTCTAATGCAATAGAATTTCGCTAATACATTATTAAAATACGCACCATTAAATTATAATTTAATCTAAGACACGAATACAATATAGCGCAACATTATAAATATTACATGAATGTTAATTATATATTTTGTAAGGAAAGAAATATCCACTTATAGATTTGTAAAATCCTATACAAAAACTATAATTAGATAGTTAATCGATAATTTTTAAGTAAAAAAATTTTGCTTTTAATTAAAATCGCAATGCATTTAGAAAATCTTATACAACAATTGAGTAAAGTGAATGCATATTTTTCAACTGATTTAAATCTTTTCTTCTCGAATACAGTAGATATTGAAAGTTAAATATTCATAAATGTAAATAATTATTTATGACACCAATTTTGAAATTATTTTAATAATGAAATGTTAATAATATTTTTAAATGATATAATTGTTTCAAAAAAAGTGTGTCCTGTTTTAATCTAACTAAACATATTGGTAATGATTCATTTCATTCATATAAAAATACAATATTTGGTTGCAATTTTGGAAAAAATAATATTTCAATCAAATGAGGAATTACATGTCATAACCTTTGTAGAAATCGGTTTTTTCTTAAAAATATTCTTCTACATGTAATTACTAAATATATTAAAACTTAAAATTTAAAATGGACTCTGTAAAGTAAAAAACCTATCGTTCTATTCAAATCTATTCAAATTGACATCGTTCTATTAAAAAACTGAACTAAGTATTTAAAAGATGATATTTAAACTGAAACTTTATGATGAGAAATAAATTAAGAGGAAAAGTAAGGGATTTATAGCTAACAGTTAAAATATTCTCTTTTACTAATTTTGATATTTATATGAACATAGTTTTATCACTTAAATACTGTTCTCGTTATGAGATCTTAAAATTGATATGTCCACTCATTTGCATAATTTACAATTTCAGTTAATACATCATTTTATTCTCCATTCATTTGAATACAATTCTTAATTCATTATTATATCAATAATTGAAAAGAGTCTAATAAATTATTCATTGTGCAATTATTATTTTAAATATTTATTCTAATGTCGTTTTTAAATCTAGATTGATGCATGTAAAATGTAAAAATAGTTACCATATGTAAAAATTTTATCCCATAATTTAGCTTATAATTGATTTTATTTACGACACAAACTTAGAAATAAATAAATTTTTAGCTATAACAAATCATAAAGTATAAAATATAATTAATATTTATAAAGTCTAAAACAATCAGCTCAATTATTATATATAAAGAAAATATTATAGAAAATTTTATTATATCTAGTCAAAAGTAACTCAATTTACTATTTTACCATTTGTAAGCATTGCATTCCTGAGATTTCTAAATATATTTTTAAATTATATAAATCTAATAATCACTTTTCAGCAGGTGTCAAAAATCGTATGAGTTATGTAGAAAAATGTCCCAAAATTTATAGTTAAGAATGAAATTTAATGTCTGTAAAACGATATTAATAAAAGTTATAGGGAAGGATACATAAAAATAATTACTTTCATAAAATAATAGAGAATTTTAAATAAGAACACAATTTCAAAAGATATCCTCTTTTCCTTCCATGATTTCCTAAAATGTTTTTCTCGTATGCTTGAAGAAGAATAAAAATATTCTCAAAAAAGGTCTGCCCGACTATTACTTTTTAAGAATAAGAAGTGCAGAAAGGATTAAATAATGTAAAATATATTTATAGAAATTCGGAAGGCCACTATATTTCCTTTGACGGAGTCAGATACTTGATCAAAAAATGATTGCTGTTTTCTACAAGGCATAATTGATCATTTTTTTAAATACTATCAGATGAACACAGTTCCCGAATTTAAAATTGTCAAAATCTTCGAGCTTTTCATACCGCTTTGAAGTGGGACACATCTGCGCTGAAATTCTAATCGTTTGCATGTCTCCTCTCCGCTATATATATATATATATATATATATATATATATATATATATATATATATATATATATATATATATATATATATATATATATATATATATATATATATATATATATATATATATATATATATATATATATATATATATATATTGTGCAAAAATAGAAACTTGAATCTTTTAAATTTAAATTTTATTATATTTAACTGACTTCTATTAATATAAACATTATCACATTATTATTATTATATGCATATAGTTTCATTATTATTTATATATGCATGCGTTATACATAGAAATTCACACTAATAAAATGAAGTATTTAAAAAAAATCAAATATACTATTTGTCATATTTACTTTTTTCAAAGGAGTATAGATATCAAATAAGAAGGCTTTTATTATTATTAATTTCATTTTAGTAAACTTTAATAATTTTAAGACAAATGTTGCAAAAAATCAAAAAACTAAATAATTAAAGTATTAAAATAATTAAAAATGTTAATTTACTTATCACGAATTTATAAAAATATGACAAAATAAAAAAATCAACCAATTAAAATAGTAACATAATTTATTTTTGACATTTATAAAATATTTAAAAACAAGTATAATTTAATAAAAATGTTAATTTATAATTTTAATGAATATATTTGATGTTTATAAAATATTTGAGAAAAATAATGAAATTTTAATCAAATTGTACATTTAACATCATGATAGAAAAATAAATATCTGATAGAAAATAAAGAGACATTAATGCAATTCTTTCATATAATTAATTGACATAACAGTAATGAAAAGTTTCATAATTTTTCTTGACATCATTTCTTTCAGATTTTACATTAAGGGAAAAAAAGATGCTCCATCGATTTCTTTTAAGTTAAGCAAAACTTCTTTTATCTTACATATGTTCGGAGAATAACTATTTTTCTGATATGATACGAAACTTTTTTTACATTGTTCAATCATTCATTTTGTGGAATGTGTTGGAAGTAGATTACATGTCAATTAATCAGTTTTTTTACAGAGCCCTTTACTACCTTTGTTAAATTTGTGTACATAAGAAAAGAATGCTTTGAATGTTTACTAAAAAAATTATATATTAATAGAATTTTAAGACTGAAGAAATTAATTTAATAAATTTTTATTTCTTTTAATGAAAGTGGCTTGATTATAAACGGAAGAAACCGCATACGATTAGTTTCTTTTTTAGAGAAGAATTGAATTTTATAGCAAAATATAAAAAAGTATTTATCCAATGTAGCTCAGTCAATTTTTGTTTTTATAGTGTATTTAAAGTAGATAGAAAAGTTTTCATTTGAAAAATTATGCAGCACATTTATCAATTATTTACATCCAAATTTATTTCTACTTACAGAAATTGTATTTTTAAATTTTAAAGTATTTTGAAGAATATCAGCTTTTTTGATCTTCAAATTATATTTATAGATAATTTTAGATTCTGAAAAATATCTTTTTAATAGCGTAGTTTCATTTTAAGATAAAATTTTATTCCGAGATTTATTTTTATGTATTCTTTATTGAAGGCACATTATCCAATTTTAGTAAGACAAAAACGTCCATCACTTGGAAATTAGAAACGTTTCAAATTTTTTATATGAAGAGTACATAATCTCTTACAATTTTCTTCTTTACAAATTTCTTTAAGAATTTTAATTTATAATTTTAGAAAATCTTCAACTCACTTTGAAATAAGATTATATATAAAACTCTATTTTTGGCATCTTCCATTAAAATTGTTAAATAGTGAAATATAAAACCATTTAATCACAATCTTTTAGTATTTTTATCTAGTAATTTTTTAAATAATATTATAAGCTCCTTAATCACATGGTAGAAGACCTGATATAATAAAATTAATCAGACAAAAAACAAAATATTTCTCATAAGGATTAACTTACTCTAAGTAATACAATTTAGCTTAAATATATAACCAAATGTAAGCAAAGAAAAACATTGAAACTTAAATGAACTATTGATTTTAACTATAAATAGAGTGGAAAACAATTATTTAATTTTCTATTAGAATTAGAAATTCTGAAACCCACATTTCATTTTTTAAATATAACTTAAAGAAATTATTATGAGTGCCTCATGAAATCCTTGATTTGATGTTTTTCCTACATTTAAAACTACAATTTTTTTTCATATTATTATCTACATATAATAAATATACTAACAAATTTTTTCATAAAATTAAATCTAAAAATACATGATTGATAATAGAGTTAATGCTTTTTCTTAAAATTATTCGGATTTATTTAATATTTTACTAATTGTTCGAGAATATATATAAGAATTTATATTTTTCTGCATCATTTAGAATATTACATCGATATATATATATATATATATATATATATATATATATATATATATATATATATATATATATATATATATATATATATATATATATATATATATATATATATATATATATATATATATATATATATATATATATATATATATATATATATATATATATATATATATATATATATATATATATATATATATGTATGTATATATATATATATATATATATATACATACATAAGGAATTTCTTATTATGAAAAAAATAGAAACTTGAATCTTTTAAATTAAATTTTAATTTTAAAACCTATATTTGCTAGCATAAATTTTATTTAATATTCAATAAAATGTGCCATATGTTAAATATCAAATACTTTAATTATTGTCAATGTTAAAATGTTATATACAGTATATTATGGCTATATTAATTAATTTAAATTGAAAGTATCTAAGTTTTGTAAATTGGATATTTTCCATAAATAAATTTAACTGAACTTTTTCCATTAAGAGAGATAACTGAATATTATCATAATTGAAAATTTTCAAAAAAATGCTATTGCTCCAATCGGTATAATTTGTTTGAATTTTTAGGAGCATTATAAATATTTCTAGGAGTTACATATGTCTCAATATGTTTTGAAATGAAATTTGTATTGAATCCTTAGAATTTTAAAATTAATTCTTTAGAAAATTTTACCTGCAAAAATTATTAAAAACGTTTAATGTGTGCATTCAAAACTATCCAACCATTTATCATTCACCGTCTTTTATTTCTGTTAAAGTACATTAATTTTCTTGAAATTAAGTTTGATACTTTTAGATGGTATTTTAATAGATATTTCAAAAGACTTAAGAAATTTTTTGGCTTACTGAAAATTTCCAAAAGCAATGCGGATTTTGCTATTTAAAACTATTTAATTAAAAGTAAGACAAGCAGTGTATTTTAAATTGAACATGGGAATTAATAATTCTCGAAGGTCTAAATCTAATTGGAATTGTATAAGAAAGGCTTTTAAAATTTTCTGAGCTTAAACCACATAAAAAAGTTTTGAAATTAATATATCAGATGCGACTCACCAGCCTTTAAAGCAACGCCTGATCAAATATTAAAAGGTATATAACTTAATAATCCTGTATTGTTTAAACATGAAATGGCATCATTTTATTTTATATATGAATGAAATTTACACTCAGTAATTAAAAGCAGCACCTGGAAAACTTTTCTACATAATATCAGAAAAATATAATAAATAAAGTTAATTTATAATTCTTAATCATGAAAAACGATAGTGTCAAAATATATATTTTAAAGTTTCAACAAATAAAAAAAGTTATGAAAAATTTAATATAACGTGATGCACTCACATATTTTTAAATTAAATGTATACATATAATATATATATATATATATATATATATATATATATATATATATATATATATATATATATATATATATATATATATATATATATATATATATATATATATATATATATATATATATATATATATATATATATATATATATATACATATATATATATATATATATATATATATATATATATATATATATATATATATATATATATATATATATATATATATATATATATATATATATATATATATATATATATATATGTATGTATGTATATATATATATATAATACATATATATTATATTATAAACATTTTTATGTGGGGGATCGAAAGTGCCACCAGAGGGACATTCACATCAAGCTAGAAGCAGATAATATGGAGAAAAGGGGAGAAGGAACGACGAGGAGAGCCGAGATGAAGACGTACAAACAGATTTTGAACAATCAACTTTGAATTATTCGTTAAAATGGTGTTAGAATATTATCTGATAATCATTCGTAAATATGTAAATAGTATTTTCTTATTATTTCAAAACCGTTATTAAATAATTTAAATTTCATCTGTCATTATTCCTTATTCCTGATTATGAAGCAACAGAACCCCAGAATATAAATATATATATATATATATATATATATATATATATATATATATATATATATATATATATATATATATATATATATATATATATATATATATATATATATATATATATATATATATATATATGGATGTATATATATTCTGTATCAATACAACAGTTATCAATTACAGCCATCTCAATATTACAATGACATAACTGTTATTTAAAATATGAAAAATCCTTATATTTCTGGAAAATTAAAAAAATAAGGAGTTAATATGGCATTTCATTGTTACAAAAATATGAATTTACAAAAGTACGAATATTGGAAATGAAGATTTAACATTGGTTAATGATGGTTTGGTTCTTTGCTCCACTGTCATATTTTGTACACGAAGACTAATTAGATCTGGAATTACTGCTTAAAATATATTCTGAATTGCTACAAATATCCAAGCAAATGATGGAATTCGCATTAATAATTAACCGTATTAATAATGAGTAAGAACATATTTCCCATAATTTCGGTAGTTTAATTCTATGTTTTAAGTACTGCAATATGAGTAATAATATCTAAATGATGGGGAAGAATATAAATTCTCATATATATTCTCGAACAAGAAAATATTTAATAAATCCGAATCATCTTAAGAAAAAGCGTTAACTCTATTATCAATCATGCATTTTTAGATTTAATTTTATGAAAAAAGTTGTTGGTATATTTATTATATGTAGATAATAATATGAAAAAATAATTGTAATTTTAAATGTAGGAAAAACATCAAATCAAGGATTTCATGAGGCAATCATAGTAATTTCCTTAAGTTAGATTTAAAAAATGCTATGTGGGCTTCAGAATTTCTAATTCTAATAGAAAATTAAATAATTGTTTTCCACTTTATTTATAGTTAAAATCAATAGTTCATTTAAGTTTCAATGTTTTTCTTTGCATACATTTGGTTATATAATTAAGCTAAATTTTATTACTTAAAGTAATTTAATCCTTATGAGAAATATTTTGTTTTTTGTCTGATTAATTTTATTATATCAGGTCTTCTACCATTTGATTAAGGAGCTTATAATACTACTTAGAAAATTACTAGATAAAAATACTAAAATATAGTGATTAAATGGTTTTGTATTTCACTATTTAACAATTTTAATGGAAGATGCCAAAAATAGCGTTTTATATATAATCATATTTCAAAGTGAGTTGAAGATTTTCTAAAATTATAAATTAAAGTTCTTAAAGAAATTTGTAAAGAAGAAAATTGTAAGTGATTATGTACTTTTCATACAAAAAATTTGAAACGTTTCTAATTTTCAAGTGATGGACGTTTTTGTGTTATCAAAATTGGATAATGTGCCGTCAATAAAGAATACATAAAAATAAATCTTGGAATAAAATTTTATCTTAAAATGAAAATACGCTATTAAAAAGATATATTTCAGAATCTAAAATTATTTATAAATATAATTTGAAGATCAAAAAGCTGAGATTCTTCAAAATACTTTAAAATTTAAAAATACACTTTCCATAAGTAGAAATAAATTTGGATGTAAATAATTGATAAATGTGCTGCATAATTTTTCAAATGAAAACTTTTCTATCTACTTTAAATACACTATAAAAACAAAAATTGACTGAGCTGCATTGGATAAATACTTTTTATATTTTGCTATAAAATTCAATTCTTCGCTAAAAAAAGAGACTAATTGTATGCTGTTTCTTCCGTTTATAATCAAGCCACTTTCATTAAAAGAAATAAAAATTTATTAAATTAATTTCTTCAGTCTTAAAATTCTATTAATGCATAATTTTTTTAGTAAACATTCAAAGCATTCTTTTCTTATGTACACAAATTCAACAAAGGTAGTAAAGGGCTTCGTAAAAAAACTGATTAATTGACATGTAATCTACTTCCAACACATTCCCCAAAATGAATGATTGAACAATGTAGAAAAAGTTTCGTATCATATCAGAAAAATAGTTATTCTCCGAACATATGTAAGATAAAAGAAGTTTTGCTTAACTTAAAAGAAATCGATGGAGCATCTTTTTTTCCTTTAATGTAAAATCTGAAAGAAATGATGTCAAGGAAATTTATGAAATTTTTCATTACTGTTATGTTAATTAATTATATGAAAGAATTGCATTAATGTCTCTTTATTTTCTAACAGATATTTATTTTTCTATCATGATAGTTAAATGTACAATTTGATTAAAATTTCATTATTTTTCTCAAATATTTTATAAACATCAAATATATTCAATAAAATTATAAATTAACATTTTTATTAAATTATACTTGTTTTCAAATATTTTATAAATGTCAAAAATAAATTATGTTGCTATTTTAATTGGATGATTTTTTTATTTTGTCATATTTTTATAAATTCGTGATAAGTAAATTAACATTTTTAATTATTTTAATACTTTAATTATTTAATTACTTTGATTTTTTGCAGCATTTGCCTTAAAATTGTTAAAGTTTACTAAAATGAAATTAATAATAATAAAAGCCTTCTTATTTGATTCCTATATTCCTTTGAAAAAGTAAACATGACTAATAATATATTTGATTTTTTTAAATTATTCATTTTATTAATGTGAATTTCTATGCATAACACATGTATATATAAATAATAATGAAACAATATGCATATAATAATAATAATAATGTGATAATGTTTATATTAATGGAAGTCAGTTAAATATAATAAAAAGCTCAACTATTTACTAAGAGATTCTTCAGAAAATAACAATGTTTGGGAAGTAATTTCGAATTTCATTTTTCAGATAAACTCAATAAATATTTTAAATAAACTAGTACAACGTTATCATAAAACTCAACATACTTAGGTAAATTTTTATAATATAATGGAAAAATGATTGAAGATACTTAACCTTACTAAAACTAAAGTTATACATGAGAAAAAATGAATATGAACAATTCAAACACTAATTTATAAGCAAAACATTTCACTTATTTATTTTATTGCATTCATCAATAATTATAAATAAAAAGTTTCTAGATTTATTTTGAAGAGTTATTTAATCCACGGTGTTTTATTTTAAAGCCATTATCATAATGTAAATATTTTGATTTCTAAAAGTATTACGAAATAAAAATTAGTTTTATAAATTTGATTTCATAGCCTACATAAAAATATTTCATGAATTTAATGAATTCCTTTTGTTAAATGTTCCACTATTCCTATGTTTTATATTTTTTCTTCTACTATGTGAATATGTTTTCAGGATTTCAATAACACCTTATATTCTATTTACACCCAATATTCCTTTTTATTAATAAATGTATTTAAACAGCAAGGTTTTTTATCAGTTCAAGTATAAGTCAAGGTATTTTTATATCTTTCATTAAATACCACCTGTAGTGTTAGGATACTCTTCATTCTCTTCACATGATGGCGCTGTAGTCATTAGGAGAGAGGAGAGGAGGGAGTCCGCTCCGGGGCGGGGAGAGATCGTCGTTGACCAGCAAACGAGGAGGTTTAGCTGGCTCTCCTTAGGTGTTTGTCCCGTTGGCCGTGTAGGCCATAGTCAAATTTCTTTTGATTATAATTTTAATATACAATACTCTTATTATTAATTTTAAGTTTTAAATAAATGTTTCTATTTGTTAGAGTTGTCCTTTCTTCTACAAAACAGACATTACACTGGCGCAGTCGACAGGATTACGAACTGACGTTTCTGATATAATCTGTAACGGAATTGTGAATTTGTTTACTTGACTGCTTGTGTTTTACAAGTGATAGAAATGGTTTTTCTCGTAAAAGGAAAGAAAGAAGATTTACGAACTATTGCGATGGAATTAGGCCTTGAGAATGTTGAGAATCTAAAACTTTACGAACTAAAAAAATTCATAACAGAAAGCGAAAACTACAACGAATATTTCACTAAAAAATTCTTAAATTCGTTGATTGAAGAACGAAAAATAAACGAAGAAATTGAAGAGCGGTAAAGATTGCATGAAATTGAAGAACGAAAAAGAGATGAAGAAATTGAAGAACGAAAAAGAAATGAAATTGAAGAGCGGAAAAGATTGTAAGAAATTGAAGAACGAAAATGGAAAAACGAAAACAAGAAATGGAATTTGAGCTTCAAAAACTAAGTTTAATGGGAAAGGAACGAACAGGAGAAGATAACTTACGAAATACTGGTAATGATTTTCATTTTAAGGTGAAATTAGATTTAAATAATATTTTACAGAAATTTGATCCCAAAACAAATGATATAAGTTTATATCTTGTCCTCATCGAAAGACGAGCTAAAAGAATTGAAATTAAAAAAGAACTTTGGGTTACGCATTTAATCGGATTATTACCGTATGATATATTACAAATTATAGCATGAGAAGAGGAAGAAGTCTCCGAGGATTACGACAAAGTAAAAAAAGTTTACTTCTCAAATGGTATAAAATGACCCCAAAAAAATTTAGACAATTCTTCACGAAGCATCATACGAAACCAGAAATAAACTGGCGAGATTTTGATTATGAACAGAAAAATTATTTCTTAGAATGGATCAGTAGACTTGGAATACGAATATTAGATGAGCTATGTGATATAATAATAATCGATCAAATAAAACCCAAAGTTCCCTTAGAAATTAAAGAACATTTTATTGATGTTTGGTCAAATTTTAAAACTCCAGAATAAATGACAAGTAAATTGGATGATTATGAAAATGTCAAAATGAATATTAGTGTCAAATCGAAAGAATTTTCTCGCAAAGAATATTTCAAGAGATATAATTATAACGAACAAGAACAAGGAATGTTAGACAACAAAAATTTAAAGATTTTTGGAAAGAAGAAAATTTTGAAAAAAGAACTGTGAAAGAATGCTATATTTGTGGAGACTCACATTTTGCAACAGAATGTCCAAAAGGATTTAAAGCAAATAATAAGAAAAGCGATGTTCTAACTGCAGAAATTTGCTCCCAATTATTAAAAGAAAAAAGAACGGAAATTGAAATAAATCCTCTTCAATATGTGGATAATACCTAAGTAAAAGCTCTTGTAGACTCTGGATGACAACTTCCAGTCATAAATAATGATTTATTCCAAAATCAAAAACAGAAAAAGGAAGAGTTATTTTAATCAGTGCTTTTGGAGAGAATATAGAAGTCGAATTAATGAGCTTTCAAGTAGCGTTAAAAACTGAAAATAATAAAATGTTCTCAAAACCCATCGAAATAATTGCAGCTCTTACAAATAAAATCCAAGAGCAATGTATAATACCAACGAAAGTTTTTTATTAATTTGAAAATGTAGTGCTAGAAGAAAACAAGAAGTCTGCCACCTGCTTTGTTTTGGCGTCGCAAGAAGTTGAACATCATAATGAGACTGCTGAATCACACGCCGAAAATATGGGTGACGTGTTCTGTTTAAATGACGCCACGAATCGGGGTGTTTCTGATGATATGGAAGTGCTGGAAGCCAAAACAAAGTGTAAATTGAGCCAATCATTACAATTTAAGAAAGAACAACAAGAATGCGTCTCTTTGGATGAAGTAAGATCTTTATTACGCGGCAAGGGTAAATATTTTGATTTAGATGGCATTTTATTCCACAAAGAGAAAATTTGTGCTGAAACTGTAAATTAGTTAATTTTACCGAAATTTCACCGTCAGAAAATTATGGATTTGGCTCATACATCTGTTTTTGGAAGTCATATTAGATTAAAGAAATCAAAAGAGAGAATTAGCTATAGTTTTCACTGGCCGAATATGTCAAATGATATTTTAAATTTCTGCAAATCTTGTAAAGAATGCCAATTATGTTCTTATGAGAAGTCTTCCTATTTCTATTTCTTCATTGCTTAGACTTGACCTCTCCAGTGCTTAGACTTGACTATAAAATTCCTATTTCTCCAGTGCTTAGACTTGACCTACTGTTTGAAGCTGTGAACATGAATATTATCGGGCCGATTCAGCCTTCGTCGGCACGTAAACACAAATTTGTTTTAATGCTGATGGATCAGCATTCGAGATGGCCAGAGGCTATTGCTTTACGTTCTCTAACAGCAAAGGCATCTTGTGATGCGTTATGGGAGATTTTTATGAGAACTGGTATTCCAAGTGTTATTGTCAGTGATCAAGGGATTAATTTTACTCCTGAATTAACGCAAGAATTTATTAATCACTTAGGATGTTCTTCCAGATTTTCAGTGCCAGCATATGCTGTCAGCAATGGATAAATTGAAAGATATAATAAAGTTCTGAAGAACTCTCTTTACAACGTCATACGATCAGACCCCAGCAATTGGGATAAATATATCCCTTATTTACTCTTCGCTTACAGAGAAGTGCCAAATTGCAATACTGGCGTTTCTCCCTTCAAGCTTTTGTACGGTAGAGAAGCAAGAGGACCTTTAAGTGTTTTGAAATCAAGCTGGACTGGTGAAATCCCTATTCCATTAAATATGAGTAAAATTGTTGTTAATTATTTACAAGATCAGAAGGTAACATTTGAAAGAGCCGTCGAAAAAGCCGCATCGAGAGCTGCTGGAAAACAACAAGCCTACACCTACTACTTCAATCGCCGGACTGTTCCTAAGGAATTTAAGGTGTGTGATCAGGATTATTTATTGATTCCGGACTCTTCTAACAAATTGTATGCCAGATGGACAGGTCCTGGTGAAGTAATTGAACACTGACTACCTAACTCCTATAAAGGTAAACTCCCAGAAGAAAATATTAGACATTGCCATGTGAACAAGATCAAAAAATCTTTTCCAAGCGTCAATACTGTGGGGATTATCTTTGAAGATGACGAAGAATTTGGTGAAATACATGCTTCTCCAAGACTTACTGGTAAATTAAATACCAAAGATCCTTTGCAAACTGTACACATGCAACATATATCTAGAGATGACAGGGAAAACATTTTGAGTTTATTACGTAATTATAAGACTTTGTTTACTGCAAATATAAAAATAGCCATAATTGATGTACATAAGATCATATTAGAAGAAGGAAAAGAACGTAAAAAACCTTATGTTTACAGAATTCCAGAGGCTCTTAAATCCCAAATAGATGACCAGATTGATGAACTATTGGATATAGATCTTATAGAGGAGAGCTTGGCTGAAATAGCACATCCAGTGGTATGTGTAAACAAAAAGGATGCAGGAATTAGGATGTATATCGACTACAGATCTCTTTATGCTGTTACAAAAGCGGATGATTTTCCTATTGAAGATTCAATGCAATTAATTCATTGTATTGGGAAGGCTAATATTATTTTCACATTGTATCTACTGAAGGGTTACTGGGCTATTCCAGTAGAAGAAGCTAATCATGATTTCACCTCATTCAAAACCCATAGATTTCAATATTGTTTCAAAGTCATGCCATTTGGATTGAAAAATGCCGTTGCTACATTTCAATGGGTGATGAATAAAGCGCTACCTTCCTTTAAGGAATTTTCACGTGCTTACATTAACGACATAGCAGTATTTTTGAATAATTTAGAAGAACATTTATTGCATCTAAATATTATTTAAGGAAAATTAAAGGAGCTCAACTTTACTGTCAATACAAGCAAGTGTGATTTTGCTAAGCCTCGTATCAGGTTCTTAGTGCATATTGGCTCTGGAGAACATCAACCTGATCCAGAAAAAGTGCAAGTTATACAGCAACTTAAAAGACCATCAACCAAAAAGGATCTTAGGAGTGTGTTAGGGTTGTGTAACTTCTATCGTGAGTTCATTCCTAAATATTCTTAATTAGTATATCCATTAACTGAGCTTACTACGAAACGTGTGCCTGACAATATTCCCTGGACTGAAGTGCACGACACAATGTTTATATCTCTAAAACAAGCCCTAGTTAAGGCACCTTCACTTCACACTCCATCACTAGGTAAACCTTTCATAATTTACTCTCATGCTTCTCAAGTAGGAGTTGGTGCTTGCCTGTCTCAGCGTGCCAATGATAAAATTTATCCAGTTTCATATGCTAGTCAAAAATTGATTAAAACTCAACAATCCTGGTCTACAATTGAACGTGAGGCTTATACAAAAATGTGGTCGTTCAAAAGGTTTGAATCAATAATTTTTGGTTCAGAAATTGAGTTTTATACTGACCACAATCGCTTACCATACTTGACCAAATGTGTACCTAATCACCTCGTCTTCAGAGGTGGGTGTTTGCTCTTCAGAGATATAATATAACTATCAGACATTGTGCAGGAACTAACATGCCTCATGCAGATGTTTTATCTAGACTTTTTCCAGATAAAAATTGACTTTAGTGCTTAGTGAAAAAACTCTCTATATGTAAACATATTTTAGTTAAAATATTTTGTTTTATTTGTATCTTTGTCTTTGGTATATTGTTTGTTTACATCAGTTGTAATGGTATATTGTTAGTTTACATTAATTGTATTGGTATATTGTTTGTTTACATTAATGTTGCTGGTATATTGTTTATTTACATTAATGTTACTGGTACATTGTTTATTTACATTAATTTCAATTTATATATATTTAGTGGATAGATCTATTTTAATTTTCTTTTATATCTTTTTATATACATATTATAATTATTGATTACTCTATGCATACTTGTGAATTTAAAGTAATTCATTTGCAAATAATTTTTTATATACCTATAATTATTTCCTAATTCCAAGTTCATATTTATTTTACGTTTAATATTTATTTAATTGTTCGCAAAAATATTATTAAGTCTGTGTTATTCTTTTGTATTCTAACATATTTAATTCAGTTATGTGTTTATGTAGAACATAAACCCAAAACTTGCGCGTTTTCTAGATTTCTAGATTTATTTATAGAAAATTTTCTAGATTTATTTTGGAGAGGTATTTAATCCAAGGTTTTTTTATTTTAAAGACATAATCATAATGTAAATATTTTGATTTCTAAAAGTATAATGAATTAAAAATCAGTTTTATAAATTTGATTTCATAGCCTACATAAAAATATTTCATGAATTTAATGAATTCCTTTTGTTAAATGTTCCACTATTCCTAAGTTTTATATTTTTTCTTCTACTATGTGAATATGTTTCAAGATTTCAATAACACCTTATATTCTATTTACCCCCAATATTCCTTTTTATTAATAAATGTATTTAAACAGCAAGGTTTTTTTATCAGTTCAAGTATAAGTCAAGGTTTTTTTATATCCTTCATTATATACCACCTGTAGTGTTAGGATACTCTTCATTCTCTTCACATGATGGCGCTGTAGTCATTAGGAGAGAGGAGAGGAGGGAGTCCGCTCCGGGGCGGGGAGAGATTTCGTTGACCATCGAACGAGGAGTGTTAGCTGGCTCTCCTTGGGTGTTAGTTCTGTTGGCCATGTTGGGCCATAGTCAAATTTCTATTGATTATAATTTTAATATACAATATTATTATTATTAATTTTAAGTTTTAAATAAATGTTTCTATTTGTTAGAATTGTGCTTTCTTCTACAAAACAGACACTACACTGGCGCAGTCGACAGGGTTACGAACTGACGTTTCTGACATGATCTGTAACGGAATTGTGAATTTGTTTACTTGACTGTTTGTGTTTTACAAGTAATTGAAATGGCTTTTCTCGCAAAAGGAAAGAAAGAAGATTTACGAACTATTGCTGTGGAATTAGGCCTTGAGAATGTTGCGAATCTAAAACTTTACGAACTAAAAAAATTGATAACAGAAAGTAAAAATTACGACGAAGATTTCATTAAAGAATTCTTAAATTCGCTTGTATTTGTTCGAGTTGTGCTTTCTTCTACAGAATAGACACTACACCACCTATTTAGAATTAATACCCAGTTGGCTTTAAATTGTTAATAAAAACATTTTCCATTGTAATAAATAATTTTTTGCAACCACTTTTAAATGAAAGTCTAATTTTTCTTGAGCTGATTTTCTATGAAAATATTAGTTATTCTATAAAATGCATTTCTAGTTTTCGGTTAATATTGATAAAATCATAAAATATGCTAAATTTCTAAAAAAAAAAGTTAGCTTTATCTAAAAATGTTTTGAGCACGAAATATTTAGCATTTATTAATTTTCTCATTATATAAATTCAATGAAAGGAAAAATCTTTCTGAAGATCAAAGAAAGTTTGAGCTCTCAAATTATTTACAAAAGATTTAATGATTTTTATCTGATTTTTAAAATAAATTTCTATTCTTGATTCTAATAGAGTTTCGATTTTCATGAGTTAGATATTAATAAAGAAGATTTTTCAATCCTTTTATTTGAACATATTTTATTTAGCTTTTACAAGTGTAGTTGTTTTAAACTGAAAATGCAGAAAAGAAATTTCTCATTATCTGAAGAATAATTTTATTTCATTTTAGTAGAATATATTTTAAACTGTCATTTTTGTTACGATTTTTGCAATTTTTGTTCAACATCAGTTAATTGTAAAAAATTATGCATTTTTTTGTTAAATCACAGCATATTAATATCGTAAAGTTCTTTCTTTACTTACTTTAACAGCAGCTTTTTCACTAAACAAGTTTCAAGTTACAAAGAAACAAAATTGAAATTTTTCTCATCTTATTCTTATATAGTACTTAAAATATTTTCGCTTATACTTCTGATTAGGAAATTAGTTGCATGTAAATTAACTTCCTATTATGATATTGAAATCAGTTGCAAAGTTAAGATATTATATATTTTGCGCAATATTAAAAAGCGTTAATATAACCATAATTTTATAGAATTTAATCATACTTTTAAAAATAAGTGAAAGATGGCGTGCTTTAATCTGTTAATTAATAAATTTTCTGTTATTATTTTTGAACTAAAATTAACTGTTCTATAAAATATATGAATGTGTTATTATTGGTTTGAAATGAAATAACCATTATTATGTAAATCTAATACAAAGTATATATTAATATTTGTGTGCTTATATTTCAGATTTCTGTATAATAAAGTAGCATGTAACTAGTAATAATCTAGCATTACAAGAACAACTTACTACTTTTTCATAAGTAAATTTTACAAATAGGTAAAATTCTGTGCTTGAGTAAGATACACATGATGATTTTTACAACTGATTGTTTAAACTGCGTTAAATAGAATTTTTACGTGAAATAGCAGGTACTAGTCTGGAAATAATTTTTATTTTTCAGTGCTTGTATATATATCTACTGTCTATAATATATTTAAAAATTATGTATGAAATGGCTGTCATTTTTTACCCTATTTAACAAAATAACGAGCGATAATATATTTATGTATGTATATTGAAATATTATTGAAAACCTTTAAAAAATATTAAAATTATTGAAAACCTTGTGTATTTAAACTTAAAATATTAGGTATCAATGCGTAATTGATGAAATAATATTTTTAAATGAATAAAGAAATGGATTTTAATTAAATTTATTGATAAAAGTGCTTAATAAATACATCTGGATGGGAATTATATGTATAAATCTACGTAAATAAATTTTATCAGTGAAAAATTTTTAAAAAAAGCTGAATGAATTCAAATTTTAAAAAATGCTTATTATTTTTTATAACTAAAAATATCCTTAATAGTCTATTATAAACATATATGAGATAAAATTTCCACTAACTTTCTTTATGTGGAAATTATAATTTTTTAAATTAGTTTATTGCTTTATTGCTTTGCCTTTTATTAACAGAAGATAATTGATTCACATTTAAAGGCATATTTAAGAGTATTTTACATACACTCAAATAAATAATATAGAATTCTATATTTTTAGAGAATTTTTAAAACTTCATTTCATTTCTGAAGAAAATGAAATAACAAATTCAAAAAGATAAGATAAGTAGAATAAATTAAATGTGACCATTAACGTCATTAACTTATTCTACAAGTTTCCCTATTCTTACATAACCGTAGTTTCTTGGTCATCATAACACATTTTTCTTCAACTGATATTTAAATAAAGATCTTAAAATCTGTGTTAAATTTTTGAATTTTACATAATTTTGCACAATTTATTTCAATTTTTTTTATAAATTTGCAATGCAATGTGAATCCTATCGTAAAAATTATGCATGTATATTTATTTTTATACGAATTTATAGCACAAATATAAAGGACATTTTAAAAACCAGGATCATTCTGTATCTTTAGTATAAGATTTTATGTCTAGTCTATTTCTGCTATTAATGAAATATTTATCCAGCAAGATAAAACTTTATTTGTTAGAATATTATTCATGTAAACTTCTAGTATTAAATATTTCAGATAAATAATAATGAGAGTAGAATATAAATTTTTTACACTGTATAAATTATAATTATTATATTTTTTTCATTTAAATCAAGCAAATATAATTATAGAAAATCAGTGTATTCAAAAGTAGTAATTCAATAATAAATTGTTCCCTGTGGAAACTCTAGCTGACACTTAAGTCAAAATTATTCTTACTTTATTATGTATACATAAAATATAAATTTAAAAATGCTTCAATCTAAATAGATATCATATGTATTCTACCTTTTTTTGTTAAAACTGAATAAAATATTTATATCCTTAATTTTTTATCACCAATATAATTTTTAATTTCATTGAAACTAATTCTTTTTAGCAGATTGTTTCAAATTTACAAATGTTATTATAAACTTAGCATTTATGATAATAAAATTTATCATAAAAACTAAATTTTAATAAAAATGTATTTTGTCCAGCTTACACAGAATACTCCATCATTTGTCACATTCACTAATAACCTCAAAAATAATATTTTAGATCAGAAATGGCGAAACTTTTGCGGTAGCAGGCCAAAAATCGAAAAAAAAAATGGCGGCCCAAGATAATTTCTTCTAAAATTTTTAAAACAATATACTAGTTTTACAACTTAAATATGTTAATTAGATGTGTGAAATTGTAATTTATCATGTAAAAATTCCTTATATTGAGGTTCGAAGTGAGATGTACTGATTCTAAGAAACGTAGCTAAATGTTTATGTCAGTCTACTTCAGAAATGATTCTTTTTAATGTTCATTATTAAAAACACTTGTTCACGTATATAAGATTAAGCTAATGCAGCACAGATTTTCTGGGCTGACTGGAGTTTAAAATGTCCAGTCCGTTACACGTGTGAGGTCTAATTCACTTTTGTTGGATTCCCATGTCTGTTCCCCGAGAAAGATATAACGCTTGTTGCCGCCAGTCTACAGCTATAACTAACAAAGAACTTACGTTTTTAATACTTTAACGATTACAGCTGTCTGTGCTTGCTATTTATGTCGATTTATGTTTTGTAGAACAAAAATTGAGGAAGTAAAAAGATCACCAGTCCTTTGGAAAAAAGAAAGAAAAAAATAATATTTAAGCAAAGTAGAAAATGAAATGGATATATAATATATAAATCATATTTTTCTTGGCTTGTTTGGAAAGTAATTTTGTTTTTCATGAAAATGAAAAACGTATTGCGAATAAATATCATATTGTGCATTGCGTATTGCCCATTCTAGTCCAATAATATTTACCATCTTTCTGGTAATAACACGATTTCACACTCATAAAGGGGTTGGTTTTTACTAGCAAAAATCTGATCCAGGTGAGAAAAACGAAATTACTTTCCGAACAACCCAGTAATTTCCGTCGGACCGACAAATTAACATTCTATCCGCGGGCCGTATAAAACCTTCCGACGGGCCGGAATTGGCCCGTGGGCCGTAGTTTGCCCATCCCTGTTTTAGATGTTATACTGATATATTGTCCTTACAAAATTTAAAAGAATTCAAGCATTGTAATTATATAATAATGTATTGATGAAACTACTTGCACACACAGTTTTTATAATGATAATGCTAATGAAAATTAATCTTGAATTCGAAGCACTCATCGATTAGTAAACTAAAGACAAAGTTTTTTGTCTATTGATTGCTTAAAAATTATCTTGTTAAAATCCCTTAAGGTTCAGTCATTGTTACTCAATTAGAAGATGAAAATATATATAATTAAGCTATTAGAAGATATGACTTTCACCTACTAATTGATATATATCTAAAAAAATCTGATTAAATTAATTTGAATCCACTATAATTAACAAATACAATTAAATATTCTTTCATGCAGAGTTAAAATATTTTAAACATACATTTGTAAAACAAATTTAAAAACACGTTCTTGCAACTATTATTTTACATTTGCATTACATTAAATAGCCTTATAACATACAGACTACTGTCTGTATGTTTTAAGGCTATTTAATATGTTAAAAATACTCTACTATCTGCATTAAATTATGAGCCTAAAATAATTTCAGCAATTTTTCTTCTTAAAGACTAAATTTCACTCCCATATGCTATTTAAAAGACTTTTTTACTTTTCATAAAATAGTTGTTTTAACTGTGTATTTCGGAAGAGAGAATTAGTTCAGTTTCAAGGAAATAGAAACTTGGCATGTCATTTTAATCCTTTTGAGCGAAATTCCTTCCCTTATTTTAAGAACATATGTAAATACGAGACTTATTGTCAATGTTACGTCGAAATATAAAATGGGAAAATATATAAAACATTAAATATATATGTAAATTAATGTAAACTAGAAAGGTTTTTTTAATTAATTAGACTTAAATTTGTTCCATTATCAGTATACAATTGCCCGACATTGAAAATGCGACACCAAGAAGGAATGGCCAGATAATTATGCAAATTTTAGGATAAAAGTACCTTATCGAGTTATGCAAATGATGTGAAATGCGCAGCTCTCCAGCGCACGTAAGATACGATATAACGTGAAGAGACGGCAGAGTGAAAAATATTCGCGCCATTATTACTGCTAGGAAAATAATCTTTGAAAGTTTTTTCTTGTCTCAAAAGACGTCTGTATTGCAAAGAATGCGAGGCCATCATTAACGGAGTCAGTTCCAGCAGACAAATGAATTTACAAGGAGCAATATGATCGGAACGAGAAAGGCAGGTTGGTTCTTGTGGCAAATCGCAGCTGACAGATACCTGGAGGCATCCACAGTGCACCGGCTGAGGGAAAAGAAAAAGAAACTGTGAAACGTTTGGAGGTGCCGCTGCAGCCAGAGTTACATATGCACGCATGGAATCCTTGCAAAGCATGTCTACAAAAGTTCTGCAGGATATCGGATGTTCCCATATCGAGCTGAACCCTATCACTGGTTCCTATTGGCCTGCACTCATGGCTTCCGTTAAGAAGACTGCCATTGACCCCACAGTATAGACCCCAACGTCTGGAGTGGATCGACTCAACAAAAGGTAGTGGTGGATTTGAAAAGCACGTTTAGTGAAATTCTACAGCATATACAAGACACCATGGATGCTTTCATGTCAAGGAGAACCATTTCCTGTAGATTGGTTGCTAGTGGCGTGAGCTCATTGCATCTGTTAAGAAAACTGCCATTTACCTCACAGCATAGACACTAACATCTGGAATGGTGGTAGATTAGAGCGACCTTCTTGACACAGTATCTTCTCAGAGGTGTCACGCTTATGTTTCTTCAATGATAGTTCCCGTGTTCGAGTGTGTCCTTGATGTGGAGACAGGTCCACTACTGCAGCAATTGCTGAACACTCCACCGTACGACAACGCAACATCATGAATTGGGATTTTATTGCAGACGATTCCAGTTCACCTCTAGTTCTTATTCACGGCACTATGACAGTCCAACGTTACGTGGTTAATGTGCTGTCACCGGTGAAACTCCCTTACAATCAAGGGAAGCCAATGCCCTTTATCAGCAGGATAACGCCCGACCGCACATTGCTGTCATCAACCAACATGCTCTGTAAAGTGTACAGCTACTTCTCTAGCCACCATGCTCACCAGATCTCTATTCAATCGAACACGTTTAGGGAATAATTGGACGCCATTTTTAGACACTGCCATTGCCTCCTTCAAAAGACTTATTTTGGCAAATTGTGGACAGGGAATAGAGAGCCATTCCTACTCTCATTGATTATGTGCCTAGTCTTGTTGCTTCATATATCACGGTTAACGGTGGTCCTACAACCTACTGACCCGACCTGTTTTTGATCTGTGTTGTGCTTGTATTTCGAAATACAGGTCACTTATTGTTGTCGCTCACTATTTGCCGAATTTTGTCTCTTTTTGACAAATCCTTCTTGGTGTTGCATTTTTAATGTCTGGCAATACATTATTGTTTAATGATATTCTAGAATTAAGAAAGAAAGAAATCAACGAAGAGAATGTGCAAACTGAACATTAAATTTTATCACTATAATATCGTTTTTGTATTTCATTAAAATATATTGATTTTCTGGTACTTTTTAAAGGAACTGAATAACTTTAAAGCATTACTTAACTACTTAAAATAATGTGTAAATAAATGGACTAAATTTAAATTCAATTAAATCAGAATAATATTTTTCTTTTCGTTTTGAGACACAAAATATTTCAGAAACAACGTCAAATTATGATAAAGATTATCTATTTGCATGCTAAAACACTTAAATAAATCTTAGGCACATTTTACCAAGCATATATTTCCGCTTTATAGTAAAATACTTTTATTTCAATATTTTTAAAATTGATTAATTGACATTACAGAAAAAATACAAACTTTGAAAATACTGTGCAAGAAAATTTACTTTGACTGCAGCAAATTTATATAAAAATCACTTTAATTCACTTTTGCAATTTTTCAAGAAAACGCAAAGCTGAATAATACAGAATATTTTGTTTTCTTTTGAAAAATTCCCATTTCGTGATTCATATGTAAAACAAAAAGAGTTTCCGAATAGTTTACAGAAAATCAATGAATTCTCCTTCCCTTAGAAGAAATGAATTTTTTTTGCAAGATAATTTTGTATTGAATTGAAATACAGTATTATGTTGTTCTTTTTAATAATATTTTGATTAGATTTATAATTGTTCCCACACACAAATTAGTTTCGATACTTTGCCGCCTGTATTTTTACATAGTTATTCTAATTCAGAAATTTATAACTACATTACTTCAATTTTATATTTTATGTAAAGCTTAGATTAGTAGCTGGAAATATATAGGATCCTTATGAACATAATTTATGATATTTGTTTCTACAGAAACATAAAAGAGTGAAAGAAAATTTAACGGGTTAAATAAACTGAAGGCATGTGGTATAGTTTCTTATTATTCTCACACAAATCGCAATTTTCTTTTTCCTAGAATGCTTGCAAGATATTCAAAATGTGCTTGAATGTTGATTTTTAATATTTTAACGCATTCTCTTAAAAATTAAAGTAAAAAAACAGGATCATTATAATCAAAAGAATAATTTTCCTAAATATTAAAAACTATATATTTTTATATCAGTCATATATTAATTCATTTCTTTCATTCTTTACTTTTTATTCACATCTATTTTATTTTTTCCGGCTGCAGTTATTTCACTTCTTAGGGAGAAAGTGATTTTAAGTTTATTATAATTATTTTCTTTAACGTTATATTCATTATAGGAAATACGTATTTTAAGTAATAATAATAAGTATTATTACTTTTAATATGTAAATTTAAGTAACAATACATATTAATCTCCTTATAAGAACTAAGCATTCATATTTAAAAGAATACCCCAAGATTTTACTTTAGTTTCATGCAAAAAAATAGGAATGATTTTCTTTATACAAGTATTTAAAAATTTTAAAACTTAACTGAAAACATCGATTATTTGTGGAATAATTTATGCCGATATGAACATAAATGTCTTGTTTGTGATCTGCGGTCAATTAAAGGATTTTGAAATAACAATTAAACTTTGTAAACATTTCTGATAGTCTTAATGCTTTTATTAAGTTAATCTTATGCTGCCGTATTAATTCTCCTCATAATGTTAATTTTTGAGGTATTTATTTTTATCATTATATTTTTTACACGTTTTTAGAATACCATTAAAGCAGACTTTTTAGTGAAGAAAGGGAGCACTTACTGTAGAAAATGCTTACTCTACACTTAAAGTATTATCTCCTAATTGAATGTATAATAACATAAATTTATTGAATTAGAATATAAAATTTAATTTTGTTATATGGTGAATTAACTGAGATTGATGACTACAAAATTTTAAATTAAAAACCAATGTGAGGCAAGATATTTAAAAATAACAATCAAACATTAGTATGAACAATATATGTTCAACTCACTTTGGTGTAGAATTATCTATAAGACTAAATTCATAATTATTAAAGCAAGGAAAACAATTAACATACGAAATATAAATTAACACAAGAGTATTTATGAATATTAATGTCATTAAAAGGTTAAAATGATGTGGAATCGGGGACAATGATTATGTCATTCCAGTACTCTATATGTTTAAGAGCATACACATATTATTCTTTAAAAAAAAGATATTCCAATGATAAATAAAAGTAGTAAACCATATCACCTAATACATTGAGAGAAATGAATGGAATTAATATTTCATTTTACTTTATGGTAAATTTTTAATTGTTCCATTGACTAAACATTTATTAATACTACTCTTTGCCTTGTATGCTTATTGATATTATGGTTTTCTTAACGTTTCTGTGAATGAATAGGCGAGTTCTTTAGGTATTATCTTTAGATGTTTATCCTAAGATAAAATAGCAAATGTATATTAATTTATTTGATGAGATACTATACCTTTAAATTAAAAATACGAAGTTTGAATACTGAAATAGAAAGTCCCTTTAGACTGATCTTAATTGAGAATGTGTGAGTAATCTTTTCAGTTCAGATCACACATACAAAAAGAATAAGACGTGCTTTTTAAGAGTATCGATAGGGTGAATAAGTTTTATAAAATTATTGAAACTGGATAAAATATTTTAATTAGTTTTTCATTTTTTCTTCGAAATTTTTATTTTATTTCAGCAATTTAATTATGTAGTATAGAAAATATGAGTATGCAAGTCTATCAGGAAAATGCCCTCTTCTATCATTTTAAATACTAATTCACATCTTACAATTTTGCTAGTTACACCATTTAAATCTTTGTAATCCTAAATGGAATCCTTAAAAACCATGAAAGTTCCACTCGATACTGAGTACTCGATACACTGTCTAAACGACTTTCCAATTGGTTGGTGATTATTTTTGCAGATGGTTGAAGGACGGTTACATCTGAATTAAAAATGTTTTTTAGTGTTCTGCTCATAAAAATACCAAAACAATTTTTTAAATCTTGTTGCTCATTAACTATCGGAAAACACACACAAAGTTAAGTGGAATTATTCCTTCTGTGAGGATTATCATAAATATCTTGTCTATGAATTGATGTTTGTCGAATACATTAAATATGTTTACTCCTTAAACAAAAAAAAATTGAAGAGGAATTCGATGCTAATAAATTGAAAAGCATATTTAAAGGCACTAATTCTTTGTAAAATAAAAGGATAAGGTGTTAGTATGTCTAGGATTTTCATATGCTCTTAATGAACTTTCCTACTGCGTTAAAAGTGTTTGATGATACCAATCATTATCGGGTACTATATTAACATAAATATGGGACAAATACAATCAGAACATGTTGATCAGCGAAGATACGAGTTGTCGTCCATTGTTGGTCATGAATTGTAAGAGTCAAAGGAATTCGAAAATACAGTCGTTTAAAATGACTTTGCATACAGTTAAAGCCTTGATATCAGGATGAGTCAACATAAATGCTTGCATTTGCAACATAAAAATATAACTCTAGTTATTTAATATACACAAGGCTATTTGAAAAGATCCCGTCTCCAATGAACATTGCCTGATATTACATAGGTAGCATGTATGCGTTCACACAACGGCATATTTCTCAATACTTATTCCAGTTATGAAATCTACATGCTAGGTGGAAGCAGCTGAATGGGAGTCTTCGTTATTTAGAAGCAAGCCAAAGTAGAATATCCCCCAATAATTGATTTGCTGACTCCAGAAATATCATGTCCCTTAAAGCACATTGTGTGGATAGAGATTAATCTCTTGGATATTAACTTTGGTAAATAAACAGGGCTAGGTATGTGCCCATGTACTTACACTCAAATCTGGTGCATATATCTTATTTTCTCATTTATTTAATGAGACGGTTAATTAGAATTGATAAATGAATATCAAATTGTAATATCTAATAATCCGAAAAAGTTCTTATATCATAAATTTTGTACATGAACAAGGAAATAAGAAACAGAAACATCTTATATATTTCTGTTACAATTAATAACTAGCACCAATTATGTCAATTTTAGAACTTTTACCATGTTCTGTGTCTTTACTTGAACACCTAGCCAAGTGAAGATATTTGTTTTGAAATCTAAAATTGGTTAATGAAGTTCTACTAAGGAAAGACTGGAAAACTGTACATTCCATGAATAAAAAATTAGAATGGCTATGACATTCAATATTTATATGAATATCATGGCTATAGTAACATAGTATCTTTCAATTGTTCTTGCTATAATGGTTTCAATGTATATTTACAGGTTGGTAACCTAAAACTATTCATGCATTATAACTAAAATGTCCTTGCTGTTTATTTGTGAAGATATATATATTATGATATATATATATATATATATATATATATATATATATATATATATATATATATATATATATATATATATATATATATATATATATAATATATATTACCGAATTTAATTTATTATATCATTAAGTCTGATATGATGTTCATTAGTTCATTAAAGAATCAGATAATATCAATATGCTTAGTTTTTGCACATATTTTATGGTTGTAATAATTCTGAATTTTATGTTTATTAAAGCATGTAAAACATACTACTTTTGAAAATGCTCTCAACTTAGGAATTATGTAAGAAATATTTCGAGATTTGGATAAGCCACATAGCTTCCCTTCTTTTCTTTTCTTTTTTTCTTGATTCACAAAATTTCTTAATATTATTTTTCCGATACATAATTCATAAAAAATTATCCCATAAAAATAATTTACACAAAAAAATACAACTAGAAGCCTTGTAGCATCCAGATTGATCAAAATTTAATAAATATCTAATAAAGCAAATACTAAATGTAAGAACAAAGCTAAATTAAGAACAATTCAAAAGTGAAGATATATATAGTGTTTTTCAATATTAAAATTTCAATTTTGTACAAAAAACGCAATAAAATAGAATTTTTTAGCTTATGGAAGCTAACATATCTCAACGAATGATAAAAAAAATTATGATATTTTTGCAAACATTATTGACTAAAATGTGAAAGAAGACTGTGTGAGATTAAAAAAGGTAGTTTTCAACTAAGAATCCCAGAAAATAATGGATATTGAAGAATAAATAATTAAAATCAAATAAATTTTTGCAAATACAGAACGATTTATTACACAAACTATAATATAGATTCCGTAAAAAATCGAATATACGTTATATGCCTTCAATTTTTACAGTGTCATTGATCTAAAAACCAAATATTTCTGAAAAGATAGCTTGCAAATCTGGTCCTTCAAAATTGTTTTCTAAATAACACTATTCTATTCCAAGAATTGAGATCCCTTATTGTGCTTACACTTTTATTTATCGTTTCTTTCCAGATGAATTTTACTTCATAGCAGACTATTCAGTGAAAATAATTCGTATTTTCCAGTTCCTCTAAATCTTTATAAGAATGGTTCACAAGAATAACTTTTAAAGGTTTATGGAGCACATTTCTTCCTATGAATCTTATCTCTCTTAAGAGCTTGCGAAATTTGGAAAACTACTCAAAAATGTTTTATCTGTGTATGAACTTTAAAACATCAGCAAATAAAAGAAAAGAATGAGATCAACTGACTGAATCAAGAAGTATTCTAGGAAGTTAAAAGTAGAATGGGGATATTAATAAAAGAAAACTTAAAAAGTAAAGATATATATTCGAAAGAAATTCTGAAATAGATCATGAAATCAGAGTAAGGTAAAAGGTTGAAATTCTCTGTTGAAACTAATAAAAGTTTCATGATAAATCAGCCAAGTAGTTCGATATATATATATATATATATATATATATATATATATATATATATATATATATATATATATATATATATATATATATATATATATATATATATATATATATATATATATATATATATATATATATATATATATATATATATATATATATATATATATATATATATATATATATATATATATATATATATATATATATATATATATATATATATATATATATATATATATATATATATATATATATATATATATATATATATATATATATATATATATATATATATATATATATATATAATAATGATATGTCATATTAATATTCTAGTGATGATTATTTCCATAAAAAGTTTCCACAAATAACTAAGACGGTATTATATCGTTTTTTTACTCATTTCCTCAATTTAAGTATTTTTATTGCATATTTATAACAAATAAGTATAATAATGTGCTTATAATAATCCAAAAATAATGTGTTCTCATTGGAATTAGCTATTGGAGATTTTGAAATTGATTTTGAATTTATTAGCTACATTTTAAATGATAGTAGAAAAAGTTTTTTCTTAGTAACCGCGCTAATAAACTTTTGCCTAATTAGAAAGGACAATAGAATTTACTTTCACCAAATTTAATCATTTATATAGACAATTTTAAAAGCAGCAAAATGTTTCTAAACTGTACAATCAGTTTTGAAACCACACCATAATATTAGGAAATGTTATACTAATTTTTTGTATTATTGTCTAAAATGAGCGAGAATTTAATTGCTCATATTTAGTTATTAAAAATAAGATACACCGAAATTTGTTGTTGATATATAATTTTTATTGTCGAATTATACATATTTACTATTATAATAAAGGAAGGCTCCAAATAATGTAAATCATTTAATTCTTTATTTAACAGAATATATAAGATCAGAAAAGCACCAAATCTTCAAAAAATATTCAATGTATATTATTAAATAAAAATTACCCAAATTCTATGAAGAAAATTAAATTTTCAATTTTACTGTTTTAATATCATATGCAATATATTTATGTGTAAAAATCTGAAAAATAAGGGTAAGGAAATTTGAGGTATTGTGCTCTTAATTTTTACAAAACAGCATCTTGCAGCATAAGTAAAAATTTTATAATTTAAAACAAACAAAACGTTTGTTAAAATAATTCTTTAGTTAGCCATTGTTAATTACAATCATGTATTACATTTTATAAATATTATCTTTTGTTGAATAAACTATTTAACATTTGCAACTTTGAATGCTTTAAATCTTATTCAAAATTAAAACATTATGTATAATAATTTTTGTTTACTTTAAATGTTTCTTGTTAACTAATATCCAAATGTCTTTGTTTCTTTAATACTATATATTTAAATAAAAATATGATTATACCATACATTTTTCTAATAAAACAATGCATTTTATAACAAAAGACATTTAAATTATATTTGGAGTGAAGAAATTTAAATTCATTTGCAATATGCTCTTTATTTTGAAATAAATAAAAATTGCTTTTCAATATTTGCAAAACAGGAATCAATATTTTAGAAAATAAGCTAGCTAACTAACAATAGTTCCTATACAAATTAAAATTAAAGTGCCCTATAAAATAATATGATATAAAAATTCCTTACAGCCTATGAAAACAATACTTTCATCAGATTAATTTTCATAAAATTGCTCAACAGCATTCAAATTATAAAAAATATCATGATTTTTTACATAAAATTACTTTCGTAAAACATTTTTGTTTCTCTCAAATTTAGTTTTCTGGTTTGATTTTAAAGTTTTAAAAGTAATTTTATATTTTGGATTATTTATTAAATACGTAGCCTTTGTCAGTAAAACAGAATATATAAACTGAAGAATTAAATTCATATTCATTTTTATTGTTTTATCAATAGATTCATGTGTATTTAAAAAAAATCTAAAATAATGCAAGCTAGAATAATAGTCAATTAAGAATACAGCTTCATCTTTACCATGGAATAACAAATGAAGATGAAAATTTTTTATACTTTCTCAAGCTTATCTCAACATGACGAATTTGTTATAATCATTAGACTGGATAACAACATTTTTAGCCCTGCAGGTCTCTTTGAAAATAAATATTGATGAAATTTCTTCCATCTGATGCTTAAGAAATGTATGTAATTGAAATTAATTTTGTCGTTTCCAGTCGATATGAAATAATGTAAAGAAATAATGAATGAGAAATCGCATCATTATCTCTAAAATGGTTATGTAGTATTCCGATTTTAGTTAAATAAAAGCATTCAAGAAAATATTAAAATAAAATCACTGAAAGTTTCATTAAGATAAATATTAACGATTGATTTTTCAAGTCAAATAAAACTCGCTTAAGGGGAATGAAAAATAAAAAAAAAGATCAATATTTTTTTCGAAATGATTTTAAAGACTGTTACTTGAAAAAATTAATTTTTCATTGTTTAGTAGATCTTCGTTAAGCGAAACTCAGTTAAAATATAAAACGTAAATGTAAATTTACAATACTTGAATTTTATTTATCTCAAAATAATGAAAGGGAAATTACTCTTATTTGTTTTTTAACATGAATTTATATTTGAATATTTGACAAGAACAGAGAAATAAAATAATGGAGACGATGTAAATTTGTGTTAGATATCTTACTTTCCCATTTGGTTCAGAATTAAAAGTTTTGTATTCACTTTTTTCACTTGGTCTAAAATTCTCATTTTCTACATTGATTAGGAAAACTTAGTAAAAAATTTCAAAATTTTGCTGTTGCTAAAAAGGCTGATATTTTACCGTCTTCTGCTGTAGAAAGAAATGCTTTAAGCTCAAGTTTTTTATAAAGATTGTAGCTTATAGACTTAAAAGTTTCATTATTAATAATTAAAAACCACTAAAAATGTTTCAACATTTTATTACTTAAATATAACAAAGGAAAAGTTTAATAAAAGATCTGAATTCTAACAATATACATAATCTTGTATTAAAATAATATTGTAATTTGCCTGTTAAGAATAAAAACAATAATGTGATTTGAAAGACATTTCGATACATAACATTATCGTGTATAATGAACAAATATTAGAATTTTAGAATTCTTTTTCGTCTTGCATTATTTTATGGAGAAGATGAGATGATAAACAAATGTTTAGAAGATTTTAGTTTTTAAATGATTTTCAATTATTCCAGAATCACTAATAGAAAATAAACGTTTTACAGTGCTATTAAAATCCAGGCATTTACATGAAAAATTATTTATTTTTTAATCATTGAAAAGCTTTAATGATAATTTAAAAAGATCTTAAAAATCTCATGATACATAATCTCATTCTAGTAAAATGAAACATCAAAATATTGTCTAGACATATATATATATATATATATATAATAAGCGCATAAAATATAAAAAATATTTTGAGCATAGGCAATGTATGCCTTGCAGCGTATGCTTTTAGTGTTTTAGTAATTTTGTGTCAAAATCGCTTAGCATTTAGAAAGAATCATTTTAGAAATCAAAAAGAATTTATTTTAGATATTTAAGATATTTAGTTTCAAAACTTAATTTTTATAGAGCTACAACAAATAAATAAGTACAATTTATTTAAAGAACGGGAATCTTATATATTGGATCTCTGAATAAGGTTCTTTTCCTAATTTTGAGCTTAAATAAATTGTAAGAATTCGAAAAATCTGATATTGTCTCAGTTACTATTATAAGTATTACTTATGCATGTACTTTCAGCATTTATCTGAAATTTGTATAGTTGGAAGATTTTAAAATAAGCAATAAATATCGATTCTTCCTTATGTGCTCTTATACCACTATCATAAGCGATTTTCAAATCATAAGAGAATTTTTAACCAAATATTAATTAAAAATGTAATGATTTCAATTTTGAACATAAAAATTATGAAAAAAACTATTTGTATTATTTATAAAATATTTTTAATCAAAAAAATAGCTTTTATATTCAAACGTTTTAATAACATTAATCTAATTTTCTTATTTTTTAAAAAAATAATGAAATGTTTAAATTAGAATGATAAATTTTTCTCGGGTTATTTTTTTAATTAGTATACGTTTTAAATTATCTCGTAATGTTTTATTAAATATAATAAAATAGTTTGAAAATAAATAATATAATTTAATTAATTTCCTTCACATTAAATTAATAAAATATCTACCTGAATAAGGAGAAAAACATCAAGCAGAAATTTAATTTGATATAAGAAATTAGCTTCTTTGGTATTGAAATTAGAACTTTTTTGCATAAGCTGTTTCATATTTTTATCAACTTTAATTTGCTCGATTTCTAATTATTCTAGCTCTCAGGAAATTAAAAAAATATTAAATAAAGTTTGCATTTCTTAAAATGAAATTATAACAAAATAATTTATATTGGCATAACTGAATTTCAAAATTTGCATAAAAAGTAATGATAATTTTTTAATTATTTTGCTATTGTTTTTATGTGGAAAAAAATTAAACTAAAAAATTCGTTATGTCACTATAATTTAATTTGAAAATATGAATCTAAATATACATAATTGATTTATTTTAAATACAATCATATCAAAGTTTCAGAAATTAATGGAAAACGTCATTAAATGAAAAAATGTTTTATTAAATACATTCAATTTACTCCATAATTTCATACATTCCCAAAATCAGATGTTTTAGTCCCCTAAGTTTCCATAAATAGGTAATAAGTGTAGTTTCTTATAAATATTTTGTGTTGTTAGTTAGATGAATATCAGAAATTAATTCCGTGTGTTTATTATGTAATATATTGTAACTATCATGAAATATCAGGTTATGTAAATTTCCGCATATTTTACATAGTTATTCCTACTTTACGAAAATTTTATTTACTATTTTTTAAATGTATAAATTTCTTTAGATATTACATTCGCTAAAACTAATTAAATATATTTTTTACTTTAATAGTTAATTTTTGGCATATATATGTCATATATATATATATATATATATATATATATATATATATATATATATATATATATATATATATATATATATATATATATATATATATATATATATATTTGGGTTTGGTGGACTCAATATCAGGGATTATGACCGATAAATGTAAAATTATTTTAATTATATTTTCAAAGAACAAGATAAAGCTATATGCAAATTAATATTAAATCACAATCTAACATCATTTTAGTTATAATCCCTAACTAGTTCAATATCAATTCGCGTCTTTTCTCGTCCATCACATCGTCGTTCTCCTCTCTTCTACGCATATCCGGCGGCAAACACGTGAATGGCCCTCTGGTGGCGCTTTCAATCTCCCAATCGGCCATCCTGATGACAATAACTGACTTCAGCATTCATCTGGAATCAAAATTTCCTGAAATAAAAAATGAATAGGAGCCGTAACATGTTCGAGAAAAAATTTGTAAACATTGTTGTCAATTCTCGTCTAATTCGTCTTTTCAATTCTCATCTAAATCATCGTCATTGTTCCTCGAATCTGAGATTCCGTCGTGAAGGACATCTTCATCTGGTTAGAGAATCGGTAGTTGCATCTTCACTCTCGTCATTGGCCATCTTCAAAAGAAACGTCTTGAACACATCTCAG
Source organism: Latrodectus hesperus (assembly GCA_037975125.1). Lineage (NCBI taxonomy): Eukaryota > Metazoa > Arthropoda > Arachnida > Araneae > Theridiidae > Latrodectus > Latrodectus hesperus. The sequence goes on from CM075855.1 coordinate 61,161,694, forward strand.
TTACTATTCTTTTTTAAAAAATCGAAAAGGTAACAGTCTGAAATAAAAAGTTTTAGTCTTAAAAAGTAGCAATTCTGTGGGTAAAAAAGTCAAAATCAGGAGTTGGTCGTCATCGGTGTCTTCTTTTCCTCTTTCAGCACATTCTAAGTTACATCGGGCCAAGACTTCATGTACTCAGCACAAGTACTAGTAATCAGGGGACCTTCGGTAAAACCAATTTTTTGAACATCGTAGGTGTCATTGCTTTTAACTTTTATTATTTTGTATAGGAGCCTAAATATTTTGGTTTTAACTTTAGACCTGGACATTGTTGTATACGTTTAATAGCAACAATATCATTTAATTTGAATTTTCTTGCTTGTTTCCTTCTTAAATTATAGGTTTTGCGATTTTCATTTTGAACTTTTAAAATTTGTTATTTAGTTTCTTTCCTAAGGTTATAGCGATTATTAATGAAATCTGTTCGCATTTCTGTGTCTAAGAGATCTTTAACGTCATTTTTTTGTTTCATTTTTGTTTCAAACAGTAATTGAAATGGTCTTGTGTTAATACTTCTGTGAAAAGTTGAGTTCATAACCTGTTGTGCATTACTAACATGCAAATACCATTTTGCTGGGTTGTCTATCGACAGTTTAGACAGAACAGAAATTATACTGGAATTTAGGTGCTCTACTTGACTATTGGCTCTAGGTAAACCGGTGGTTATACAAATATGTTTAATTTTTTCACAGCGATATGTTTAATTTTTTTGATTGCTTAAAATACACGGTATACAACTAGATAAACAATTCTCGATTTTTTGTTTAACTTGAGAAATGTAAAAGTTAAAATTTAAACTATCTTCTGTTCTTTTAACTGCAAAATGACCTTTCTCATGTGCAGATTTAATTATACTCATTTGCATTTCGTCTGGGACTACAAACAGTTCATTACCATTAACATATTTGTAAAGAACATCGTTTTTGAGTAAATAATCATCATGCGGATTTTGTTTTAATATCTATTTAATTGTTTTGATATGTTCGTCTGTGCTTGAATTTTTTTTTTTTCCTCAAAAGGTGGTAGTCGTAAGGGGAAAGAACAAATGTGGATTTCATCAGTTAAATTCATTTTAATCTTAACATCATTTTTAATTTTGTTGTTTTAAATTTTTATCAAAGCATGAAATATCAAAAGTCTTTTTATCCAAAAATATTGGAAAGTTTGAAATAAAACTGATAGATTTTAAAAATTTGAAGCATCATTATTTTATTTATTCTGGGAATTTTATAATTGGTAGAACTGAGTACGATAATGTAGAGCGAATTTGGCTTAATTTTTTAATGAAAATGATGGTAGTCTTTAATTTCAATTATAATGATGTTCCATAATATTTGCAATTTTGATTCAGTCAATTGTAATTTTTGAAATAAAAAGTTTAGACATTAACATAAGAAATTCTCTTTTAAGATATTCTGTATTGTATACATTACTTTATTAATGCATTTTATAATAATATTCAAGATACATACACATTATTATTAAATCAGTGCTGTTAAATCTTTGCAGTAAAATGTTTAATTTTTTTTTAAATCATTCAAAATAATTATCTCGTTTACATTGTGATATAATTTCCCTATCTTGCCAGTTCTTTTAAATAATATATACTTCAAATGTGCTAACAGTTACTAAATGTAAATTTATTTTTATCTAAAGATTTTGATTTTTTCATGCAAAAATTTTTGTAAACAGAATTAAAAAATTAATTTTGTTCACAAAAATTTTTGCATGAAAAATCAAGTAACAAGTAAGTAACAAATTATTTAAGATTCATTTGTTTCTCCCAAATATTGATTCCAATTTTTTATAACTCTTGAACATTTTTATTCAGTATACAGCATTTCATAAAACAACTGCATTTAAATGAGTAATTTGTGTTTCTTCAAAAACAATTCATTCAACCAACTACAAGAAAATAATCATAAGTTTCCCGAACACAGTCTTTTTATTTTTAAATAAAATACTTCTTATGGACGATTCATCAAATGAATAGAAAATGACATATAATGTAGCATGAGAAATTCTGTCACTTTATTGCTAGAATATAACTTTAAAACAAGAAACAAGCATTTATTGTCTAATGATGTTTATTATTTTTAACAGTTTTTCATTGAAAATAAACAGGTAACTTTAATATGACATTATTCCAAGGAAAAATATTTTTGAAAGAAACATATAGCAGCCCATTTCGTTTTTCATAAAAATAAATATATATTTCATATCTATCCAAATCAAAGTAATATTCTTGCTTCACCCCATCCTTTTTGAAACACATTGAACTAAAATTCAACGTTAATAAGAATATATATTATTTAAAACTAAGAATTTCATCTCGTTGCAGAAATAACATAAATAAACATTATTACTAATTTTTATGAAGCATGAAAATGTAAAGTGAAAAATAATTGCATCATTTATAACTATATTAAATCACACTTATCTATCAAAAATCAGTTCTTTATTTCATTTTGATTAAGAAGCCAATCGTAGTTTTGGATTTGATGTATTTTATTGAGGAGTGATCTGGGGACATATTGGCCGAAGAGCAGAAAAATCTTTTCGGATCAATTAACCTTTATTTCATGGTGATACATGTGATCATACAGTCTAGTGAAACGAAGAGTTTTGCAAGACTTGAATATATTAAAGAACCATTGAACTTAACATTCTTGAGATGATAAGGTTACTGTATAAGATACCATCAACACTAAGAGAATTTTACGATGAAGTGTATTCACTGTCATTCAATAATCTCTCCAAGTAATGAACCAATATGAAAATATCGAATATAAGAAGCAATGTACGTTCTCCACAATGATATCAAACACGTATAAGTCCATAATGTTTCTATAAACAGAACAGAGGTTTGTCTAAATACACGACATTATGATATTTCTTTGAAAAGATTCAGTGTTGATCACTGAAATAAAGTCCTTTAAATGTAATCTATTATTAAGAATGGTCAAATACGTGATTTCAAACTTAGAGTCCAAATTGCTATGGCCGTTATCGATATCTTTGTACGAACACTTATTAAGTAATTGATATCATTTCTTTATTCCGAGTTCGAAATATAGCTGTATAATTCAATAAAAACATGGGATAATTAGTGTGTCTGTTATAATACTAATGATAGCAAGTTGCTACAATCCAGCACACTGTACTGTATGAACAACCAGAATACCTCAATTCCATATCTTACAGATAGTAATAGGTTCCTGATGATGTAAGCACCGACAATTTGGTAAATCACCATATTGACAGTTTACAACTTGAAATCTATCACAATCATAAATGCTTTACTAAATATTTCTATTTATTACATGTTATGACAAAGCAGCATTTCACCAGGAAAAAAGTTTCAAAACCACTTTGAAGACTTTTTTACGATTTTCTTTTGCAAATATTGTTAACATATTGCTAAACGCTGCCTGTTTTACGAAACTGCATTGTAAAGGTTAATCACTAGGATATACCTATTCCTATTTGTGCAAATTTTTCGTTCTGGATGCAGCAATTTGTGGTTAAAAATGTGCATCACAGTATGTATCTATGCATGTATATATGTGCATTTATATACATGGATTTATAAATATAGATTATTAGTTATTTGTCATTTTTTTTAATTTTAAAGGCTTATTTCAGATTAAAATAATTCTACGAAACCATATTTATTCACACTGAAATCAAGAGCCTCAACTTTTACAACAACAGATTTTAAATAACTATTGAAATACTTTCAGAAAAGATGAGAAAAAATACTAAAGAAAACAATGCCCTAAATTTGGATATATCCTGAATTTTTCAGAATTGAAGATATATACACGTCAATGTAAACTTGTTTATGTCAAATGAAGTTAGAAAATAATCTTATTGAATTAGAAGATTTTATAAGTAGATGAAAGCATTTCTTTAGATTGAATAAAATCAATTTTAGATGTAGCATCTTCAAGATTTGATTAATAAACTTTTTGTTGTTTTTTTTGTATATTTTACATAAATTAAATATATTGTGAATATACGAATATTATGATTTTATTAACTTTATATTTATAGAAAATTATATATTATATATATATATATATATATATATATATATATATATATATATATATATATATATATATATATATATATATATATATATATATATATATATATATATATATATATATATATATATATATATATATATATATATATATATATATATATATATATATATATATATATATATATATATATATATATATATATATATATATATATATATATATATATATATATATATATATATATATATATATATATATATATATATATATAAACATATATATATATATATATATATATATATATATATATATATATATATACATATATATATATATATATATATATATATATATAAACATATATATATATATATATATATAATATATATATATATATATATATATATATATATATATATATATATATATATATATATATATATATATATATATATATATATATATATATATATATATATATATATATATATATATTATATATATATAGAGAGAGAGAGAGAGAGATAAATGTAGAAAGATTTTAGATATAGATAAAAAATATCTTTATTACAAAAAATTCCTTGACTGCATCTTTACTTTCTTGATATTTATTTTTAAATGTTTTATGGCTTGCTGATATAAAAATACAGACATATGTGATTTAAAAATTTTGAAACAACTTCAAGACACAACAGTTTTTCTTGGTTTAAAATTTCAAATGTTTTACTTTAATATGTTCTACTTCTAAATAACTTAGAAAAAAGAAAAGGTATTTCTTTTAAAAATATGCATCTCCTCTCTTTGACTAGGGATAAAATAGCTGATTTTCTTCTATCTTAAAAAACATATTTCTCATCAGCATCTAAGCTATCAATATAAACTATTTTTATCTGGGAACAATTCTTTATGATTTTTTAAAGTGTGGTTTCTGCAGAAAAATAAATTTTTTCCTAAATTACAGGTATTGTTTTACTATCCTTTCAATTTTATATTTTTATATCGTGGATGTTTTCCTGAAAAACTTCAAGAAAAGATGCATCCATTAAAAAGAATACTTTCTCATTTAAATATGAAAAGAAGAAAAATAATTTTGATCGTCTGTATACTTTATTGTTTATTAGTAAATTTTTCAACCTCCATTATATTTCTATATTTTTTATACTCTAACAATTTAATTAAATCCAAACATATACTTTTTGAATAGAGATATAAAAATGGTAACATTGTTTTATGTAAATGATTTAAAATACAAAATGCAAAGCAAAAGCACGCATAAAATATGACGTTTTAAAATTTGATTATGAATATGCAAAATGCTAGCGAAGATCTTAATTCAATTTGAATTGTTTCCTTTAACAATTACAGCTATTTTAATTTTCTCTTCAATTGTGATGTGGTTAATCCATAATTTTTTCATTTTTTATAAAGTGATTTTAAACATACTATGAAGAATTAATTCTCACTTTAAAAATCAGATATTTTAAGAATCGGAAAAAGAAGTTATTTTATGCTAAATTGTAATGAAGAGGATCTAATCATGTAAGAAAAGCGCTCAAAGCTTAAGCTTTATTGTATCAAGAGCTTCTGTTACTTTCACATCTCAATACTCTTATTTCAAACAAAATAAGTCACAGTCTTAAAATAATACAGCAATTAAATTAAGAACTGAAAGCTGTTGTAAAATTTCTTTGTGTTCAGCTATGTTTTATTGCAAATTGGTTAAAAAAATTGTACTTCTTTTTTCCTCAATGAACACATTTTTTATACAATGAAGAAAGGTATCGTACCTCTGAAAAGGAAAAAATAAGCAATTTTTATACAAATTCTGAAGACATAAAAAATACTTACAAACGCAACACTTATTACTAAAAATATTGACATAAGACCTTTAGAAACATATGATTGATATTAACATTTATAGATGAAATATCATGAAATCTGTAATTTTATTAATTAATAAAATGTAACAGTAGCAAATATCTAATTTCTCTTTAATACTATAATTTAGTTAAGATTTAAATGTGATAATGCGATGAATAAGTGAAAATATTTTTAATCTTATGTAAAATAAAAAAACTGTACTAAGAGTTGAATAGTAGAAAAATTTTACTAATGAGAAGAGATAAACATGATATAGCAATTTAAATTAAGCAATTTTATTATTAAACAATTTTACTGTATGAAAACAATTTTTCAACAAAATTGATTATTAATATTTGAATGGATTTCTATGATGATTAATTTATATAATTTATTTTCAGTTTTCTTATACAGTGAGGACCAAAAATTAGGAATATAATATTTATTCAATAAGCAAAATTATTCAAATTACAGTAATTAAAATTTTTCAATTTACAGTAAATATAAAAGTAAATATAGCACTAAAATCTATAGTGCTAAGTAAAATACTAAAACTTGCATCAAGATCATCTGCTCTTGTCTGGTCAGTTGATCCTACAAAGGAGAATTATAAATTTACTTTATAAATATCCTTAACTTAACAATTATATAACTAAAAACACGATAGATATTAACCAATTAAAAATAACATTTTATGTGAACTAAATTATTTTGTAATGATATTGCTAAATTGCTAGCAATTGCTTGGATCATAACCGTTTTTACAGAAATTTGAGTACTTATTCGATCTTAGAATCAACATTTTGCAAGTATCTTTTTGTAAATTATATTCGAGCACACAAATTTCAGCTTATCTACAAAAAAATGTGAGGTGACTAAAATTATTTACAAACTGTAATATAATTTTCATCTCATAGTCTCTTCAATTCTTTTTAAAATAAAATATCTAAAAGCTATTTATTAATTAAAAACACAATGAAATGTCGATAAATTATTTATTTTTAGTGATAATAATAACAGCCAATTTCTAAAGAAGAACGTGTATTTGTAAATGCAAATTTGTAAAATATAATAATTAAAAAATATTCATTTGAATTCTAAGGTAATTTGCAATCACTAATTCTGAAAACTGCTAACTAACAAGTTCAACACCTGATGAACACTATTCCATCCCTCAGCAAAACATTGGTACAACACTGAGATAACAACTTATATTGAAAGCCTCAGTCTCCTTTAATAAAACCAATTAATCTTCGGCTAACTCAGGTATAGAACACATTACCTCCTGGTCACTAAAATGACATCTTTACCAACACAACTACCACAGGCAATGAGCCTCTATTATGAACTTTTAAGCATCTTAAAATGACTTTCTCTACTACCACTAAAATGCCATGCTTACTCGTTTAAAAATAAAAAAGTTTCATAATGAGCATAAAGGTTATTTAATATATCAAATGCTGAATTGCAAATAAATTGATTAAAAAATACCTATTTTTATAGAAAACAAACTCTTTAAATTTGCTTATTGAAACATAATTAAAAAATTAATATGCTTACAGAGAAAACTTATTTATTTTTAATATTAAACTGCTTTATGTAAACTACAAGAAAATTTAAAATAACTATGCGGTATCTTGATGTATGCATAATTGAAAGCATGCTTTTAAAATGTAGTCTCAAACGTAATAAAAGAAACAAGTGCATCTGCTCTATCCACTTTTTGTTAATTAAACTTCATTTCATTGTGATTCGGATGAAGCAAGATAAATTCCTTTTTAGTATCATCAGCATTCAAAGATACTTTCATGAATTTTTATTAATTTATTTTAGACTGATTTTTTTAAAAATTACTAAATACAATAAAAATGGGAAAAATAAATTTATGTTTTTTTTGCTCTAACCTTTTATCCTTGTTACATTTGTGTCAATGAGGTCTAAAATTCTGAAAACATTTTATGATGCCACTAACTTTATCAATCTCACAACAGGACCAATATCGCAAATAATATTCGGCCCAGATTCGGAATGGATGAATTAGACTTAAATAAGCGGCAGAGATTCACAATTTGCGTGTAGTTAGCTCTATTAGGAACGATACTTGTTTCTGATAACATTAAAGTACTTATTTTTGCTGTCCTTCACTGATAATGATCCGATTTCATTAAAAAATCATCTCATTAAAAAATCACTGCCGATTCCTACCCGACATTGCTGATATCCACCCATCAAAATGTCGATATACTTATAAGTTTGCTGAGATATTTAGACACAATATCAACACATATTAAATCACGCTTATTGATAAAGGAAGTAGATAAAATTTTAGAACTGCCATGAGAGATTTTAGAAATAAATTACCATCTTAATCCAAAATATAAATCCTATTTGATATTTTCAACCCATACAAGAATTTTACTTCTATATCTGATCCTTCTTTTCCAATCCCTACAATACTTACACTAAGCACATATTATATTCTAACATTTTTAGAAAGGAAGAACATAATTACCAAATTAAAAATTTAATTTAATTTGCAATTATCAATGTTATACTGTACGGTATGAAAATATACGAAATAGAAATCGATCTGAATTACATATTGGCACAGTTTCACTATTCTATACTTTTGATATCATGAAATATTTTTTTTCATTTTATTAATATAGAACAAGAAAACAATAAATCTCTCCTTAAAAATTATTCTTGAGAATTACCTACTTATATTTACATATGATATACTTATTTATTATAATATGATAATAATTTATTATTAAACTTTTTCTGGCACACGAAAATTTGAAGACACGTATCATGCCAGTGTATCGCACCTAAATATCACAGCAGAATATTGGTAACTAATAAGAATATTGGTAATTTTAGTGATTCCCCAATACACAATAATCATAAAATGAGGAACTTCTAATGTAAACAATAAATGAAATAATCTTAAAATAAATGAAAGTAATAGAAATCTTGAATAATACAAATACATTAAATCTACAATTAAGGATATTATAATTTAGAGCTTGAACAAATCTCCTATAATCATTTAAATTTGGGAATAAGTCTTCTGTTATAACACTCTAATTACTTATAAAATATCCTCAATTTCTTTGAATAAATTGAAACGCTATTATTAACCATAATTAATTGTTGTATTTAATTTTTCCTGTCACGCTCAAGAAATTCAAGAAAATAAAATATACTTTTTAAAACCGTAATTATTTTTTCCTATTAATAAGACTTAATTATAAGCTATTAGACATTAATTTAAAAATTAAAAGGTTCCCATAAAGAACAAAGTTTTGTTTCAAACCAGGTAAACGTCAAACACATTATTCCTGAAAACTACTTTTCACCAGAGTTTTAAATTTTTTTATTTATTTTTTTTTTATTATTATTATTATTTATTTTTTTTTTGCTTATAATTTTCGCAGAATACGATTTTTAGTGATGCATTTAATTTCTATAATAAAACCATAAACGTATGTTGTATGTCTATTTAATTCTATAATGTGTATGTATATTTAAAGATACACCATCGAAAATTTATTTTCAAAATGAGTTAATTTTGGATGAAATACAAATGAAACTTAAAAATACCATCTGACTCAAAGAAAATCGGAAACCGATTTATAGATAAAGTAATTTTCTCGAAATCTCAATTTGCTTATTTATTAGGAATTCCCCATGCAAAGTAAATCGATAATCCATTTGCAAATTGCTTTTCAACTTGCTGATTGTACATTATTCTAATTTAGTTGAGAGCCATATGAATGAATAAATATGTTATTATTTCAAAAATTGATAAAGAAAGAGTATAATGCAAATATTTTGCATTCACTGCATATTATAAATTTCTATAACACATTTGATAAGATAAAACATTTCCAATTGAAAAAAAAAATTTATAAAATGCATTCCATCAACTTTATTAAAAAATTAGTCTGCCCTAGAATTCATGTGAATTTGGTTATCCAAAACATAATTCCGTAGAAAAATATATAAGAATATTATCATGACTATTTTTGAAAATTTGTGCATTCAATTAAACGTTCTGAAAAGCCTGCATATTAATTATTTCTATAAAATAATTGCTTATAATTTCTGTTTGGAATTTCATTCCTAATTTTAACATTTATTATAATTTAATTTAATTAACTTTCTAAATAAAATATCGCATATGATATATTATTCTTGTTTTCTAACTTTCTTTATTCCGCTTATCAATGGGATGATTTCTCAAGTACATACTTTATCTTATATATATATATATATATATATATATATATATATATATATATATATATATATATATATATATATATATATATATATATATATATATATATATATATATATATATATATATATATATATATATATATATATATATATATATATATATATATATATGATTATCCAAAACATAATTATATATTTTTCATATTAAGAAATCAAAAATACTAATTTGACTAAAATAAAAATTTGCAAAGTATAAACTGAATACCTATACACAAAAATTTTAAATAACCTGCTGCTTTTAGTTTCCATTTCATAAAAATAATTTTATGTTTTTATATAATATTAAATATTGACTCATTTTCAGGTAAGAACTTACTTCTTTAGTTGTTGTAGCATGAGAAGGATTATCATTTTATGGGATTGTGTTCAATGCATATTTGATGTGGTCTTCCCTTTCTACAGAGATTTGTGTGTGACTAGAAAATAGTTTATTGAAATATTTCCTTCCTTTGACTGTCAACACATTAATGCATGTGGGAAACATTTCTATAAAGTCTTCCTGCAGTTTAACGTAGGAATACAAGGGTACTAACGACATTGCTGTTACGTTAGAAACTACCTCCGAAAAATAATTTTAAATTGTGTCAAAAAATACTAAATTGACCCTAAAACAAGCTTCTTATATTTTTAAATACACTATGGAATTCTTATCAAGGATATAAAAAAATTATTAATCTTCTACCTAGCTAATACAGTAATGCCGGTTACAATATGGGCCTAAATCGGCTTGCCGATACGTGTGGTATTGGAGAAATGCCGGCAAGCGGTACCATTACCAGTCAAAACATGTCCGCTCGGGGCAAATGTGGGGCCAAAATATGATCGATTGCACGATATTTTACTGATGTCATTCCATATGTGGACCGAATGCTTTCAGTAAATGGCCCAGCTTTGGCAAACATTAAATGATCGACTGCAAGCCACTAAATAGAAATTATTTATCTTTTTATGATTGTTTTTTGTTTGTAATATTTGCTCGATAAAATTTTTGGTCAAATTGCAATATTACTTAGGCTGTTTATCTATGTTGCACTTAAAATTTTATCGAAAACAACTATCTTGTGCTTTACAAAAAATATCCTCTAAAAGAAGTTTAAAAGAAGTCAGTAGGGTGTGCCTTAATATTATTAAAAATTGCAGACAGAAAATTTGTAATGGTTATTAAATATTAATTGTAATATTTATAAAATAAGTATATCAAATATGTTCGATATATTCCTGTTGAATTGAAATCAAAATTTTATCACCTTCAGAAGTGTTTATACATATGAGAAAAAGCTGTTGGATTTACATACAATGGGCATCAAAAACTATTTTAATCGAACCAAAATTTATATTTAAAATATTTTTTGTTGTTGTTATTTATGACACTTGGACAAACCTAGCTCCCTATGCCATTGGCTATGCGAATATAAGTCAGTAGGGTGCGTCTTTCTTTTAACTAGAACACCACGAGGCACTGCACGCGATTTTGTTCTAAACTTCACCAATAGATGGCACCACCAGAGGATTGATTTCCTCAATTTTGAAATTGATCTGAAAAGGGAAAGGAAATTTTCTCCAGACCTTTGCCCTCATGGTAACTACTCAACGACCAACCACAGCCCTTTGGATTCCGCATATTTAACGAACACATATATCGAATGTACTCTGTGAGTCTTTGGCGGCATTAGGAATCGAATCCCACCTTTAGGGACAGAACACCGATGCCTTAACCTTTAGGTTACCACGGCTTCTAAAATATTTTTTATTCTTGAGAAATAAGTTTCTTTTCATGCAATCGTTCAATGGATCATAAATTTATTACTTTTATAATAAACTAAATTCTTATCATTCAAAATATTTTTTTATGGAAAAAAATTTAAATATAAATTATTTAAACATTTTTTCATTAAATAACTATTTCACAATAGCAGAAATAAACAATTTTATTAATAATCAGATAATCAGTGTGAATATTAAATGCAACATTAAGACAAAGAGTTCTCATATATTAAATAATTTAATAACTAAAATTTCTAATTTCGTTTGCCATTGTTGCCTTTGTAACAAAGAGGTCTTGAATTCAGTGAAAATTTGATGGTGCCACTATAAAATTGATATAGCATATGATATTCCACCCAGAATTGGAAAGCATGTATCAGACCTATATCGGTAGAAGACATTCACAATTTGCCGGCTGTTAGCCGCATTAGGACTAATATTTGTTTTCTATAACATTAAAGTACAAAGTTTTGAAGTCGTTTGCCAATATAGAACCGTTATCATTACGCAATCAATTTGCCACTGTCTACTCATACTCGACACTGCCGGTATCAGCCCATTAAGATGCCGATAAGCTTGTGTTTGTTGGGTATAATCAAGATGTAATATCTTCACCCAGAAATAGTTACACCTAATGGAGTCACCATTACGTATACCAGAACTATAGTGTATGGTACATGTTAAGGTTTCTCATTAGTCTAAATATGTTGAAGAACATATTTAGACTAAAGAGAAATTCTATAGGAAGTAATCAAAGACAAAACTACTCTTAATGACCTCTAGATGACTCTATCCTACACTCTACCTTCAATATTACGATATTTGGATAAAAAGGTCGATAATTTATAGATTTTCATATATATATATATATATATATATATATATATATATATATATATATATATATATATATATATATATATATATATATATATAAATAGCATAACACCAATATATAGCAGAGAGATAAAGTGGTATCGAAGTAGACTTAAATTTAATTTTCTATTGTATTGTTCAATATAACAGTAAAATTAATGTATTGACAAATAAATCTTAAACTTAATATCAGTAATAAACATACCATTTTTTACATTTTTAAATTAAATAATAATTTTCAAGGACATAAATGAAGAAAATAAAATGATCATCTACTCTAAGAAACACATTAAAGAATAGTAATATGTTTTAAGCATTAATAATGCTCTAAGGAAAAAAATTGATTTTTAATTTGGGATAAAATCATACGTACATACATACACTTGCCTTTATATATAAGCATTTATTTTTACTATTTATCCCCTGATTGACTAATTATATGATTGTCTTTTATCATATATACTTTTATTAATATTTCTGATGTATTGCGTAGTATATGTAAAATATTGAGTGTCAATCAACACAGTTATTCATTTGGTAAGTGGGAAAATATTATGTAATTAAATTTGTGTTCGGGGATTAAAGAGCATTAAAAGAGAAAGATGAAGGTAAAATTAAATGATTGAGGACTTTGTATTAAAATGGTATATATTTGCTTCATTTTTGAAACTATTTATTTATTCCATACCTTAAAAGTAAACAAAATGATTGCCAGGCACGCAATATACCATTGGAATTGTATTTAAGTTTATTCCTAAAAAACAATTAAGCATAATCTTTTAATTTAAAAAAATATGTAGAACATACATAAATTTGAATTACTAAATTTAGCAATATTAAGAAATTAAAAGGTATTCAAATTTAGTTTTTACATTAATGATGTAAATATTTTGAGTATTCTTAAAATTATTTTGTGCATTTTTATAATTCAAATATTTAACCCAAAAGCGTTATATATGCATAGCTTTATATTTTCCGCACTAATAATTATAAAATCCATGCTTTAAAAAACCAACTTAATATGAATTTTCAAAAAAATATTATTTCACAGTCAAAAACTTTTTTAAAAATACGTTGTGATATTCAAATATTTTATTAAGTAATTTTATTTTTAATTATATATAATTAAATGTATTTGAATTTTAATTAAATATTTATTTTAAGTCAGTTCCAAGTATTATGTGTGTTATTTTTATTATTATATTGTTACAAATTTAACACTTAGACTCGCCGATGTCAAAGATATCGGATCTGCCCTAGTCTACGCACATAAGATAGAGGCTGCCCAGCAAGCCACGCGTAAAGACCAGTACTACATCAGAGCCGTCTCTGCTACTGATACGAACTATGATCTAAGAAAGCAAATTGAAGATCTGCGGCGAAAATTACGTAGCTTAGAATTGAGTAAAGGTGGCAGAAACACGAAAATTCAGTGTTGGACTTGCGGTGGAGTCGGACACGTACGTAGATACTGTCCGAAAACAAAAGATGGTGGAATTCCTAAAATGGAAATACGTCAACGCAAAGAAACTCTTCATGGAAATACTGATGCATTGTCAAGGAAGCCGTGTAATGAAAGCTGCCGATACTGTTCTAGAGTAGAGAAAAACTATCAACTGGTAAATCCTTCGGTACGCCAAGTTACTGTTTTACCTCCATCGAAACCAGACCCATGGAGTGATAAAGAACTTAGAGAAGCCCAAAAGAAGACCCAGATATAAACCCAATTTTAGAATTAAAAGAATCTTCCAGTATGAAACCAAGTTGGCAGGATATCTCTACCTACAGTCCTACTACTAAGCAATATTGGACTCTTTGGGACTCACTCCATATAAGAAATGGTGTCTTATACAGGAAATGGGAGTCCGATGATGGACGTAATTTCAAATGGCAGCTTGTTCTTCCAAAATCAAGAATTTCAGATGTTTTGAAAGAATTGCACAGTAGCTCAACTGGAGGCCACTTCGGAGTAATGAAAACTCTACAGAAAGTTCGAGAACGCTTCTATTGGAGCAAAACGAGACAAGATGTAGAGAAATGGTGCCAATCTTGTGATGACTGTGCGGCACGTAAAGGACCGAAGAAACGTAGCCGAGGAAGGTTGCAGCGGTACAACGTAGGAGCACCTTTTGAGAGGATAGCATTGGACATTTTGGGTCCTTTACCACGATCCTCAAATGGCAACAAATACATACTAGTTGTCATGGACTACTTTACTAAGTGGCCTGAAGCGTTTGCAATCCCCGATCAAGAGGCGACTACAGTAGCCGAGGTTCTAGTGCAACAATGGGTTTCCAGATTCGGCACACCCTTACAAATTCATTCTGATCAAGGGACAAATTTCACCTCTGTTGTGTTTAAAGGAATGTGTCAAATTCTCGGAATAGACAAGACGCAGACCACGCCACTACACCCACAATCGGATGGCATGGTAGAGAGGTTTAACAGAACCATCTTGAATAACCTCTCCCTTATGGTTTCCAGAAATCAGCAAGATTGGGATTTGAAGCTACCGCTGTTTCTGCTTGCATATCGCAGTGCTGTCCATGAGACTACCGGATATACTCCTTCACAGATGCTCTTTGGTCGCGAACTTCGTCTCCCTTGTGATCTTCAGTTTGGTCGTCCACCGGATACATCTTCATCGCCAGAGGAATACCTTCGAGACCTTCAGGCACGTCTTGAAGATGTCCATAACTTCGCTCGAGACCGAATCAACCTGACGACCGAAAGAATGAAGACAAGGTATGACACAAGAGCGACGGGACATAAATTCCAAGAAGGTGACAAAGTTTGGTTGTGGAACCCGATTCGACGTAAAGGACTTTCTCCAAAGTTGCAAGCCAACTGGGAAGGTCCCTACACAGTCCTAAAAAGACTGAACGACGTCGTGGTTCGTATAAGAAAATCATCTGCTTCAAAACCAAAGGTAGTACATTATGATAGATTAGCTCCTTATCGTAATGTAGAGTAAAAATCAGTAGACCATGGTCTGTTTGTAAATAGTATAGATAATTTTAATCTTTTCTATTTTCTTGTATTTTTAGTTGCTTGTGTATGTAATGTGCTCTGTATCCTCTTGAAATGTAAATTCTTTTATATTAAATTTAGCCTCCTATCAGGGGATTGTACTGCCCGGGACGTGCAGTCCTTGAGAGGGGGCAATGTTACAAATTTGTAAATAATGATTATATTTGTCTTAAAATATCTCAGACAGATCAGAAATTCTCACATTTTGGGCAAAAATTGCGGTATTTAGACGTGTTGTAGTTTAAAAGCGGATTTCTTAATGATTTGGCGACTTGGCGACGGTTGGCGAGATTTTTGGCGACTTGGCGAGAAATCGATACTTCTGGAAACATCCATCACCTAAGCTCTAGGACCAATATTTTTCGAGATAGCCTAGAAGCTTCCAGAACCTTGGCGAAATTGGTAGATTTCTCCGCCAAGTCAGGTATAAATACCGCAGCCCGACATGGAAGAGTGGAGTTTTGTGAAGACAGTCAGTGTGTGAAGACGATTAGTTGTGACTGCTAGTTGTTCTCTGTCTGAGGTATTTGAGACCTGTGATTGGAAGCTATTTCTTATTGTATCTGACGAATTGTAGCTGTATAATTGTGATTGTTACAGCGGGAATTTCGTTTATTTAGTGAAGTTTTTACAAATAAAAGTCTTGTGTTCATTAAGTGGTTGCTTTATTCAACTCTCAATCAACACGAACCCGTGGAGCTCGGTACAATATATGTTATTTCTTACAAATTAAGCCTAATTTTTCCATGAACTATATAAATACCATGATATTGCAGCCTATTTTAAATAGCTTATTTATTCTGAATTCCTGTTTTAAACTTTATTTTAATTAAAATTTGTGTTTTTAAATTAAAATTAAAATTTGGTATTTTTATTGTGTTTTTAAGAGCATTATAAGATATATTTTAAAATAAAATTTCACATTTTCAAGATAAATCGTTCCTTTTAACTGATAGCTAAAATCACGCTTATTTTTTTGCAGTTGAGTATCCTTACGCTGTTCAAATAAATGAAATAAATAAAAAGTTCCATAAATTGTCGCTGTTTGGAGTCTATAAATCTATATGAAAAAAATTTTCTCAGTGTTTCATGAACCTAAAAATTAATGCATTATTGCATTATTTGCGAGAAAATAAAATTTTGATTTTGTTCTTAATTAAAATTTTAAAACTTACTTTCGTGCTATAAAATTCAAATTCTTAAAAGCTATTTTTGTATAGTTGAAACAATGTTTAATTATAAAACGATAAGACAATAAGAGTTTTTATTTTTCGTGGAACAATTTAGCTGAAGGAACAGCTTTATGAAACAACTGTGTATCAGCATGTATGGTTCTTTTATTTTCTATTTTTTCAATACGAATTGTCAAAATTTTTGCGTTGCTCTGAAACAAACAAGTTTTAAATCAACCTTTATTCATAGCAAATTAACAAGTGATGTGGTGTGAAACGAAACCACTATAAAATTAATAGCAAATAATGCAAGCAAAAATCAAACAACAGAATAATTGAAAAAAATGCCTAAAATTGGGTTACAATCAATGTTGAAGTTTAAATAAAATATTTCATTAGTTAGCATTTTCTGAAGAAATCTCATTTCTCTAGTAATTACATTAAGATAAATTGAATTTTTTTCTGTTTTTGGAGTATGATAAATTCTATAACTATGTGATGTAATTTTGTATATCAAAAAAGGAGCAGCTTTCCTTTCCATTAACACAATTGATTTAATTAATGAATAATAACTGAATTATGCAACTGTTTCAGTTACACATAATTCTCGATTGTTTTAGATTTACAGAAACAAAGTGGAATATTGACCTTAATTATTTCAAATGTTAATGCATGTATCTTAAATAAAGAATCATTGGTTTACATTTATTTTAGCGTATACTGTGCAAAAGGTACATATATTTGAATATTAGATAATACTAAACAGTTTAAATTTTTTTCGCATTTAATTTTAAATGGCATGTGAAAATCACAGGATATAATAGTTCAAGCTGCTCTCAGTAAAATGTAATATAAAATAAATTCCCTACTGTTTGTGTAACTTATAATAAAATATGAAAAATTTTTCTAACAAATTTTTAATATAAAAAAATCTCCACTATATTTTCAGTTGAATAATTATTGTAAAAAGCACAATAATCAAATTAAAATCTTTTACCTAATAACCAATCTAAATATATTAACAAACAGAAATTTAATGGTAAAAGCTGGTAACATAATATATTTATTTTAAAAACAACTAACTAATCCTTTTTTTAGTTACATAATACCTATTATTCAATGAACCAATCCTTATTTATCACTACAGATTTGTTATACACGTCTTGAGAATGTTATGCATTAAATATATACTATTGAATTACGTTTAATTCCTATCATTTTTTGTAATTGCTTTCCAGAAGAATTTATTATTATCAAACTTATAATATTTATTTTACAGATTAAAAAGCAAAGTATGAGAAAGAAATAGTCATTTGATTAATTTTTAAAAAAGTATCCGGTATTAGAAGGCACTCCACAAAACAAAATTACGAAGCAAGTATTAATCACGTTAACATTAACTTGGAATACGGTATACGCCTGCATTGTTATGTGTGTATGTTCACTCCATTTGGCTTCTAACATTTCATTTGATTACTTAAAACACGTGTCTTCCTCTTAATTTTTTTCTGACGAATTAAAACCTAAGTAATTACGTATTGCTGATTTTTGTACAAAAAAGAGTAATAAATATTCTAGAATAAATGACAGTAAAATAGTGAAGGTATAATCGGACAGTGCGCTTGCAAAAATAATTTTGCCTATGTAAGATGAAATATGAAAAATAATCCCAAAATCTTTCAAAAGTGTAAAAAGATAAATAAGAAAATTAATTTCAGAAATACATTATACTTAGTCCAGAACCTAAAAAGACATGAATAATATTTTTCAAATTACAATACTAAAATGATTATAAAATTATTTTTATCATTGAACATATAAACTAAGCTTTAAATCACTCATAATTGGTGACAATAGAAGGTGAATTAATGAAAATAAATTTTTTGAATTCTGTCTTCGTATGGATTACAATTAAGAAGCATATTTTCGATTCTTGAACAGACACGAGTTTTATTTTTTAAGAAAATGTGTCTTTGCATGATAGCACAATGCCTTAAATTCTATGAGACCTTATCTATGAGATAATGTCTGAGATAGATTAACAACTTATAAACACTTTATATGAGGATTAGAGACTCATATAATTTTTCATTAGCCTGAGACTACAAAGTAAGCAAACTTTACTAAATTCAATATTCCCCAAGTTTGTGTCTGATTAATATGTTTTAAAACATTTTTCAATATCATAAGAAAGTGCTTTACTCAAGATAGAATTTTTAAATAATTTTAATGATTTACTTCATCTTATATTGTTTTAACGAAAAAGGTCTATTTTTTGACACATTATTCCCCGAAATATAAGAATTAACAGTTTACTCATTTTAAATAGAACACAATATATCAAGAAAACCCAATGTAAAAATATAACTTTTACAATTTAAGGAAATTTCTTGGGCAAAAATAAAGAAAATGAATTTTTTCAAAAGTAAGTGTTGCTAAACAGTACATAAATGTCACAAGATGATGTCTTCTCGTTAAGAAGAGTTTGCCCTATTATCAATAAACTGGCATACTTCAAACATAAACTCTCAGTAAAATACCATTCCAATACTTTTCCTGATCAAATCCTCTTAAATAATAGCTCTGCTTGAGAACAAATTATTCATATTTCGTTACTAAATGAGTTAAAATCTGGTAGTGCCATCTATCGGAGGACTTAAAGAACAAAGATGTACTTTCATCTTCGTGGTGCTCTGATTAAAATGAAAGACGCTCCCAATTGACTAGTCAAGGCATAGCGAGCTTGGCTTGTCCAAGTGTCCTATAAGTAACAACAACACAACAACAGGAATTAAAAACTTTTAGCCAAAGTTGATTTTTATTAATCAATATAACTGTCAGACTTCTTTTGAGAATAATAATTATTTCTATGCAATTTAAACTCATATGTATACCTAAAATATCAAGAATAAACATTGGAATAAATTTTTTGTGATTTTCCATTCCTTAAAAATATTAAAATTGTACTCTGTTGTATGCTTCCTCATTAAGTATAAAAGCTCAATTTGGAAAATTTAATTAAAAATATTCAAATGAATATATTTATCACACGATTTATATACATATCTTATTGTGACGGTTATTGAATAAAATGAGATCTTAATTAACATTCAGATTGTATTTGAGAAACTGCTTAGTAGCAGTAGTTATATTTTAATTAATACATTATAAAATTAAATTTAGATTAGAAAGAGTTCTTTAAAAAATTTATATATATATATATATATATATATATATATATATATATATATATATATATATATATATATATATATATATATATATATAATAATATATATATATATATATAATATATATATATATATATATATATATATATATATATATATATATATATATATATATATATATATATATATATATATATATATATATATATATATATATATATATATATATATATATATATATATATATATATATATATATATATATATATATATATATATACTTTATTACAATCGAATATTTATATCATTTTAATGAGTAATGTTGGTTTTTATTAATCAAAACCTCTTTCATGTAATTCTTTTTTTATATATATAAACTTTTAAAATCTATTAACATCCAAATTTTTCACTTTTAGCTGTGACTTTACATGTAAAATATTGCTTACTTCAATGTTTTGTCAACAATTTCTTTCTTGTCTTTTTTATGTGTTCGTTGTTTAATATAGTAATATATTTCTTTCCCTCTTATACCATCTTATTATCTTATATATTTTAAACTGTCAAGTATGTTTACACTTTTTATGTAGTTTTGTTTGAGAAACTTCTGGCTTTTATTAACTTTTTTGCTTCCTTTTTAATTGGTATTAATTTTTTCATCAAAGCATCGGTGACAGTTCATTCGAATATTGTTTATTCTTTAGAATAAATTATAAGATATCTCCTCGTCCCCTGTTCTATGTATAAGAAGAGTACGTTTAATTTCTCCTTTCGCAGTATTATTACGATTATTATTTTGCAATTTTCTTGTCTTTTTTTATTTTATTTTTGGATTTTTATTGCTATGACGTTTTCTGCTTTAACCAGAGAAAAGTATTTATTATTTAATTCCGAGTAAGACAAGTGTTAAGGTCACCGTTAATTAAAGACATGTTATTAACAATGGAATAAAATTTGTGAAATCAAGACAACTGTTGTTTGGATCTTACACATTTTTTTAATTTTTACGAAATTTTATCCTGATAGGAGAATATCCTAAATTACTCTAAGTGTGGTGAAAACTTTAAAAATTAAAGTATAATATTTTTAATATATAAATTAAATATTAAATAATTAACAAGGTCATTATATATGGTAAAATATTTAGAATAAAATTATTTGAGGGAATAATGCATAATTTATAATTCAGATTTCAAATGAAAATACAAAATTTAAATTAAGTTTAATTCATTTTATCTCTTAAAGCCATTTATTGAGATATATGAGAAATATTTTAGCCTAAATTTTAAGCAATATTTGTTCGAATTATGAAATTAAAGAATCAGACAACAAAATGATGTGATTAATTCAATTCAGTCACATCAAATTTTGAACTTGAAATAATTTTAATGATGTTTATTATTAAAACTATATTTGAAAATATTCTTATTATAAAAATTATATTTAATATGGCATGATATTTAAAAGAAAAGTTTTAAATAAAATATCTCGCTTTACTATATTTAATTTCCTACTTTAGCAAAGTAAACAGAAGGTGAAGTAAATAAAACAAACTTTTCACGCCCCAATCTCAAACTCAAGATGAAGCTTTTAACTTAATTCATTTCAGGAATAGTTGAGTTGTTCACTTCTTACTTTCTTGAATCCCTAGACTTGTCTTACGTCATTGATAAATGAGTCTAAGCACACGCTCCGACTTGAAATCTGAGGAGCGTAAATAAATATCGCTCCGTGGATCAACAGTTTTTCGTGAAAAGGAAAAAAACAGATAACAAGATTAAAAAATCGAATCATCTTTTTCTGTGAACGCTACTATTTTTCTTTACCTTAACACACAGATAATATTTTTTCTTCAGAGTTTGACACATCCAAAGTGATTGATTAAATTATGATGTCACACATTTTGTAAAAAGTAGACATTATTTACATGTCTGCCTGAAAAATTCTCTGATCAATGGTTTACCAAAAACAGTTAATAAACATATATTTTGACATGAAATATTAAACAAAATAGTTTATCCATTATTTTAATACAGTTCATAGAACCATTTAAATTACTTTTTGATTAAATTGTATTTTCAAATAATTAATTTATGCTTTAACTCAAATTATTTATCTAATTGAAGCTTCAATATTATTCTGTCGCTTCTTAAAAAATTGATATATTTTCCTTATTTAATACTAATTCTTGGGAATATGAGAAAAGGATTCAAATAAAAAATTATGTTAAAAAAAGATTTAGAAGACTGCAGATCTTAATTATAATTGTGCTACACATTCATTTAAAAAATAATGGAAAATCTGATGTGTTACTTAAACATTTATTAGCAATTACTTGAAAAAGATGATAATGTATTTAAAATGCTACTTTCTTGTTGTCATATTATTGTTATATACTTTAAATGCTTTTATATGAGAAGTAGGTACTCTTTTTCTTTTCTGATGACAAACATTATAACCTCTATCATCAATAGTTTATGGTCAACACATAATCACGAAATCATGGCTTTTCTTTCCATCAAAGCTTCCAAAATTTACACTCTTTATGTGTTTTTTTAATAAAGGCAAAATACTTTTCCATTTCTTGAGAATATCCAGTCTTTCAATGGATTGATAGCAGCATAATTTTTTTCCTTTATTAGACAAACGGAGTAATATTAAATACGCGAAAAAGAGATTTATATATATATATATATATATATATATATATATATATATATATATATATATATATATATATATATATATATATATATATATATATATATATATATATATATATATATATATATATATATATATATATATATATATATATATATATATATATATATATATATATATATATATATATATATATATATATATATATATATATATATATATATATATATATATATATAAATATATATATATATATATATATGCATGACGAAAAAGCAATATATATATATATATATATATTGCTTTTTTCAGAATCGACAGAAAAAATTTTATTTCACAATTATGTAAAATAAGACTGCATTCTTATTTAAATCTTTAAATGAGAATAATTGTTTTTGTCCTGCAACTCGAATAACGAAATCGTGAATTTGCGAATTAAGAATTTTAATTCCCCCTATCCCTTTTTATTTGAAATGCTTTACCTAAAAATGAAATATGGAAACCATATATATATTATAACAAATCTAATAAATTCTTTAAGATATTTCTTATGTATACAGTATAACACATAACATTGGTTATAAGTAACATATTACTTGCATTATCTCTTAATGATGTCTGAACTGTCGATATATTTTCGGGGTAATATATTTCCGATATGCATATTAAACATATTTTTTAACACATAATGTAAAAAAGTAAAATTTTATAACTTAAAAATATCTTACAAAATACGTTTGAGAAAATGATAAAATTAATGTAAATGAGACTATCTAAAAATAATAATTTTATGAGATTTGTAGAATTGTATAATAAATTTCCACATAAAAATGTGATTTGCTTAATACAAAATCATACTCATTAATTATAAGGAAATATTTTTCTGCATTATCAGAAAAGAAAGGAATTTCAGAATAAAAATTCAAAGTTAATTAGATTATGAAGTTTTCGTTCATTATAATTTTTGAAGAATTCGAAGCAATTACATATTTAGGAAGAATTGTTCCTTCTTTAATATGACTGTACTTCACAAGCTTTACTGTGCTAAAATTAAATAAAACGGAAAGATGTGTAAATATATATATGTATATGCCAATTAGCGTTTGAAAATTTAATTTGCTCATAAAAAAAGCACTGCAGGCTGAAATTTAAAAAATAAGTTCCATTTTTTCAACTCTGATTTATTTTTCTCTGATGATTCTTTTTATGATAAAGAAAATTAAAATATTTAATTTATCTGGTAAAATTTAATTTGTCAAATTTGGAATTCCTAAGATTAATGCTAATCTGATGGAATTATTATAAGCATCAAAATTTATTTAAAATTAAATTAGTTATATTTTATGTTATAATATATGTAAAAATTAAATATTAAAACGAGGAAGTGAAAGGGATATCAATAATAAAAACAGTAAATTGTTTCTGATAGTTATTAATTTTTCAAGAAAATTTTTTGGTGAGTACAATAGATATTAGAAATTCTTCAATCTTAATTTATTCACTACAATATATTAGAATCATTTAATTCGTTTATCTGATAATCATTTAAAAAACTTCATAAATTTCCTTATTAATATCTAAATATAACATAGTTCATAAGAAATCAAGAAGCATTCTTTTCTTGCTCAGCTTCAGGCAAAGAAAACTTCTAAATGTTTACTGCATTTTTAACCCGAATAAGATGACACAGTTGAATTTTTTTATCATATTTTGTTCATTTTTCATTTCTTAGTTGTTTTCTTACACATGTTATTTCATAGTCAAATGTAGAAGAAGATCCTTAATTTTTGAGATAGAAGTTTTAAAATTACATTTACTATTTTTTAAATTTGAAATACGCAAACATAATTTTCAAATGAAATTGAGACTATTATTAAATTATTTTAAGAAAGCACCAATTAATAAATACTCAAACTTTATTAATTATCTATTTCAAGTTATAAACCTAAATGAAAATTGATCAAAAAAGTGTATGAACTTTCTAAGAAAGTATAAATGTCAAAATAAAACCGCATATCGAAATAATTAACTTAAATAAAATTGTAAAAGTGCTAAATCTAAGGGGTTATGCACTACATACCTAACATTTACAATAAATACTGTGATATATAAAAAAATTAAAACTGTTAGATCTTCAGGCATTTATATAGAGTAATAGAAAAGACAAATAAACAATAAGCATAAAAAAGAAATTTAGCTGGAAATTTTTAATTAATATAATGTGTAAATTATTTTCAATAGATATTTCTTAGAAAATGGGAAATGAACACATTTGGAAATTAAGTTAGTTAGGTTATCAAATATTGTGAAATAAGTATAAATACCTATACGCATGTAATACTGATCAACAAGGAATTGCATTGCAATTTAATACATTGCAGTTTGTCCTACAATGTACTATAGTTTACATTAGTCAAATCTTATAATTCTCAGAATAGAGTTACTTTAAGTTAATGATAGTCAAACAAAATGCGGCTTAGAAATAAATTAGGCATGCATTATTAACCGAGCGTAAACAGACATGTCGTTCTCAACGGTGTAAAAAACTGTACAGCCAGTTACAAAACCGGAGTCAAGAAACAGGATCAATTTTATAATTATCTGTATCAATATAAACATTTCAATAGCATTGGAATAACATTAAAAGAAACTATCTGCTTTTCCTATGGTCATAACTACCATTATTTTTGATATTGTATCCCAAACACAAGAATTTCTTTAATAATATGATGTGCAAGCATCTTCGACGTAAGTGTGAAATGAGATAGTACTTTCAGATGAAATCATTTTCTGCAGGCAATATTACTAGCATTACATCTAAGATAAACAGTATAACGGTTGCTCATTGCACAAGCATACATTTAAAATTATCCCACTGACGCCTCTGTATTAATGATGATTCCATAACTTCCAGGTTTTGATCAAAATTCACATCTGAATCAGTCTCATCAACATAAGGATTTATTCAAAATGTCGTTAATTTAAGTACAATCAATTTTATTTCTAATGTACTATCTATGGTGGTATCAGGTATTTCAGACTCTCTTATTTCAATTTGGTACCATGATAATCTGAAGTCCAAAATTGCATGTTTCCTTATTCTCTCAAGTTTCTATAATACCAAGCAAATCCAAATAACGTAATGACCTGGTATTCCTTTAAGAGTGGCAATTGTTTACCCAAAGATTAACATGACTGCACTAGCAATCCTTTGTGTTTGACGAACTGTGGCAATGTATTTCGTATTCATGAGTTGCTGTATTCATGTTGAAAACAAAAAAATCGCTTCCTTCCTAAGGTAGATTATTATTCTTTTATCTTAGATACATGGCTGCTTTAACGATGTTTTCGCAGGATGTACACTTCAGTATTTTATAAAACTGTAATGACTTGTTCTTTTTCATTATTAATTAAGTATATATGTACATATAACGAATAGTTTTATTTAATTATATATAAATGACTGGAAATAATACAAAACAATTATAAAGTGCTTACAAATGCATATGTATAAATTCTTGACTTATACATAAAAAAATATTGAGTTTAATAACTATACTCTTGGATAGTTAAATTAAAAAATTAACAAAAGTATAAATTTTCTTATGCCAGATACAAAACGTATTTCGCATAAGAGTTTTGTTCAAACATTCAAAAATTTTTTTCGCATTAGCTACAAAAATTAGAGTTTATAAATGACGTTACGTAACATAATTTCTATCAATTAATATTCTCCATACCTTTTCATTTTATAAAATTCAATGCACAATAGACATACAGTTTTGATTTCTATTCAAGCACTTTCAAAATACTTAATGTTTTAAGAAAATACTTATTTTCTAAATAAATAATTTAATTTCATAAGCTTGAACTCAAATCCATTAGTTGAAAGTTCGAATACAATTTATATATTTCTTTATAACTTAATTTTTAGTATACGTTATTTGAGATAACTAAATCATATATAAGGAAAGGACCCATTTGGAATTCAAACCAATTGACAAAGATTTTTATTATTTCATCAAATTTATAAAATATATTTGTAAAGACATGTACAGTAATTTCTAACGAAAGCTTAAAAAATCCAGGTAATAAGCATTTAAGAATTTTATACACAATAAAAATGTATATCTTTATTTTTAAAATAAATATATCGTTTACTGGCAGAAACATGTCATTTCATACAATTAGAATTAGAACAAACACAAACAGTATACAATAGCCATCATCTGGCATAAATACAATAATGAGTATATGAATGACTGGATTTCATGGAATATGTAAGTAAATTTTAGTGAGGAATAAAATAAAAGATCTATAATTGCATGTATGTATTATATAAATATATATATATATATATATATATATATATATATATATATATATATATATATATATATATATATATATATATATATATATATATATATATATATATATATATATATATATATTAATGTTTCTTTAATATCCCAAATAAATACTTTAAATATTTTTATTAATTATCTGTTCAGTAAATATATTTTTTTTACATTTAGTCATTATTATTATCATTAATCATTTTACATTATCATTATAATTATCATGAATCATTATCATTAATCAATTAATCATTTTAAGCTAAGAAGGAGCATATATTAAAGACTGAAATTTATTGAAAAGATGAAATATAGTAACAAATTAAAAACTTTTAAAAAATATAGAGCTGTTACTACTGATATATAGAAAATTCATCGCATACATAACAACAATACCTATCAATCTAGACTTTGATCGAAATAATTGGCAAATGCATTGCATTATTTGCCAGTCAATTGGGTCAAAGAGTATTTGTATAGCTTTCAATCCGAAAGGATAATTATAGTTCTTATAATTATCCCTGCAGATTGAAAGTTATACTGATGCTTTTTGACCGAAATGATTATCAAATGATGTAGTGCACATCAATCAGAGAACATTTTCTAAGGTTATTCTATTTATGATAAATCAGGACGATGAGCAAATCAAGGCAATACTCAATTATATTCTATAACAAAAATATATAAGCCATACAACATGAAATCTCTTATCAACTTTATTCTCGTGAAAGGTTAAAGAAACTGACTTAACTTTATCCTCGTGAACCATGGATAATTTCAGCATCATGGATAGATTCACTCTTCTCTTCTTCTTGGAAAATTCTTCTCTTGCAGGAAACAAAGATTTTATCATAAGATCGATTTGATCAGCTAAAAATTCTCTATATTTCTCTCCATTGATCTTTCATTTCAGGAGTACATTTGATCAATCAGGAATTATGTCACGACTGTCCATACTATGATAAATCCATCTCAGTGCTTGATAGTGGGAAGAAAACACTCACGATCATATGCTTGTACTCATATCCTTTAAAAGTGCATTTATTCTATTGTAGGAAAAAGTGTGAAAAGTAATTCGTCAGATCATATTACCGTATTCTATTAATAAATCGACTTGAGTTTGGGAATGCGACGTCACTGTAATAGATATTATCCATTAATATCTGTGAAAACTTATTTGGGAACTGCTGTTTTCCCATAAATGATCTATTTATGAATTTGCTTCTAACTGTAATCATTGATTCTGGAGAATCCAAATATGATTCCGCCCTGTGGCCATTTTTGTCACAGTTGCTTGATTTTCGTATATTCCAATCCATTTCAATGCTCAAATATCTCACTTTCACTCTCTCCCCTCTCTCTGCTTCCTTTTTCTCCTCTATATTAGTTTGCCAATCTAATCTTTCTAATCTGTGTTGTATAGTTTTCATGAATTTCAGACACCATACCTCTAAAAAGGGGTTAATGTTTGGACGTTTTGATCTACATGAGTCCTACAATTTCTCCTTTTTACAAATGAGATACATTTGAAAATATGACACATTTTACGCTTTTGAAAAAAATCCAGAACTCACAGAACTTTAATAAAGCTACTATAAACTACCAAAATATATACATTTTTATTTATGAAACAATTGTTTTCCATTATTATATTAATGCTTACAAAGCACATTCAGAGATGTCCTTTTCATTCACTATTTCTTAACAATTAACAACCTATATATATATATATATATATATATATATATATATATATATATATATATATATATATATATATACATATATATATATACATATATATATATATATATATATATATATATATATATATATATATATATATATATATATATATATATATATATATATATATATATATATATATATATATATATATATATATATATATATATATATATATATATATATATATATATATATATATATATATATATATATATATATATATATATATATATATATATATATATATATATATATATACATATATATATATATATATATATATATATATATATATATATATATATATATATATATATATATATATATATATATATATATATATATATATATATATATATATACATATATATATATATATATATATATATATATATATATATATATATATATATATATATATATATATATATATATATATATATATATATATATATATATATATATATATATATATATATATATATATATATATATATATATATATATATATATATATATATATATATATATATATATATACATGCACAATCTAATATGATTAGGTACAATAATGATACCGATATATCGCAGGTATCTATGCCAGAAGGTACAATCAAACTCATGAATTATTGACGAAGAGACTTGAGCGCTAACCATTTAGCTTCGAGCTAAATAAAAAAGTTAAAGAATTTTTAAACAGAAAATTTTGTAAGAATTACAAAACTAATAACACAAATTCAGAAACACAAGCAATTTAGGAAATCTTATTGTTAAAATTTTGTTAAAAATATTATATAACGGATATGATAATCGAATAATTTTTGATTTTTTCCTGAATACATTTTTCACTTTTGTAAATTTTCAATTTCCTCAAATAAAAAGAAATTTATAATTATTTCAAAGAAAATTGTGTAAACCCATGTATTTTTTTAATTCATATAATAATAAGTCTTAGATTATTAATCAAGAAATTAACGTCATGAATCATATTATTCATTTAAATGTTAAAACTAAAGATCTAAACATACTACTTAGAAGATAGAAATCTGATTTTATTTAATAAAATAATATTTATTTGATATTATGAAAATAGAAAAAGGCTCAACATTCACAAATTACTACTTTTTTGCATCTTGTTATTTGGTTATAACATTCCCTAATCACATAAGCATTTTACTCTATAATGCATAAAATATGAATCATAGAAATATTTTTCTTTCCGATGTATTATGAAAGAAATATACACATTAAAGAAAATATAACATTTATTTACTAAAACGAGGTAATTCATTGAGTGAGCTAATATATTGGATTTACTTCGATACTTTATATAATGTATTAAATAAAAGTAAACCAATAACAAATTACAATTGTATATTGTGGAATTATTATTTTTAAATTAAGTTTATTTTAAGAAGAATTAGTTACTTAAATATTTATATATTTATAAATTATATCATGTATGAAAATAAGCTTCTTAAGCTAATATTCCCTATAATGTAAAATTATGAAGCATGTTAATTTAAAAGATTATATCAAAATAAATGTCTTTAACAAAAATTATTGCAATTTAAAATATTGATTAATTAATTTTAGAATTTTTTACTTAGAATTTAAAATCCTATTATGAATAATTTTATCCATCATTTCGTACATAAGAGTATAGAATTTCTTGTATTTTCTTATGTAAATTGCTAAGTTTTATTGAAACTTTATCGTAATTGTTTATTTTATCATATTACTTTAAATTTTTTTAAATTTTAACGGAAAAAAAACAGTTACATTTTCATTTACTAAATTCTAAAAAGTCTAGCTGTAGTATAATTGTGAACTAAAATTTTTATAAAGATTAAAATTTTGCAATTGAAACCCAAATTTAGAATATTATGCAATTAATTAAAATACTCACACATTTATTACAGTCACATCAGAGAGAGATATGTAATTTTCAGATGGTTTATTAATAGATATTTTTCATTCATTTTTATTGCAAGTTTTTGTAAAATATAGTCTGACATATTTTGAGAGGTATCTTTACAATATTTCAAGTGTTATGAAAATAAGCATTTCCAAACAACTATAAAAGACAGAAAACATTTTCAGTACTGAAAAAAAAACAGGAAGATATCAAGAAAAATATTTTGAATATCAACAATAAAAGTCCTTCATATGCATTATTAAAACTCTTAAGGGTTTGATAAATTTTGAATCATTATGTGTCTAATAGACATCAGACATTTTAAGATTATCATAATCATTTTCGGATAAAGTTAAAAATATGCGTTTCTCAAACTCACAAAAGTGAGCATACAGTTGGATTTAAATAGATGGTTGCAGGTATTTGGCCAGCTTTTTATTGTCTTAACATATTTGTAAGAATTGTGCCTTGTTTTATATAAGCATTAGAGGATATTTCTGAAATTTATTTTATTAATTTTAAAATGGCAACTAAAAGAACTTAAACATCATTAGAAATCAGAGAACTGGTTATTAAATTTAAAAATGGTGCTAAATTACTCAATCAAATAAATCAAATCATAGTTAGAAGTAGAGCTATAGTGCAAGAAATAATAAGGAAATATAATTTGACAAAAACTACTGAAAACTTGCCTCATACTGCTAAACCACCAAAATTGACCAATAAAGATAAAAGAGAAATCATTCGAACAATTCGTAATAATCCGAAAACTACTGCAGTAGACATAGCCAAACATCTTGGAAAGGTTAAAGAAACTGATGTAAATTCAGAATGTGTGTTAGAAGAGCCTTGAGAGAAGAGAGATATAATAGCAGAATTCCGCGTAAAACACCTCTCATTAACAAAGTCAGTAGAGACAAAAGATTAGCATTTGCTCATCTTCATGAAAACGATAATTTCAATTACTAAAGTAAAGTTATTTTACAAACGAATCTAAATTTAACATTTTTGGCTGGGACGGTTTGCAAAAAGTTTGGCAAAAACCAGGAACAGAGTTAGAACTGAAGAATCTGATTCCATCAGTAAAACATGGAGGATGTTCAGTAATGGTTTGGGGCTGTTTTTCAGCTTCAGGTGTTGGCAATTTAGTCTCTATAGAAACCATTAATCAGTGAGCAATCAGTGAGAAAATTAGGCATGGGAAATGACTGGATATTCCAACTAGATCAAAATCCAAATCACACAGCTGGTGTTGTCAAGGAATGACTGTTGAACAACACTCCAAGATAACTGCACTCCCCTTCTCAAAGCTCTGATCTTAATCCTATCAAAAATTTAAGGGATGAACTGGACAGAAGTATCAGAAAAAGGCAAATTAAAACCAAAGACGATCTTAAAAAGGCATTGCTTGAAGAATGGCAAAAAATATCCCGCACTTGGTCTATTCAATGTCTAATTATATGAGAGCTGTTTTAAATTCAAAGAGATGGACTAACTAAATATTAAAATATCGGAATTTCAAATGTAGACTTTCCTGTATGTTCACTTTCGTGACTTGCGGAATGACTGATTCTCCAATATTTTATATCATTTTGTGTCTTATGATAAGTAAAACTGCTGTTTTTGCTCATAAATCTTTTGTTTCTAATTAAAGATAAATTGAATTCAATTCTTATGTAAATATTTGAAATAAATAAGTTTCTGTTAATTTTGAAAGGTGTACGCAGACTTTCGTGTATCACTGTATCTATGATACCTTACCCAAAATGAGACAAGAGAAGTGGTAGATGAATATTTAGTTTTCTGGTCTTTGATTCAACAGATTGTATTTTCCATTCCTCTTACTTTCGAATGTTTTTCGTTCTTTGCAGCTTCCGATCTAATTAATATTATTGGGCAACATTGACCATTGATAAACAAACAAACCAATCCAATGGAACATAATTATTTATTACAATTAAATATTACTGGTGAGGCCTATTTATGTCAAAATCTTAATAGAATCCAGACAAGTTTATATTCTGTAATCCAAAGAAGTTTACCCCCTGTGTTTTTACTCCACGCCATAGTTAGACATGTAAATGTACAGACCGATATAATGCTCCACCTATCAAATATTACTTGGCTATGTCTTGTGACTTAGTCAAAGAGAATGATCATCTAAAAAAGTATCATATTAAACTTATCAAGTTTTAAGAAGTTTTTATTGTGAGTTAAGGTTTGCTCAGAAGCAAATCCGTAGTTATACGTATGTGTTTAATAAATAATGTTTTTAATAAAATAGCAAAATTATGTATTTTTAAATAATTTAACTGCTGGATGGCAAATCCTTTAACATTTTCAATACATGTCTTGTTAGCAAAATTTTTGAAAATAATTTCTTTCATAATCTCAAATTATTTGTATTTTGTAATTTATAAATAGATCAAATTCAGATAAGTATAGCTTAAAAAGCATGCTCCCACTTCTAAAATGAAGTAAATTTTGTAACTGAAACGTCCAATTTTAAAAATAAATTTAAATGTAAGGTAAGCTATCAGTGTTTTTTTAATTTAACTGACAAGGTACTTCAGTTTCATTTGAAAGTTGAGCCTTTCAACGAAGATCTTTATTTTAATCAATTCTTTTATGTTGTTAATTTAACTAGACTAACTAAATATCCTTTAGTTTTGCCCCCTACACACACAAGGAAATGATTTATCTTTCTTTATTAAAGTGAGCTCAATAAAACTTCCACACACAGTAATAGAAACATAATTAATTCCATTATTTACATTATTTTTTAGTATAACCAAGCTAGCTCTTTCCAATAGTACTCCAAATGGTAATTATTAGATCCAAATTGATTTGTATTATCAAAAATTCGTTTTTTCATCTTTCTCTTCTTATTCAACTATTTGCTAAATAGCATGATATAATTAATGTAACTTAAAATTAAAGAGGAAGTTAAAAATTTATGAATGAGTTGAAAAATTAGAATGAGTTTAAAAATTTATTTTTTCAGTAATAGTGAACTAAGCAGACTTTGCAATTGCTTAGAATGAAATTTAATGTTAATATATATTACTGAAATGTAATTAATTGAAAGGTTATATGCTTTCTTTCAAATAATATATTTCATTATTATATTATAGTGTATAAATAAATAAAAATAAAAGAATGAAAAAAGTTATATTTCCTTTTCCAAACTCGATTATATTAAAGTAATTAGAATTATTTGTTTTGAATACATCTTTTTACTATCATTACATACAATCAAGAATCTTATCAGCGTTTAATAAGATTAGGTTTAACTAAGATAATGAATAAACGTAAATAATATAATTACATACATCATTATTGTCTTCAAAAGATATTATTCTATATCATAAATTAGGAAAAATATGCAGTTAAAATAACTTTACGATTCTAAATACAACAGATAAAAACTATAATGATTAGTTAAACACATAATTATTTTATCTAAGTTAAATACATAATTTTTTTATATCATGAATGAAAATATTGCAAATTTAGGGATGATTTTCATTAAAATTGAAAGAAAACTCTAATATGTAAAAAAAGATAGTTGAAAACTTATTTATCCTTTCTTAATAATTAGGTTGTTTTTTATAAAATCAAAGAGAGAAATAAGATATTTCATATATAAATTGGCAAATCAAATTAAACACTGAAATATAATTTTAAACTAAACAACTAAAATTACTTTAATGAATAAAGAATAATTGAATGACAAATATATTATTTGTTAAGCAATTATTTCTTGTAGCAATAATTTATACCGTATTTTAAATAGAATCGAATTACTTATATTGAAATTTATAATCATTAGCAACATTTTCTTAAACTTCAAACATAAATATTTAATCTTAGTGTAAATTCTGATAATTAAAGTAAAATCAGATAAATACACGCGAAAATGATATCACGTAAATCCTACAGCAAAAAAAATTATTTTGAAAATTTATAAATTCTTAACAATTTATTTTAAATAATAACAGTTTTCATTTATCATTTTGTTTATTTAATAAATAAACATTACTATTTAAAACCCTCTAAAATACTTATAGAGTAATTAAGTGTCCAGTTAAATAAAATAATTTATCTTACTTTAAATGCTTACATTTCTCTTTAAGTTTAAATTTATAAGCGAATTTAATTGTTTGCAAAATAAAGTAATATACAACTTCCATAACAGATGATTTAAATATATTTGCAATGACTCTCATACTTGATTGACATAAATTCTTTTAATGAAAAACAAAAATATTATGAAAGAAAGTTTAAAGTTTATAGATTATTTTTTTAGTTTTTCATTTATTCCTATAGACATTTAGTTATGTTATTGAAATCGGAATACACTTTCCGTATATTGAAGCAGAAAACCTTTAATAGTTAAAAATAAAGAATTTTCATACTTTCTAATTAAGATAAAATTAACTTGTTACAAGATATTTTATCATATTTCATGGTTTTACAATAACATTTCCTATTGCCATACATTTTATTTTATATTATTTGTAAACATAATATGAGTAGTACAGAAATACTAAAAAGATCTCTTATTAATTTTAATGGAATAATAAATAAATTCTTAATGGATTTAATAGTGTACCATTTCCTTGACAGAATATGTACCTTGACAGGAAAGGAAAAGGTAAAGGATTAGTGTTTTTAAATTAATCTGATTCCCAAATTTTATTAATAATTCATTCTTTTTATAAAAGTAATTTTATTTAAATTCATAAATTCTCTAAAAAGTGTTTTATTTTCGTAACATTTTATTTACTATCAACATAATATATGTTTTCAGTTTTTAATCTTCAAAAAGAATTTTATTATCATATTTTTTCCTTTTATTATAAAATAGAATAAGTCCTGTTTATAGAAATATGAAGAAGTCTCTTTCATGAATTTGATTAAGAAATATATCTTTTTTTATTTGACTCAATGAATCTGTTAATTTATACTTGAGACTACTAATATATTTCTAGTTTATTATATTATATTTTTAAATAATATATTCTTAGATATAGACAAATGATAAATTTTAAAATATATTTCTCACGTTGAAAAGTAACGTGAGACGAGCTACTGATTCTTCTTCATAAAAGCATCTACATATTTTTCATCAGCTTTATTTCAGATAATTTTATCATCATAATATCAAATGCAATAATACTTCCTTGAAAAATATGCATTTGCAAAATATTGTTATAATTTGTATGAATACACTTATCAAATATTTTCTCTTTAATACAATAGAAATTATATATTTCATCCTTCTTCATTAAAACAAGTATAATTTATAAATCTTTTGAAATTAGTTGTTCGAATTTAAAATTTATTTCAATTTAAATTATTTTACTCAAAAAAATAAATATTCAATTTTATTTGTTTGAAAGAAATGCAATATATTGTTTGAAGTTTTTAATAACAATTTATTGAAAGTTTATTATTTTTGTGGATAATTTATTTGTATTAATAAATTTCAATATAATATTTTAGATATCTTATTTATGATCTGGATTTTATTCACACAGAGATGTTTAATAATTGTTAGTTGTAAATAAATTTTACAAACTATTTGATTATTTGTGACATATACAATTTAATGTGTTGAGACTTTTAAAGTTGCTGTCTTGCGCAGTGGTGTAATGCAATGAAATCAAATTGATTCAAAAGTGTCCGAGACAGCTATGGCCATTTCTAAACTTCCGAGGAATAGAGGAGTAGATGCGGTGATCTAGATGGATCCTGAAGAACTTTGCCAATATGGCGGGGCAATTAAAGATTTAGTCGGGTGAGAGTTCAGTGTCTCTGCATTGAGAATAGTTCCTGTAGAGCCTGTAACCCCTATAGAAGCAATCAATAGGGGGCGGATAAGCGAATGCCTTCATTAGATTATCCTTTGGGTGGTAGAAGGAAATAAAATGCATTCCTCTAACCAAAAGCCAAAAGTCCAACCTCTTCAGAGGTTCTGACAACTATTTTCTTCCATGAATAGTCCCATACTTGTCTAGTGCTACTTTTAATGGTACTGAGATCAATATGCATTACATAAATACTATAGAAATAAAGAAATGCATTACGTTTACGTCTCTATACTTCTTGGAGATAGATTTCTTCATAATTTTACTGAATTTTTAAATTTTTCTTTTCGAGTTTACCAGCATAATACAGTGCAAACATATGGGAATTCTCATCTTCTCATCATTTTAATAATTTTTCATACATGAAACTTCCAATCTTTATAACCTACTAGGAACGGCAAGTTAGTGCATTGTAATAATGCTAATTCATACAATTTCCCTGTGCACCACAGATGTAAAAAATGAAGCTTACTGAACTAAGTTAACTAAAACACTCAATGTTGCAAGTATAAATCAAACGAACAAAAAACAAAGCCTCAATAAGCCGGAATATAAAGCCAAATAAGTTCACAGGCCATACCACGTCAAACATATTCAATTTGTTCTCCTGGCATAAACTTGTGCCATCATAAAAAAGACATGTGAAAATCAAATGTTCCACATCTTTAAGTGCTGTTTTGAGCATTCTTGAAAATTATTTGAACTTACATTGAAAAGCAAATAGCTAACTTGCGAATTTACATTCTTCAGATAAAACGATGATATTTTAAAATTAATAAAGGGAAAAAGCTTGAAATGCAGTTTAATGTAAAGAATTTGTGACCTCAGAGTAATATATAAGCTATGAAAAATATACCTCATTTCATTAAGCTAAAAACCTCAATAAAATGATTTCAAATATATTTTTTAATGCTGATATTGATATCTATGGATAAATCAAATTATTTTGCAGCTAAAAATCATTTTTGTCATTCCCATACTATCCTTGAAAAGCACGCATATAAGCTTTCAATTAATAAGGTTTCTATAACTAGTTTATCAATTTCGATTACTAATTTGTCGCTGCTGGTAATACTGTTCAAAAGGTGATTATAAAATTAACAGGACAAATAAACAACCTTGAATATGCTGTGTCATTATACTTGATCCATTTGAAGATAATATAAATAAGAAAAGATTTTCCGTATGCGGTGGTTAAAATAGCAAACTTCATAATGACCTCTTCATCCAGAAAGAAAACTGTTCGAAACTTCATTTAAATTGCCCAAGTTGAGGAAGACCATTTTGGGGAAGACAAGTTGGGAAAGACCATTTTTAAAAAATATAATAAAGAAAATTATGCCTGATAAACATCTTTGCAAATTTAATTTTTGTGTCAAAGAGTTAATGGTGCTCTCTCATACACACATAGTCGCATCAAATCAATTAATCACAAATATATACAAATAAATTTATTAAAAAACAAAATAAAATGAAAAATATTTTTGCAGAAGATTAATGAAAACAATGTTGAAAATCATCTGAGTATGGAATCATAACAACATACATGCAAAAATTGCTATAATCTATGGCCTATAGTCACTTAATCACACACACAAAACCCACCTTATATTTTACAATAAACATAAATGTTGTAGATACTATTCAGCTGTTTAAAAATGATTATTTACTAAGGAAATTGACATACATTTTAGTTGTACTTTATCATTACTCTAAATCATTTATTTATAACATTTAAAGACAAATTACGAAACTATGAAAACATTTGTTATATTTTACAGAAAATAAGAAAGAAAATTTACACGAAATATTTGTTGTTTAATTTCAATAATGCAATAGCATTTTCTATAATAATATACATAATT
The DNA here is from genome assembly GCA_037975125.1 of Latrodectus hesperus. Lineage (NCBI taxonomy): Eukaryota > Metazoa > Arthropoda > Arachnida > Araneae > Theridiidae > Latrodectus > Latrodectus hesperus. Next base: position 61,200,413 of record CM075855.1, read on the forward strand.
TTATGTTATTTTATTATATAAGTTGTAAATGTTTAAAATTTTAAATTATTTTTCAAATATTTTTCAAAATTAGTGTATTGATTCCTCACATCTGTATAAAATATATTTCAAACACTTTTGATACATTTACAATAATTCTTTACAGAATTATTCCTTACTTTTATGAGCGCAATTTCAACAAATATATTTGAAACAATTTGCAAAAATAATGTTATTTAACACATTTATAGACGTAAACAAAATAATAATATTTTAATTCCCTAATTTCCCTGAAATATATGTCAGTTAAAAAAATTTAATTATAGAACTTAAGCATAAGTTTAACAGCTTACATTATAATTAATTTTTAAATTAAACTGTTTGTGTGTTTTTGACTCATAAATCACATCTCACTAATGAAAAACTATTCTAAAAAATTGCATTTTTAATTAATAGCATCTCGTATTTTTCTCATTATTTTACTGTCAAAGATTTTGTTATCGAAAGGAAAACATCTGCAAATAAAAGCTCAGATAGTTCATTATGATTTAAGGGATAATATTTATAGAATCTTAATTGGAACTTTAATTAAGCGAACGGATTATTAAAAATTACTTTTAGTTTTGTTTACATTTAAGAAAACATCCTTCAGGAAACATTCCATTTTAAATCATTGCTTTTACTTAAATTGAAATAACTCATTACATTCAAATAATACATAATTAATAATCACCCGTTTCTTCAAAGAAAATATTATTCTAATAAAACAGAATAAAGATTTTTTAATATGCTATTTATATACGAGCACTTTTAATGAAAATTAAAAAATATTTCACATTTTATTTGATATAATAAATACATTGTTAATTTTAATAGCTCATTAAAAGAAAAGTCATTATATTTTTATGCAGATAAGAAAAAGAAACTATAAATATTTGAAATCAATAGTGAGGGTATTGTTTAGGATTGGGTACTAGCCACTGAGGACAAAAATAACGTGTAAATGTGACAAAATAACACGTATTTTATTACAGTGCAAGATTATAACGTGATAGATGTTTTTTAAATTAATCTGAAAGCTATGTTGATGTTGTGGTTTTTTTTTTTTAATTGAAAAGAATGACAAACTATTCGAGTAATAACAAAGAACAAAATGGGGTTTTTATATGAACTGTATTAGGAATAGGTTGGTTTCTCGTGAATAAAGGTATCTTGGCTTTCTACTAATTTCTTTTTAATTATCAATGCAAATGTACTTTATTACATAAGACATTCAATAAGTATCACTGCACTACATTATACTTCGAGATCTGAATATATTTCTCCCTACTATTGTGAATATGTTAAATATCCTTTTTTATATTTAATTATGAGAAGTATGATGCACATTCCTGCTTTAATTCTATTTTTCCCATGTATCGAAGACACATATTGAAGTGCAAATAAAGCTAATTATATCATGCGAAATCAGAAAATAAAAGAATATATGAAATTTGCGCATAAATTTATTGCTTTCATGTCATTTAAATCATTGTACGAAAGTCATAAACTATTCTGATGGATCAATTACAATAGTGAAGTGATCGCTGACGAACATTTTCAAAAATGGAAAAACAGATATGTCTGAAATTACTTTTTTGAGGTAGGTGGAGTTAAAAAATCATTTATTGATGGACAGAAAGTGTTACTTAAAGTTGGGTTTTAATGGAAATAAAAAATATTCGATATACAAAAGTATGGTGTAATATTTTGTACTTTTTTATTACATATTATGCATGCATATAATTTTGTTAAATATCACTAATATGACATCTATTTGATACATAAACTAATAGCTTTATAATATTTTCAAAAATTCATGTTTCTATTGTTTTTAAAGATATAAATGATGTTTTAATGTAAACGTAATTATGTATAAAAACATCTACATTACTAAAGAGTTTTCAACACAATTAATGGCTTAAAACTAGTAACTTCATTTTGAAGCAATCCACGCATTCAATAAAATGTTACATAGTGTTGAATACTTCCACAACAGAGGCTTAAAGCATTTCTTGGATGAAAGGAAATGTAAATTTTTCATAAATAAGAAAATAGTCTGTTATCAATAACAAGTATTTATGAAAAACTATTTTTTTTCCATTTCAAATAAGCATGTATTTCAACTAAAGTTTTAAATGTTTCTTTGGAATACTAGAAATAGTTATTGACATTTCTTTATAAAGTATATAATTTGAAAGAAAGTAGTTTTCTAGGTATTACAGTTCAAAAAAGTGTGGAGTAAATGTCCTTGTCTTTATATTTTATTAAATTTGTTTTACAAGGAATTTTAAGGAGAGTTCTTAAAATTATTCTATACTGTCATTTTAAGTATAATAATATAATTTTCGTGTGCAAAATGTTTTTTAAGTTATTTATATGAGACAAGCACAATCAAATTTTATCTGTGAATGTGAAAGAAATATTATAGTTTTTCATTCCAAAGTATGATGATGTAATATATTTCCAAGCCATTGCCAACATCCTTATAATGATTTTTATTTATAATTTGATTTTAGAATACTCAACATTGCTAAATATACTCAAAAATAACCCATTACATGCAAGTTAACATTTAAAATGTCAGTATAATTTGATGATGTATCTAATAAATTTCCAAATCATTTAATCACCAAGCAAAACATCATTTTACCTCTGTGAGCTTAACAACATAAAAAATAATTATTCAAAAGTAATGTCAATAGTTTAAATCCGTCTTTTGAAAAAACTAATAGATATATTGTTTTACATAAATATTTCATATAAGCAGTATTTAATAGCATATATATATATATATATATATATATATATATATATATATATATATATATATATATATATATATATATATATATATATATATATATATATATATATATATATATATATATATATATATATATATATATATATATATATATATATATATATATATATATATATATATATATATATATATATATATATATATATATATATATATATATATATATTACGGATGCTTTTATAAATTATTGAAGATAAGAAAAGAGTTTCTAAATTATTTCAAGTAAGAGAAAATTTCTAGATACTTTACATATAAATGTACAAAACACATCTACTATAATAAATCATTGTTTTAAACTTTCAATTCACAATGTCTCAATAATTTATTTCTAAAAAACTTGAAACATTCTAAATACATATTTTGCAAAATAACAAGCACAAAGCAAGCTGTATACAAAATAGCTTAATTTATAAAATGAAATACCCAAGGTTTAATAAAAAAATCCATTTTTAATTTATTAAAAAAGATAGAAAAATTTGATTCATTGAAAATAATTGCTGCTTTAAAAAGAAATTTAATTTGAAAAAAACACAAAATTAATTTTCAATTTATTTCAACAATCACTTTGATAGTGTAAAATAAAAAATCGCATACATATAAAATTCTTATCTAAAAATTTTATTAGTTTGTTATTAATTTCCATTTTTCATGACCAATATTGTTTTGTGTAGCTTGATATAAAAATAAGTCTGTCTCGTGCCATAGATTGAATGAAAAGGTATTAAAAATGAATATAAATTTTTGAATAAAAAATATTCCTTGAATTATTATTTTCATAACTATTTTATTTGTAACGCAAATTTCAATGGAAACAAAATATTCATTTTTGTTGCAGATATTAATCAAAAGTAAAAAATTCCTTGTTTTTTAGAATATAAATGTAAAAATGAAGACTGCTTTATTCTGATTTATTAAATTTAGTTATTTAGAAAAAGTTTTTTACAACCAATTTTATTTTTCTTGAAATTTTATAGAAAGTTTAAAACGTGTTTAATAAACTAATTATAAAAATAATGCGCACAATGGCTGTAACACTAATCTTTCAAAACTATAGAAAATATTTGAGTATTTTCAAATGTATGATCAGTTTAATATGTTTAAAATTATATGTCCAACGTACTAAATTAAAAAGTTGCTAAACTCTCTTCTTTTCACTTTTAGAACAGTATTATCATCCGAAACAGATTAGTAATTAGAAAAACATAATTGTATGTTTGCTTATAAATAATGGGATTGATATCCGTTTGACTTTCGTACGTGCTTATCAGGGATGTTATAAAAATAAAAAATCTGGTCTCTCTGCAGAAGATACTTTAAATTTATCCATAATAATAAATACTAGATTCCCAAAGAGCTACTGAAGTCTTTTTTATCTATTTAATTTAAAATTTCTTATTTTTTATCCGGTCATCGTAAATTTGCAGGTTACCTCTTTTATTTTAATCTAAGTACAAACAATTCAGGTAATTGTTTGAAAGAAGCACATCAAGGTGTAGAGTACTTGATTTTCACATGACCTTCTATTTATGGTCCTAGATTATGTTTACAAGAATGAATTGAGGCATAGCGAGCTTGGCTTGACCAAGTGTCATTAGTAACAACAACAACAACAGAATGAATTGAAAATGTTCTGTGTGACTTGTCAATGTACTTAACTTTTTTCTCAAGGTTCATAACGCAGTTATCTATTTTCATTCGTTTTATTTGTTTATGCAACATTTAATGTTACAGCTAATTTACTTGCATAAGTCCAACGTGGAACATCTGTGGTTCAAGAAGAGAATATGTGTGTTGAAAAAAAGTCAGTAACATAGGAAATATCAATTTCCTATAAAATTGCATTTATCTCCTTGAACTTTTTATGATTTAATCAAATCAATCGAATTATTTAAAATAACGAGAAAAAGTTATTGAAAATAGAGAGTAGATTGTTGATATCAAATAACATTGCATAATTTAATAACTATACAGTTATTTAAAAACTAAATTATTAAATTATGCAACGGATAAAAATTATATGAAAATTTGGAATGGCGTAAATACAGTTAATGAATTTTGTTTTCTAGAGATAAAATTCATGAAGTCTGCATTCTTTAGGAATTGAATTGTATATTAATTTTAAATAAAAAAAGACTTAAAAACATATATTTAAATTGTATTATTCTGAAAACAAACTAAGATTATAGCAATTAATCGTCGTCAGCAGAAAGTAATCTCATCATGGTGACAAGCAGATTAAATCTAACCCAATTAAAATAGCTTGTATATGAATAAGGGGAAAAATTTGTATAATACTGGCAAGTTCTGCTTAGTATTTAATTCTCAAAGACAAAATTTCCCGTTTTTTATTCACTCACATGTCAACTGAACAGTTAAGGTTTACTTAGCTAAATCTACATCCATATGATTTTTACTTTAAATTAAAACAGTTTAAAACAGTTAATTTTCTGGCAAATGGTGAAAGTGTATGGAGATTTATAATGATGGCAAGCAATCTGAAGGAATGGAAAAGAGCAGTTCTCAATATGATTTCAATTCCATAATTAGTGACCTGATAAAATCTGTGTTTGGAATGCTCAAATATAAGTTAATTTGATAATTTATTTTACACATTTACAAGTGCTCCATTACAAAATTTAAATAACTTTTTAGAAATGCCATTTCTTGAAAATATTTTAATATTCTGAAGAGGGTTAGTTTATAACAATGGAATACCTGAGATTTGTTTCATTTACCTGCGAAAACTGATTGATAACAAAGATAAATTTTACATTTAGTCAAAAATTGATGACTAATGCAATGATTGCTAACATAATCATAACAGGGTAATTGTATCTTATATAACATCATTGAAACTAATTTTAGAACTTTCCCTTATGTAAAGAAAAAAAATCTTAGAATCAAACATAAGCAGCAATCCAAATAATTATCATAATACATCTTTAAAAGATTCAATATCAATTTAAAAAATAAAAATAAGAAATAAAAATTATTTTTTATGATTAAATTGAAAAATGCAAAAGAATGAGTAACTTTAAAAGATCAAACAGAATTTTGCGTTAAACTTGAAATGATTCATATTTTCTTTGTGAATGCATTTTCTAGAAGCTACTGGAATTTTTTTATTTGCTTATTATAAAAAATAATTCTATGTATTTCTTAAATTCAAGTGAAAATGTAAATGTAAATTCGATTTTGTATTCTGGCTTAAATTAGTTTATCTATTCGCATAAATTCTCCGTAGTACCATAAATACTTTAGTTACACAATGTGAAATTAGAGTATTTTTAAAATAATAATTTCCAAAAAATTTATTGAAGATTTATAGAGCTAATAATAGAAGATCAGAAGACTTCTATTATTAGTTCTATAGAACAAGAAGAGATCAGAAGTCAGAAAATAAATAATATGCAATAAATATCACGTTTCTTTGTTATAAATATCAGTGTAAAATATTTTTAATTTAAATTTTCTTAGGACCCACACACAAAATCTTTATAAAATTAGATCAACTAAAACGAGCAAGGTTCATTGCCTTTTACTATTGTGTTAGTAGTGTGACTAAGTTTGAGAAAATGTACAATAAATTTCTTTTAACACCTATTCTTTAGATTTTGCAAAATTTGAATAATGTTAATTAAGTTTTAAAATATAAATTAATAATGTAAGGTTTCAGTCTATTTTTTATTTATATTAAATGTATGCCATCATTTGAAAGATTTCCTTAGAAATTAAGTCTAACAAAAACATGTATTTATGGATTCAACACCAACAATGGATGATAGTTCAAAGTATTTTAATTTATAATTTAATAATTTAGTAATGACTCGCTCTTACAAAGATAAATACTAACTATATTGTGTATATATACTTAAGTATTAAAAAAAATTGGCGCACTGACCAAGTATTGTTTAGTTACCCAGAGACGCTGAAGAGCTCAAAATGGTGTGGTATGAACTCTACTAACCTGTGAATGTATCTTGGAGGTAATTCATACCATGAATTCAAATGGAGATTGCGAGATAGTTGAGATTTTGTTGAACGATGTCCCATATATCTTAATAGTTTTCATGTTTAAGAATATGGATGACAACAGTAAGTTTCAAATCTGAACAATAAACTAGAGCCACTTGAAAGCATGTCTCAAAGTAAGGAATACGCATATCCTTCTGGAATATTCTAAATCTTTCAGAGAGATTGCACAATACACTTAAATGAGTGTAAATGAGGGGACAAAATGCTTGTGCTTCATCACCTATTAAATTAGTTTTTAGGCACATTACTACACCAAATCAGCTGGGCATACATTTCATTCAGTCGCACTGACTGCCATCATCTTGAATTGTCCTCCACTGAATTATTGAATGCTAGATTCGTGAGGTTTTCTTCTTACACTCATGCAGAGACTGGGGTGGTCTGGTTGGTTAGGTCGTTGTTTTCACTATCGGAAGATAGTTCATTCAAAACCTGTCTAAAGATCCGTCATTAAATCACTAAATGTGGCTGGTGCATGTTAAACAAACTATAGTGGCAATGGCCTTCAAATGAAATGATATCTCTGGGGTGGTAGGTTACTGGAGGTCTTGGGCTTGTTTACTGTAAAGACTCTCACACAGCAGCTTCTTCCTTAATGTTAAATTTCAATTCCAGTCTACGTACAGGAAAATATGCCGGTTTATTCACTGGTTACATTTAAAAACGAAATTTGTTGGATAGGGCAATGTATATCTACAGTTCAATGACAATGTTACTTTCTCAAGCATTGACTTGAGCCTTGAAAAGTGCAGTTATCAACGGTTGTGCAGTCTTCAACTGCAGTTGCTTGCAGTGTTTATACTATCCCAAACTGCACAACTACAAAAATCTCCAGCTCGAAAAATTACTGACATTACTATCTTATGTTAAAACGATAATACAATCCTAAGTTATTCTAATTCTGCATCTTAAATATAAGTTAATTTGTTCTAAAATATTTTCTTTTGAAAGGCATTTTTTTACTGAGAATTTAAAATCTTATCTCATTTTCTTTATATCTTATTATCTTATTTTTATTAATTATCTTATTTTTAAAAGAGGAATACTTGTTTATATTTCTTATATTATTTTGTCTAACAAAATTAATTATTTAGCTAAAAATGTACTATGAAATTTCAAATATTCAATGGTCAAAATTAATGGGGATATATATATTAAATATAAATAATTGAATCTTTATTATCAAGTAAGTGTATTTATTAAAAAATAATAAACAGATATTTATGTATTTCTTTCAATTTTTTATTGTAAGAAGCTTCTAAGCAAGACTCAGAAATATGCAAAAAATCTGCATGATAAAAGTTTTGATAAATAATTCAAGAAAAATATATTCTACTTAAAAAATTAAAACAGGCATTAAAAAAACGAAATTTTATCAACAAAACTGCTAAATTATTTTTAAAATTCACATTTGTTGCTCGAAGTTCACATTCACCATTAAATCGGCAGTGATCATGCAAGGTATAAGAAATAAAAAGAAATTTTAAATGAACTAAATTTCATTCAAATTATAAAAAATTTAAAAAATTAAATTTATTAAAAGTTTTTTTTTTAATTCAAGCAATGATCACAAAAGATTTTTGTTATTTTATGAGTAAATAAAATTTTCTATTTGTCTTTTTTATACACCTGATAAAACTATTATCGTAATTCTATGTATAGACAAAAACAACTGCTCCTGATAATTGCGTATTATTTTGCTATCTGTATATTTTTTTGATAAATGACTCCCCGTAATTCATAAAACTTTGCTAATCAACAAATGTTTTTCTTAAATTATATCATTTTCATTATAAACAAATTATTGTACCTACAAATTAATATCTATTGTTCAAAACTAAGGAAAAAACACTTTTATATACAACAAACATTACCTTTTATTAATGTTTCTTATCTAAAAATGTCAGAATTTGTGATAAAAATTTGATATTGTTATAAAATTCAAAGAAAATTCCTTTCACAAATATTTATATTCAATATATAATATTTTATCTTCCATTTTATTTGTTTGCATTGCATAAAATTCTTCCACGAATTATATTTCTATAGTCAATATATTTTTCTCTGATATCTCTTTGTCAGGTTTGTAATTAAAAGCTGTATATTTCATTTATGATAGATTATCTTCAAAAATTAAGATAACTTTAAATATTTTACTTTATTTTCTGAATTCTTATTATGTCAATTATTAAAATTTTAAAACTATTTTCTAAAATTCATTTATACCAGCTTTGTAAATCACAATTTACGATATTTTTATGTACTCAAATTATAATCTAGATGTAGCTATACAGAAAAAGGACATCGAGAAGACTGATTTGTGTGTAATCTAAATCCAAGAAAAGAAAGGAGAGTATAAAGTGAAGACCCTACTGCTGTCATTATTGTACCGAGATAATGAGGAATCAGATTCTAGTAAAGCATCTGATAATATGAAATTCAATTAGCTGTCATATCATTTGTAACAGCAATTGGATACTTATACACAGTACCAGAGAATTTCCTTTTGAATACTTTTGGAAAGTTGAATATTTTACATGACCATCAAAAATATCTATTTTCCATTGGAAATTGTTTCTTTTCAAACATTAATGAATTATTCAAAAATACTTTATTGTAGTTATATGAACAAATCTTTAAATAAGATTAATAAGGTATGATGGTGTTCTTGTACATTAAGTAAGAAATGTTCGCTAATACTAACTAAGCAAATTCAGTCAACAGATCAGGAGATATTAAGCTAATCAAGTATTCTCATGGCTGTCGGTATTATTTATTTTAATTACATGGTTATCGATTTATTAGGAATCAGCAAGGGATTGATTTATGAAATCGCGTTTATTTTCTTAAATTATTTAAAACTGCGCATCACCTTTTTTTGCTGCATAAGATTACCCAATACATTCAAACTCATCTATATCAAATATTTAATTGATGATTTGTCATCAATGAAAAACACACTGAACAACATATTTTCCTGTATTGTTTCAATAATCACAATTTTATTATATGGTTTGGAAATGAGAGGATATTTTTATTATTTAATATTTATTTTTAACTCCAAAATTGCAGTTTTCAGTCGTAAAACTCAGCTTGCTATTTCATATTAGTACAGACTTAAATTTCAAAAACATTTATTCGAGGAATTCAAACTCATGTATTGTTAATTCCTAATTTTCAAGGCATTCAAATTATAAAACAACAAACTAAATTTATTATATTGTAAGTAAGGGGATAAGTAATATATTGTAAGTCAGGAGAATATCATTTTGAACCAAAATTTCAATCATATAAATAGCTAATTAAAAAAAATTGATGGCTTTAGTAGTGCCAAAATTTTGAAAGATAAGCATTATATTTTAAAAAATTTTCCAAAACACGTGTATGTCTTTTAAGTAAACTTTGAAGAAAAAATTATCTTTTCGTTGAGTTTCAGATTTGATAACCAAACAAATAGAATTTTAAAACAAAAACAGTTTCTTGATTTAATTTTATACTTGTTCCCGATAAATAAAATTATTCAATCGAAAAAATTCAATAAACTCACTGTCGCATTTTTTATTTTATAAGATTAAGTTTTTTCAGTTGTCTGAAGAAGGTTTTTTTTTATTGATAATAATAAATAAATGTAGTTTAATTGTTCGCACAATAATAAATGAAACAAAACTTAAATACTATTGAGTTAATTAAAGGAACACCTTGATTTGATAATATGACAACTATCATTCCCTAATTAATTTTTTAATCGTCAATTCTTTAATTCTGTTATGAAAAAAATAGTATCTCAATATGATTAGCATCCTTCATAATTCTTCTTGACTATTCCTTTTACAGATATTTTTTATAATAAGTAGCTTCTAAATATAGGAAATATTTTTTATAATTAGTCAATGTCACTTAATTGTTTGTACAAAAATAGCAGCCTAATATCACTAAAATCCTCCATCATTCTTAATATTTAATCTATAAAACAGACAGTTTAAAATTCCTGCCTTTTTCTATCAATTTAATAAGTAATCTTCTAAATAAGCAGAATTATTTTTGTCTCCCAAATGAGAAAACAACAAATTGATTTAAATTAAGTGGGAAAATCGTATTATGTTATTTAAAAATAAAATATGTAAGAAAAAATATTATCGATAGTTACTCGCATAATTTAATATACCAAAGTAAGCTTCATATTTTGAAGGAAAATTTTCTGTTTTATTAAATAAGAACTCTGAATTCTTAGTTTAATAAGTTTTTTTCCTTTGCAGATGTATTCTACATTTATTTTCTTAACACAGTCTCAAGACATATTTCATTGAAAAATAAAAATAAAATCTGTAAAAGAAAAGAATTGATGCAGAAATTTTTAAATTGGCCAAATTTAATTTAGTATAATGATATGTCTTTTTATAAACACATACACACAGGTTTCATAAAATTAGTCAAGTTATTAACTTTATGAATTGAATTTTCTGTCTTTTTACTTCTTATTCATATAGTATATTATATGCACACTTAGATGAATTCCTAAGATATGAGATGTAGAAAAAAAATTCTTGAGAAACTTCAATCGTTAAACTAATTTGATCAAGCATATTCCACAAATTGTTCTAGTTAATAAAGAATAGGCACCGTTTTTCTGCAAAATGTTTTAATACAACAAAAATTACATTGAGCAAGTTAAAATATTATTAATTAGTATTTGGTGATATTCACTGATATTAATAAAGTATTCTAGTTCACAGCAAACACTTTCTCACATCTTTATATATTTTTTATGTAATATCTACTGCAGTTATAATTTATATAAAAAATTTTCATCCAGATTTCAGTTTATACCACTATGTAAGTCATTGAATTGCTTGGAAAAATATATGAAAAGTAAAATAAATAATGAAAGATTTTTACAATTTTATAGAAATGAAAAAGAGTGAGTCACATATTTCTCATGTACATTTAGAAAAGAACAATGCAAACATTTACAATGATTGTAATTATTTTTATAAGACATTTTTTAAATCTTTAATTAAATCAATGATAAAAAATTTCTACTTTTATTTTTTATTCAGTTAGAATGGTTCAAATTAAAAACACCAGTTACTTTATTTGTGTTTGTACTTTGAAAAATTATGAAAGATATCCATTAACATTTTAATAAAGAAAGATCATTCCAAAAGAGGAAATTTTATTTTTCTTACAATATTATTCTCAAGCGTATTTTTTTTTCTTTTAGTAAATTATTTAAAATTTGAAGACTTATTATTATCATTCAATTACTTTCAAACAAAGGTATATATTCCAAATATATAAGGTGATTTTATATAGGTTAAAATAAGATATTTTTGTTACAGTTTCTAAGTATAATTGGTTAAATTTAAAATATAAATTTCATATTTAAAATATATATGGCACTGTATAGTAAACTTTGAAATGTTGTAACATAACTTTGGAAGTGATGAATATTATAATTAATTTATATTTTCATTGAACTGTTTTCATCATTTAATCTTTGAATTATCCGTGTATCTTTATTTCAAACGGTAAGTATTTTTTAATAAAAAAATACATTCCGCTTTCCAATAGATCCGAACAGAGTATAACATAGGTTTGTGCATAATATCATTCAGAAGTTAGTTAGTATAATCATATTTAAGTTTAAATAAGCTTGGTCAGCATAAAAACAATTATTAAGAAGTGTTTTCTGATATTAATGTATGACAACAGTGACATTAAGTGTATAATTTAATCCTTTTCTTTGAAAAATATCTTCTAAAATTTATCTTTTTAAAAATAAAATAGGAATCATAAAATATATTTCCTTGCAACTTTACGACAATATTTGTACACGATTCTAGCAAGTATAATTGGCAACTGAGGAAATATATATTAACTCCAAACATTCATTTTGGATGCATAAATGATAATGATAGAGGCTTTTATATTCTTAAGTATGCTATGAAAACCTTGGATAATCCGGAAAATAAAAACTGTTCGACCAATTTAACCTATCTTGGAAAAAAGGGGCATTTACTTCAAAATTGAAAAAAAAACTTACAATCAAATCAATTAAGAAGTCAAATAAGAAATTTTGCTCGCCTCTGGATTTCAGATCCATAGCATTGACCCATTAAACACAGGTAAAATAATGGAGAAAAGGATCTTGAATAGACTCCAATTTTTTCTGACAAAAATAACTTTCTTCCCAGAGAAAAATTTGGATTTCACAGAGGCCACAGCAAAATAAACCAAAGCTGCTTTTCTCCCAAGCTATCAGAGATGCGCAAAACCAAAGGCCTAAACATCACAGCGTCGTGACTCTTCTAGATTTCATGAAAGGTTTCAACAGAGTATGGCACGATAAACCAATTATTAAACTGCAAGATGTGTTCATATTCCAAGAAATACTTTGACATGGATTTCTGACTATCTCAAATAGAGGCATATTAGAAGACGAATTCATTGGAACTCTCTCAGTTATTTAACCCCTTAGCCAAGGTGTTCCCCAAGGAGCGGTTCTCAGTCCAATGTTTTTTGCTTTGCATGAGGCTGGAATCTAAAATACATATTTCTCAAATGACTCACATCAGAATGTTTGCTGATGATATTGCTATTTGGAGCTCTGGAATCCTTATTGATGAAATCGAATCAAAGCTGAACAGTTCTTTGAAAGCTATTTCCAAGTTTACTGATGAACTTAAATGTGTTTCAACATAATCAAATCAATAAAAATTTTATTACTATAAATAAGCAACACTTTAATTACCAACCTTCCTTGATGCTCAAGCAGCAAAATCTCACCTACCAAAAACACCTAAAATACTTGGTCTTTATCATTGACCAAGAATTTACAAGTGATAAGAATATTGAATATATTACCTTAAAATTCAGGAAAAGTTTAAATATTATTAAATACATCACAGGTAGGAACTCTAAAAAGGGCACAATTACTCTTAAGACTTCCTTTCACGCACTCATTAGACCCATTATAGAATATGGCTATCCTATCTATTGATGTTCTTTAGAAACTAACTTGAACAAGTTAGGAAAGAAACATTTGAGGTTCGCGTATAAGTACTGTTATGAAGCAAAGCTGTCCTTCAAAGATTGTTCTTTGTCAAGCAGATTTTCAAATATATTTTCTCAGAATAAAACTAGTTTTGTATAATATTTCAATAAACTTTTCAGTATAGAACAGAAGAACAAAACTGTTAGCTGCCTAAATAACTAAACATGCAATCAAAGACTAAAGAAAAACAAATCCATTCAATCTAGTTAAGTTACTGCAATTAAATGCTGAAAATGTATGACCTCTTTATCTCCATTGTAATTTAACTACTTGTGATGAACTTCCCAATATCAGTTTTCATTATGGCCTGTCTATTTCTCTTAGTAAAAAAGACTTTGTTTCTGACTTACTTAATCAATGAGCGTTGGAAATTATTAATACAATTCCTCAAAATGACATCAAAATTTATACTAATGTCAGCCACATAGATATTTGGACAGGAGGTGTAACATATATTGAAGCAACTCGATAAAAATACACTTTAAAACAACGTAACCCAGATTTCTGCTCCGTTTCAATGTTTCAATGTGAATTAATTACACTCAACATAGAATTAAAGAATATGGTCATGAGCAAAACTACAGAGACCTCTGGATTCTAACAGCTATAGTTCAATTCAACATCGTAAAAATCGGGCTGCTTAGGTGATAAAACTAATTTATCTCTCCTATGAAAAGTAAAGCTCATCTCTTACCAGGACAAAGTACATTTTCAAGGGATCCTACCATATGTTAAAACCAACAGAAATGAATTATCCGACACTCTTGAAAAGAAGAAATCTCGTCCTTTTAGTCTCAGAGATCACATACTTAGAATTATTATCTGGTAAAAAACTAGAAATAAAGAAAAATGGTTAATACTTCAGATTCACAACAAGTATAAAGAGAAAAAACTAGGACTTTTCCTATCTCAACTTGTGACAGAAAGACCAACACATATCTGTCCCAACTTGCTAGTGGGCACTTGAAAGGCATCACATATTCATGTAATAGCAAAAGTTTTCTTCTTTACTCTAAATGTCAGCGTACAGACATCACCTCGGCACATCTTGGGTTGCCTTGGACTGGGCTGGGATTATATCCGCAATTTTCAACTTGTATCGGACTTCATTGATTTCTATGACCAGTTTTGACTCCGTCAGAATAGACTGGAAACAACAACTTGCTTCTAATTTTTCTCCTTTAATTTTTGCAACTAATTTCATTTAAATAATATTTAATTTAAAAGTTATAACTACACACATGTTTATTATTGTTTTTTTATTATGTGCTTGAAAATATATATATGAAAGAAAGCATTTTTAGTTTACATCTGCATTTATATAAATCGGTTGAAAAATTGATACTTGAAAAGGTATTTAGATCTGCTAAGATTTTTGAGTACGTATAATAAAATTGGATTAATGAATGCCTTTTCACTGATCAAAGATTAAGTAAGATATATTAAATTATAACATGTGCAATCAAGCAGGTTTTCTAAACAAAGTTCCATTGTTTAACTTGAGAGTTTAAAAATATTTTTAAATTCAAATTAGTTGAGTTAAATAAAATTAGTTGAGAGTTTAAAAATATTTTTAAATAAATCCAAGGAATTTAATACAATGAAAAGTTTTTTATTATGTATAAATGACTCTGCCTCTTTTAAGTGTAAGGTTGATCATTTTAAATTCTGTGTATAAGTTAAACTACAAAATATACTAATTAATTTCTTGAAACATAAATTTTCCCAAATTTCTATAAGAATTTCTTATTTTGATTTGAAAAACTTATTTTTCTTTTTTATAATCATCACTATAAATTTGTATTTTTTCTCAGCCGATGTGAAATATTTTTCCTGTTTCTTTTTTTATAAAAAGTAAGTGTAAAATAATTTTTAAAAAACGTGTTTCTGTAATTACAATGAGTACAAGTGTTATTTTAATTTAAAAATATATGTAAATCAAAAGAAAAATAAAACTGCCAATTTTTTAGAAACCAAATATCTCTTATAAGTAACATAAAGCTTTAAAAGGTATTTGCTACTGAAGAGATTTTAATTCCAGTGAAAAGTTTGAATTATAAATCAGGTTACAACAAAATAATTTTCAATTACTGATCAACTTACCAGCAAATTTAATAATCAAATATTTTCAATTTTAAATTAACTAAAAGCATTAAAAAAAAGAAAATTGAGAAAACTTGTTCAAAGTTTTAGCTTCGCAGATAAACATTTCAAAACTTCAATAATATTTGAAAATTTGATTGTCTATAAGCAATCAAATTATTTAATATTATTGATTTTTATTTCAAATATTATTGAAAGATCAAAATAATTGAATGGTCAGTCTGGCTACTATGAAATGATTTCTATATTCAATAAATAAGGACAACTTTAAGATACTATAATATTGAAAAATGCACACAATATAAAGAAAAGAAAATTTAAAGAACATGATGATCAAATCTTATTGTTGAATTGATATTCATTGATTTTTTTTTCTTTTGCTCTATAATCACATTATATTTTTAATTTAATGTTAAATGACTTTGTTCTACAATTTTAATGATTCTAAGAAATGATTTAAATATAAGTTCTGAAGATATATTATTTAAATTTTCCCTATCAGAAAAATATACATAAAGAAGTTTTAAATTTTTGTTTGCAAATGTTTGAACATTTAGAAAAAAAATATGTAATATTTGAATACGTTTAAATAAATGGTCAAATATTAGACCAACAATTTAGTTTGGACTGATATGACAAAACATTTGACTTTTTATAGTAAAACAAATCATTTACTAAAAAACAAAATGAAAATATTTTTGTAGAAATAATAATCACAAGTCAATACATTTTTTAAAATGTTTTTATAATTTTGATTACAAACATAATCACTGAGAAATCTTCATAAAAAATAAAATTTAAGTATTTAATTAATTTAATTTCATTGTTTTAATATTCTAATACTAATCTAATGAGAATAAATCTAAAAATATATTACGTATCATATGTATGTATGATAATAATTATGTTTTTAGAATTTCAGAAGAATAATTGAACAGTTTACTGTTCAAAAATATTATACATACTTGATGATTTACAAAGAATTGTGCGTTCATCTAAAACACTGAGACAGAAAATTTTTATAATACTTTCTTTTCTCACACATAAAAAAACTTTATGCTCCACGTAATCTTCAAACAACTCTGAATTCACATTAACTGCACTCTACGGAGCTCATTAAACACATTCATTCAATTCACTCACATTACCATAAAATTTGACTCAGTCAAACAACCGTAAAATATTAACAATTCGACTAAAAAAGTCCATTGGCTTGAAAAATCACATTAACAATGCAATCAGACAACTGTGTGAAAAAAAAATTGAAGCTGATTTAAACAATCACACTGCTAATTGTTCCACAAAATAATTAAAATTTTAATGAATTCATTACTAACAGCAAATCAAAAATAATGTAAAAACTTGTAACTGTATCCATAGTTGGGAGAAAGATTATTTGGAATAAATATGATAATTATTTGAACTTATTCATCACTTTATAAATTAATATGCTCAATGAAAATGTTTCTCAAGATTCATTTATCAAACCTGTGTCTTTTACTTGTGTCTTTCAAATACAGAAGGGTATTAAAATAAGAACATTTTTGTTCGGATGCTAAAAAATAGACCTAAATTTGACAACTTACAGAATATTTTGCATATTGGTAACTAATTATTTTCTCAACTTGAACAATACTGGAACGCAGTCCAGTTTCAATGAAAAGAAAATTCAATAGTACATTATCTATTTTTGAAGCTGGTGCTTTACAAATGTCCATTTTTATTCATTTGTTTCTTGAGCAATTTTTTAATTAATCCCATATCTAAGAGCCATACGTTTAGTAATAAATAAATAAAAAAACATCATTTGAATTTCCTAATATATTACAGTTTTATTATCAACAATTAAATTTTATATATCTTAAAGAGGAAAAATTTTACATATAATATGCACTTTGTTATTTATGTAATTAATCTTTAACATATTTTCTAAATATGATTGAAATAATAGCATTGTTTGAATTTGATCTTAAAAAAATATTAATTAAATACTTAGAGAGATAAGAGAGTTTTTAGTCTTTATTAAATTAATTTCTTCAAATAATAAAAAACACTGATGTGCGAGAAATTTCTTAAAATTTATCAAAGCACATAATGTTTTATATTCAATGCTTATTGTAAAAAATGCAACACAATACTTTTCTGTCTTTCCATATTTGCAAATTGCACTATGCCCAAATATTTTTCCGAAAATAAAAAATCATTTTTAAAAATTCATGATAACTTATATTATTGTTAAATTAAAAGAATTGTAGAATCTTTTGACCACAATCATCATTGTTTTTCCATGATTATAGTTTTTAGCTTATACAAACAAAGATTGTGATTTGATTTCATGTCTATCAGTTGAAAATCATGTAAACATCAATCATTTAAAATTACTTAAATGCCAGTATTATTCATAGGCACTAAAAATTATAGGCTCAAAACAAAAATGAGCATAATAAAGAATATTTGCTTAAATTAAGGATAAGTTATTTTCACATTATAAATTAGAAACTTATCTATTCTTTGTTAACTCATTGTAAATCGAACTATCAATATAATTAATTTCTTTGATTATAAATTTTTTCAAACATGCTTTCTTCATCATCTTTTTTTATCAAACTGTATTTCCACAAAATTCGCATTTAAAGAAACAATTTTCAAACAAGAATATACTTTAGTCCTATATATTGGAAATGCATAATATACAAGTTGATATAAAAAATATACTAAAATAATTTCTATTATGGAACACATTAGTTAAAAAAATTACTTACTTATGGAAAATGAAAGAATATTTGTATTATAAAAGCAGTAAACACATGAATATGATACACAAAAATATTTTTCCGACTTCAATAACTAAACTCAGCGCCCTTGCATGAATTATATTTCAATAATTTATCAGAAGTTTATTCATTCATGTAACTGTAACAAATTTTGCCAATTTGTAATAAATATAGATTGTTATTCGATATTAATTCTATTTGCATATTAACTTTTCTTAAATATTTTATTATTTAATACTCTTGAAAGTACTATATTACAAGATAGTTAATTTATGGTAATTAAATTAATTAAGTAAACTTTTATGCGCTCCAACTAGACAATTTGACATAAGTAAAAGTTGAAATCTATTAAAACAAGAAGAAAAATATTTTTAAAGAAGTTAGTTGAAAATATACTCTTCTAATTTCAAAAATATTTAAATCTGTCTAAACTATTTTTATCGAAAAATTTAATATTGAAATTAAACGCTAATTGTTTACCTACGATATATACATATAATACGCAGTTATAAATAACAGTAATTTAATCTGAAATAATGATTCCATTATTGAAACTAATTAATATATTTAAACTAATTAAAACTATTATATGTATTAACTGTATTGACACTAACTAAAACTATTATATATATATATATATATATATATATATATATATATATATATATATATATATATATATATATATATATATATATATATATATATATATATATATATATATATATATATATATATATATATATATATATATATATATATATATATATATATATATATATATATATATATATATATATATATATATATATATATATATATATATATATATATATATATATATATATATATATATATATATATATATATATATATATATATATATATATATATATATATATATATATATATATATATATATATATGAATGTATGTATTGAAATGTTTTTTTTCTTTTCATATATTATATCACAAATCAAAATTTCTCTAATCTATAAATCAAGAGAAAATTGATTTGATAAACTTTTACAATGATTATAAATGTGTTAAAACTGGAAGGACATTAATAACAACTCAAATCAAGCCCTTTTAAGTTCTGCGGATTTAAGTATGGATAATTTATAAAGAAATTTACAAAGTAGGAAATAATGACGATACAAGTCATACTGCTTTCGCTTCATGTCTACCTAAGACATATTTATTTTACAAGCAGACGACAATGAATTACATAATTTTTGCTAACTGATAATTTCAAACAAAACATACGTAGCATTAATTCTATCAGCTTATTGTCTCAGACATAATTTTCTTAGAGTTTAATGCATCCTTCTCGAAACACAAGAGAAAGTACTTCAGGTACAATACAAAATATAAGCTTGTGAAATGGTGACAGATAAGTAGAAGATTTAAAATACTTCAATTAGTAAAGTATTTTCAAATAATTTTGGAATTAAAATCACTTAAACAAACATAACGAAAGTACGAAATATATCTTTGTAATTATACCCAATAAAAGTACTCAAAAATATTAACTGATAACATTAGATTCTAAATTATTACTTTTATTCATTGTAAAAAAATCTCACATCATTTCAAGAAAACTGCAAAACTTTTAAAAAAATTTTAAACTAAAAGTTTCATGTACTTGACAAAACATTAAGATAATAATTGCTACAAATGTTAACAATTTGCACTTATTTATATTAACATAAATCCTATGCTTTGAACTAATAGAGCCTACTTCTATTTTGTGAGGTCTACTTCTATCTTATTTAGATGAAAAATATATGTTTATCTAATTTGTATCAGGTATTAATTCTTTAAATATTAAGTGAGCTTATTTTCTGACGAATATATAACTTCGGATGAAGCTATATATATATATATATATATATATATATATATATATATATATATATATATATATATATATATATATATACATATGTGTGTGTGTGTGTGTGTGTGTGTGTGTGTGTGTGTGTGTGTGTGTGTGTGTGTGTGTGTGTGTGTGTGTGTGTGTGTGTGTGTGTGTGTGTGTGTGTGTGTGTGTGTGTGTGTGTGTGTGTGTGTGTGTGTGTGTGTGTGTGTGTGTGTGTGTGTGTGTGTGTGTGTGTATATATATAGATAGATAGATAGATAGATATAGATATATATAATTACATAAAATATGCATTGAATAAGTCTGAGGGTCCGTGTGTGTAAAACTTTTATCAAGTGTATTCCGAACTTAATCAAATTTTAGTTGATCTTAAGCGTAACACTTATATAGTATTCATGTGTTTTTAATTTTACTACTGTTTTGTAATCAAGTAATAATATATTTTATTAAATTTTACAACTGTTGTTTCCACTATTTCATACCATAATTAATTATTTAATTGTTACTAATAATAAAATTGTTGAAATAAGTGCGTCTATTTTTTATAGAACACTAACCATTTTAATATTAAATATTTTGCAGTATCTTCACATTGAAGAAAATTTGAAAATCATACTTTCTTTAGTTTATTTTCTAATTATTCTAAATAGAAATTTGCAAAAGAAAGTGACATGAATGTAACCATAATATGTACTGATATGATCAAAAAATCAAAAACTATATTGAAAAATATAATAATTAAATTATGATTTTTTTATTTCTTATTATATTTAATTATATTCAATAAATCATTTTCATTATAAAATGCCCATTTTTTATGCTAGTTAGTATTTTCCTTCTCTAAAGAAACACAATATATTTTTAATTAGTTTATGAAAGCTTAAATATAATGAATTTTAATTTTCATTAAATTAATGAAATTAAGTAAACTGTCTTTAAAATCATAAAATAGTATTGTGGTATCTTTATATAATATAGAAATAATCCATATGTGAAAAAAATGATTGTAATAATTAAACATAACAAGCTAAGTAAAAATGTATTGTTTTTACCACTATATTAAATTTTTAAGAGTTATCTATTATTTATAATTTGAATTTGTGATTTAAAAAAAGTTTAGTGTAGTGAAAATTTTGAAAGATCTAGAAAGGCATTTATTAATTATAATCAAAATTAATACAAACATTTGTTTTTACTTGTCTTCATTTATATGCATATTCTGTATCCAATTCATTTTTGAAAAATGTAAAATACATATTAATTCCACCTGTTTAATTTTTTAATTAGAAACTATGATTTCAAAAAGGATAAAGAGAACTGAGATCATACGATTTAATGTCAGAATGAAAGATGAAACACGTAATTTAAAAAAGCTTCAACAAAACGTTCTACTTAGATAAAATTCTGTTCGTGTTCTGCTCTACAAATAGACTTTTCTAAAGAAATGTATTCATGCTATTAAGTATTTTTTAAAAACAACTTCTGTTCAGCCAAGACTGTTTTCAAAGCTAAATGAAAGCACAACAAAATGCTTTGTTCCTAGAAACTCGTTCTAAGATAATTTTTTCAAGAAATAGTTTCTGATTCAATGTAAAATGAAGTAAGGGTAGAAGAGACAGAGAAATATTTTCTAAAACAAATTGAAAAATGCATTCAAAGTAAATTTGTTCTTTTCATTAATGGAATATTTTACTCAAAATTTAAAAGTTTCGTTATTTAGTATTTTATTTCTTTTAGTAGTTAATTAAGCATTTTTCATTCATTTAAAATCAGTTAAAATTAAGGATATTTATTTTTCTATTATTTCTTTATTATAACTGATATAAGTTAGTAAAATGTTTGGTGCATTCTGTTATAAAAATATATCCCCATTATTTTTAGAAAAAATGAATATAATTCAAAACACCCTAGTCTTTTCATAAATTAGATTCGTCGGCTTTTTTTCATGTAGTCTTTTCAGTTAAATGTATTATAATTTTTGTAATCTTCATCTTATTTAAATCTTAGATAACTCATAAAATCATATGAATCAAATAGAAATAATATAATTTTGATAATAAGACTATGAAGTTTAGGTAATAACTAGGTTAAATTAAGTATTTAAAATCACGAATTCTCTTAGAATTGCTTACCAAAATAAATTAAAATATATGCGCAAAAATTAGACATGTTTTTAAAAAATTAAAATGTTTTTTAGTTAACGAGACGTATCATTTAGATTACAAATAAAATTCATGTAAATTAAAAAGGAAAGGGAGAAAAATTACGTATAGAAAAAATTTAAATAAATAATTGTTATTTCTCATCACGGTTATAGACAGTAAGAGGAAAAGGTGGCATTTCGAATTCATTTGTGTAAAGATTCTAAAGAACAAACAAAAAATTTACAAATGAAATATTAACAAAGTCGTACTAAAGAAAATCGGGAAACAAATACAAATTAAAAAGGGAAAAACTGAAGTAAGGTATATCTCACATAATCACTTATAAAATCTAGATTATTTTCTCACTTATTGGTTATCTAGGTGTTATCAGCCTTTATGTATATATATATATATATATATATATATATATATATATATATATATATATATATATATATATATATATATATATATATATATATATATATATATATATAGAGTGGGACATAATTCTATTTAACAAATAAACCAGCACAATGCAGCTAGAAGTTTCACCTATGAAATTATATAAGGCATGAAATATCATATGCAAAAATTTAAAAATACAAGAATAAATACAAAATTCATATACTTAGCAAGACATTCAGCAAGCTGCTTTCTCGCTGAATGTATTGCTAAGTATATGAATTTTGTATTTATTCTAGTATTTTTCAATTTTTGCTCCAATGATAATTTCACAATAAGTTAAGTATGCCAAATCTGCAAAACAATAAAATAGGTACAAGGTAAAAATTATTTTTACTTTTGCTTTTTTCGAAAAACTATTTTTGCGAATAACTTTTTTTGCTTCGCAAGTGAAACTTTACGTATATCACAAACATTGTTACGTAAGCTGTATCTATTTTTTCTGTCATAATTTAGAGCTATTATAAGTCTTATATCTTTCACAATATAATAAAAGTTATTGAAAAAGTGACATATTATTTCACAAATAATTTCATTTTCAAGTCTCATGTAAAATACCTAATTTCAAACTTTTAAGCATACGAAATGCATTTTTGTACATTGATATTTATTTTATTCTCAAAACTTAGAAACCTTACTTTCATTATTTTTATGCAATATTTATTAAATAATAAAATTTATTACACTCCTCAATTATTTATAATTTTATTTCAATTTCAAACTTATTTCATAAGTATTTTTACAAATACAAAATGTCAGCAAATATTAAATAATAAAATGGTATTCAATACTTTTTTAAAATAAAATATAACAAATAAAAATAATAATTAAAAATTCATAGACTAAGTTTGCTTTTTAAGATCACATTTTATAAATTTAATTTTTTTTATAACAACATTAAAAATGTTTGATTAGTCTATTTACATTTTCAGAAACGTGTTTATTTTTGATATTTATGTGGTCTTGGTATGTAAATTAGTTTTAAAGCTACAATTTTTTCCCAATTTTGCCCTGTATGGTAGTATTTACCGGGAGAAATGTAAAATGTTGGTGTCATTTTCATGACATTTTTTAATTCATTAATTAAGCTTAATTTTAGAAATTATTTTTAAAAAGTCCAGGTACAATAGTGACAAACTTAATTGATAATCGATTACCAAAAAGAAGCTAGAAATTGTGCTGAATAGGAAATTTTTAAATTTTCAGGAAAATTTCACATGTTATAAATTATCAGATTTTTCAAGAAGAGTAGAAATTTTTAAGTAAATTATAATTCATTATTAATATAAATAAAATTAAATAGAAATTCTTAAACAATAAGATTCATTAAAATTTTAGTTATATAACAATTAAAGAGTTTAATAGATTATTGACTGAAGCAATTTAAATTGTATTAAATTATAACTTCTAAAAATTATAAAGTTAAAAAATGTGTACTGTGCAAACAAAAAATATTTATGCATTAAGTCAACACTAAAATGAAGTAGTTAATAACGTGTGGTATTCCAATTATAAATGAGGAAGTTAGTCGGAAATTTGAAAGATTAAGTTTATTGACTAGAAATCATTGTTATTGATTATGTCTGTTAATCAAAACACATTAATGGGTAAAGTTCATCTTTTCTGATACGTGAAGAAAATTTGTATTAACGAAACAAATATTATAATTAAAAATACTGTACTTAATTTCTCTATTTACAAGTATGAAACCTTTATATAAATTTAAATATATATAAAATCTCTCTATGTGTAAAAAAAGCAATTTTTAAGACATTTTCTGAGTATTTCAATTATTTATTTTGTTTGAAAGTACTTTATCATCATAACTTTAGTCTTCAACATATTTTATGGATCAATTTTGTACAGTGCTTCTCCATTACATGAAGAAAATGTTTCTCCAATGTGTTACAAATAGTCTGCTATAGATAATTATAAATTTCTGAATTTATTTTTGTGATGTGATTTCTATCCACCACACAACATTTTCAATTATATTTCATTAAAATATGCATTTTTTGCTCCAATTATACGAAATACTTGAAAAATATTATTCCGCACAACTTGGCATAACTTAAAAGTTTCACATTTCTTCTCAAATTAAATGGACGACTATACAAAGTTTTCGTATTCCTTTTCCAATTGGGTGATTTTCTATTGAATCATAACATCTAATCTACTTTCTTTAGGCATTCATTTCTTAAATTATATTAAATTCATAATTTTTAGGTTTTAATATCTGACTTTAATCAATTTAAAATTCTGATAAGCAATTTCTAAAATTGAAGTATGAAATTAAGTAATCATTTGCTTCTTGAATTCAGGTGTTCAGTGTTTTTTCCTTAAAGTTAATGGTCAGTTAAAAAGTCAAAAACTAGATAAATTGCCAGATAATAAAATAAAATACAAACGGTTAGATATTATAAAAAGAGAAAAAATCCATAATTCTCTATTTAGAAGATAAATCATCATCTCCTTAGAGATCCTGCACTTATCATTTTCTTAGTGCAATATAGTTATGATAAAACAAGTGCTTTTTATCTAATAAATAACATCTGAAACAGCCACATTTATGTAATAGTACTAGTAGTAATAGTGATTCAATGTAATATTTGTCCATTATTATTGTTATTCCATAACTAAATGTAATTATTTTACATATAATTCCGTTATTAAGTATGCAATTATATTTTAAGAAGTTTGATAAATTAAGAGCATTACATTCATTTTTAAATTAGTTAAAAATAGTTAACTCAAATTACCTAGTAATTTCTTTTAAAATATGATTTATTAATGATAAAAAATGTTACATTTCAAACTGCCTTAAATACATTTTATAATCGTTATAAAAGTTACGAAATATACAAATTTAATAACATAAACATAAGCACATTTTCATTTTTCTGTTCAAAAATATTTTTTAAAGTTTAAATAGAGATTTATTTTAATTTTGACTAGCCATTTTGTTGGATTGTTTTTAATTTTAACCAGAATGTGCATCACCCACTATGGAATCATATTACTATTTTAAACTATTATGATTATTAACCAGAGAATTGTTAGAAATTTTTAAATTATGTTATAATTTATATGAAAGTGTCATTAAATAACTCTTAATAATCCTGGAAGGATTACCTTTCTGACATTATTTTCATTTTCCTATTTTTTTAAGTAAAGTATTGTAAGAAATCTAGTGTTTTATGTAGAAATATATAATATTTATAATTCTAATTATGATATTTTATTCTTAAAAATTTAGGTCCATATGTCTATATGAATCTTATTTCATTACTTTAAACTTAAGGTAAAATATAAATGTAACATTAAAGTATGTTTAAATATTGTGTTACATTATTAACTATGAAATCTTTATATTAATAAAAAATCTCATAACTGCATTAAAATGATTCAAAGATTAAAATAAACATATTTCCATAAACAATCATTCCGAGGACTCACATAGATTATCTAAAAAATAATTAATTTAATGGTTGTAAACAAGAAATAATGAAATGGATCCTTCACATAAAAGAATTTCATAATTTAGGCCTCAGATAAATGCAAAATGACATTAAGTTTCATAGAAAGAAGACACATGATATGTAGGCATATCGACAAACTTAATCTACCTCATAATCAATATGCTTAAATATACCTCATTTTCATAAATATAGAATATCTATAAGTAAAAATTAGAACTCTCTGCAAAATTAAAATATGTTCTCTAGAGGGTTAATCGTATTCTTGTTCCTTTCAATCTAGATCTTGTTCATAAATTTTTAATATGCACAAATTTAAAATGCGTGATATTAATTTAAACTATGCAGATATTGTATTAAAATTTTTTTATTTAAATTGTGCAAATACATACAGATATTGAAGCAGAATTTTACCAACAGCTATATGTGCAGGGTTTCTGGGAATAATTTTACAAATCTCTTGCTCACAAAAATTGGAAATAAAATTAAATGGAATGAAAATTTCCACATATACATTCCAAAATAAATGCATACAGAAAGTAAATATTATAAACCATTTCTTACAAATCAGTAACAGTTAGAGTTTCTTATAATTTAGTAGTGGAGTTTCTGCTAATTCAGAAGTGGCTAGAGTTTCATTTAATTCAGTAATGGCTATAGTTTTTATAATTTAGTAGTGGAGTTTCTGCTAATTCAGAAGTGGCTAGAGTTTCATTTAATTCAGTAATGGCTATAGTTTCTTATAATTCAGTATTGGCTACAGCTTCTTATAATTCAGTAGTGGCTACAGTTTCTTATAATTCAATAGTGGTTTGAGTTCATTATAATTCAGTAGTGGCTAGAGTTCATCATAATTCAATAATGGCTAGAGCTTCTTATTATCCAGTAGTGGCTAGAGTTTCTTGTAATTTACTATGGCTTAAAGTATTTTATGTTATGTTGCAAACAATTTCACTGTAAAAAAAGATGTTGGGATTTTGAAGAATATTCATGTATTTATATATACCTTACAGAAAAAACTTTTAATAAACAGTGGATTGAATTTATATGCCTTAAGGAAAACAAACCTAGTAAATTCCCAAGGATACGCTCAAATAGACGTATACGCATAAAACAAAAGCGAAATATTAGTGTTTAAGAGATCTATGGCTCGAATACGGACCATTTGACTCCAAAAAATGAGGTTTTTCCCCAAAACTAGTGATGGTGTAGATCCAAAGATTAAAATTTATTAGCTCTTCTTTAAATTATTATTCGTTTTGCCTTCATCAATACGTTTGGGGTTGCATTTTTCATAACAGTATTTCATAAAAAAATTTATGAGTTCAATGCATTATGCATTAATTAAGAGCTAAACTTAAAAAATAACATAAAATTGCAAGAAACGATAAAAAAAATTTTACACCCTTATATAGTTGAAATATTTTCAGTAAACTATTTATACATTGTTATTTTCTACACATTATTCTATTAAAAACAATTTGAATGGCTTTCTGTAAAACTTATGGAGTATTAAACAAAAGTATTGCTTGCGAAATCATTAGTTTACATTCAACATTTAATAAATAATTAAATTTCCCAATCAGATTCATATAGATACATTTTACCAATTAATGTTAATGTGTATTTACTTGTTATAGATAGAGTTTACTTGTTATAGTTAGTAATGATTCCATAGTTCTATGCAATACATTTACGTATGTACTGCATAAAACTACATAACTTTAATATTTATTATTCTAATAAAATTGCTTATTTCATTACACACTGCCAGGCAAAAGTTTTTGATCAGATTCAGTACTAAAAATAATGTATCTAAATATATCTCATTTTCATTAATATCGAACATTCTTTAAACCAAAATTGGAACAATCTGCAAAATTAAAAATACTTTCTGAATGGTTAATCGTATTCTAACTCTTTTCAATCAAAATTATGTAATCACATTTTCTATCAAATTTATTTTCTTATTAAACATTATTTTCGTTAGGTTTATTTATAAGGTTGCATTTTAAAAAATGCTATTTGAACTTCAAAATAACAAAAAATACAAATATTCATTTCAACAATATGTGATAATTCTTTTAAAGAAAACAGTTTCTTAAAATGATTGCTCAAACTACCTCTTTTGTCAAAAGCCTAGTACACAGAATAATGTTTTAAAATAAAGCTTAAATTTCTTAGCAGAGGAAAACTGGAGTGTAAAAGACTAAAATAAACTATGTGAATGAAAGTTACAAAAGAAATTGTTTGTGCGAAAGTAAGATATCACACATTCTATTTTATGAAATAATGTGGAAAAAATTTATATTATTTTTTTAGAAAGGATTTCAATAGATTTCTCCCTCTCTCATGAGAATTTATTGAAGACATAGAAGAAGAAAACAGAACTTGGGTTTTTTCTGGAAAGTTATACATTATTTTTTGGTTAAATATAAAATTTACGAAAAGTTAAGCAGTGAATGAAAATTTTGGTCGCCAAATTAAATTAAAATTTTTTGGTAAAAATTAATGAACCATCTTATATTTTATGTATGTAGTATAAGCCGATTTTCGCTAAATACCTGCTGTAATTGTGAGAGAGAAGGCTTAGCTAATGGGAATAATTTTTCTTAAAATTAGTTGTAAGCAAAATTATAAGCATATTATTCAGTGTAGGGTTTTAATCACAGTCAGAGAAGATTTTTCTCTGGTGAATTTTGTAAGTATACATCGGTATCAGGAATAAAAGTTCAATGTAGTTGGGTTTTTTCATTAAAATATTTACAAGGGATAGTTATGAAGCAAATATTGCCGGGTAGAAATCATGGTTCAAAGGATTAGGAAACAGATTTCTCGGAAATATTTTTGACTAAACTTATTTTTCAAGTACGAAATTAGTAATCAGCAAAAAATTAGTTAAATAATTTAAATTAGCAGTTCAATAATGTAGGGATTTTATTTCAACTTTATTCAAAAAATTTGATATAATCAAAGCCTAATTAAAGAAAAACTGCTATCACTTTAAAGAAAAATGTATTTATGTATATTTACGCGTAAGACGTTAGTAATGTTGATTTAAATAAGTAGATTAGTTAAATGTAAGAAAATTTTCCATAGGATGTGTTGGGATGATTATATACTTGTTTGATGTACCTTAATCTTTAATCCTATAAATGAAATAACTGTGAACAACTTATTAAAGTTTATGCTTTATCAAAAACCTTTGTTATTCACCACTCATTTTAACTTATATTTTGCACATATTTTAAAATAGGATCTCTCATGAATGAATTCTGTTCTATAAGAAGTTTCAGGCTTATTAGTAAAGTTTTTGGATAATTATAACATTGCATATTTCTAGCAATACATTTTTATTTCTACCATTTTTTTTCATTTTGTAGAATTATTTACGTAATTCGTCAATATTTTTCTTTAATTAGAAATTTTGAACTATTTAACGGTAATACGTTCGATTACTTGCATGACAATTTAAAAAAATATTTTCTGTGTAGACATTGCTATTCAGATTAATCTTGACTGTTAAAAAATTTATTTTGTAGAAAAAAAAAAATTTAAAAAAGATTTTTTTGTTAATTTAAATTATAAAAAAACGTTATTTTTTATATTCTAGATGAAACACAAGCAGCTTAAAGTCTTCATATTGCTTTTAAAACATTCTATATTTACTGAAATAAAGGGTTTATACTGAACAGAGTAAATATATTAAATAATGAATTGACTATGAAACTTCACACAAAATGTGTAAAATAATCCAAAACTGTTGCCAGCAATACCATGAGAGAAAATTGGAAATCATGCGAAATTTAAGCATTAGCATTGCAAAGCATATAGACATCACGATCATTTGCACTGCTACTTACACAGGTTACATAATAGGTATCCATGTAGAATGAAACAAAGCAACTGCGATGTTGATCTGAAATCGCTGAATGTAGGAAGGAACTGCAGATTGATACAGCGTCTATCTTGTTGAACAACTGCACGTGATGAAAAGCAAATTGTGCCCATGACAGTGATGGATCCTTCAATAACATCATAAACCATGCCAGAACAGGTTCAGTCTGTTAAACATCATTCAGTGTTAATTCATACCATGTCTGCATCTGAGGAGAATGTCCATTAAGTGCCCATTGTTTCACATACGTTTGGCTAAAAAACCAAACGCGTTTGCGTCCCCAGTGGTGCGAAGAACGACAGACATAAACTATTTTATGGATACAGGGCAACACCATTATGGTTGAATTTGAGTCTAAAGGCACCGTAGTGAGAATTTGCTGACTGTTGCATTTTACATCGTCAAACTGATCTGAACCAAATATTATTATATAACGGTGGTATTGTATTTCAATGCAACATGTCTCTAATATGCGTCACCCATACTCTGAAAAGCAAGGACTATCTCAGAGGTGTTTGTCCCAAATTACCTCCAATATCTTCAGTGCTTGCTTTCAGTCATATTCTATTAGGATAACTCCCAATTACATGTGGCTGGTAATATTCTAAAGATAATTTTCAACTCATCAGAATGGATTGCTTCTTCAGCCAGTTTGTTCCTCCTATCTATCACCAGTTGAAAGCATGTGGTCCCTGCCAACACAACTGGCTTAGAATATGCTACCTGTGGCTACATCGTATCAACTTTGGTAA
This sequence comes from Latrodectus hesperus, assembly GCA_037975125.1. NCBI lineage: Eukaryota > Metazoa > Arthropoda > Arachnida > Araneae > Theridiidae > Latrodectus > Latrodectus hesperus. The sequence goes on from CM075855.1 coordinate 61,231,841, forward strand.
TATTTGGAAAAATCAGTGATTAATATGCTTTTGTAATACATTCAAAACTCTCATGATTTTATGCTGAGGTGCGTTTCAGAGGTTATAGCTGATAATGGCATCTGCGCTAACTACTCATTTTGTCATCATTTATAGCTATAATTTCTATCATTTAATTTTCTTTATAGCTTGTTATTTGCCGAACAAATTTTATTACGACAACTCCAGTCTTTTTTGGTATTATGGGTATTTTTATACACTGGTAACATTTTGAGTGACCCCAGTGTATAAAAATATCCATATTATGTGGAACCATTTTTGACTTCAAATTTTAACTATCTTAGAAATTAATCAATAAAATTTTCCTTTCCTTGTCACCGAAATCAAATCATTTCAACTTTGTTTTTTGAAAAGTTCTCTAGGGAAAATATGCATATATATTTTATCATATTTCATTCTCAAATCATTTTAATTTCTTTGATGCAAATTTTGTTTATGAATGCTATGGTGTCCATTATTTTTGTTTATCAGTTATCTTAACAGTGTTTACGTAATTTATTTTGCTTGCTTATAAAATGATTTATACTAAACCTGGTTTAAAGGATTTCGTATATTGATTTTTGTTATGAGATTTTTCAATGGACATTACTATTAATTTTGAAAAAATGAATGAAATCTATAATTGATTTTAAATTGTTGCACGTGTAAGTATTTACATACATATTTAATTTTATTTACATATCATTCTTCACTACATATTCTGTATTATTATTTATTTTATATAATTAAAATAAGTTGTTATAAGAACTCCTGATAAAAAAATTCCTTAAAGCTTCATAATGTTTCAGAAATTTCAGTGAAATAAAAGAATCAAAATTTATACAAGTATCAAAAATTATTAATCAAAAAATTGTTCTTTAAGACATTGGAAGAAATTTTACATTATATGAATTGATAATACAGCATAAATAATGCGACACATAAATAAAAAACTATAAGAATTATACATTTTTCTTTGTATAAGCAACAATATTTGTAAAGAAAGTGTGATTATTTTTCCTAAAATTATTTTCTTCATCAAATTTATCATCATTATTATTAATAAAATAAAATTAAATTAATTAAATGAAAAATGTATTCACAAGGAAATCGCTAAACAAATACACATTTTAAGCAGAAAGCACTATTAATCACCTTAAGATATTTTTCTTCAACAAATTAGTCTATGACATCTTAAAAAATGTATTACCTGGATTTTAATTTTAAAATGTATTTATGTGTTTCCTTAAATGTTTTTATTATAAGTTATTTTCTATGCGCATTCATCACAATGAAAAATTAAATACTTTAATATGAAATTATTATTTAATTTATCAAATGATAGTTAATTTTATAGATTTAGTTTTTCTTTCACATATAATTTTCTTGTTTGAAATAAAAAGAGTTTTATTTTAATAATTTTACTGCTTTTTTATTAATAAACTAAAAAAAATTGAGAGTTAATTATTTTTGTTAGGATTAAGAAACTTTCGTTTTTATCCGCCAATAATATTTTCTATCTTATTTTTGTAGATCACTTTATCTGTAGTTGATAATTGTATGTGGGATAACATTTGATTTAGAAATCATTTTTAGCACATTTTATTGGCACATAATTTCTTCAAACCACTAAAATTACTGAAACCAAGAGTTACATGGATGAATTACATTAATGATATGATTTAGGACAATGTTTTCAACTCTTAATGAAATGGGATCTCCAAGCACCAGGTCTTAAAATAAGAATATGATCTCGATGTAGCGGACTCATCCAATTAGGTTTCAAGTAAAAATTATGTAAAAAAGCTAGCATTTTATATGTGTTACTATTTCAGCTTAAAGTATGTTTTCCCAAGAAGTCTAACAATAGATCAATAGAAGAATAACATATAGATCATTTAAATAAAGAAATATCGAATGGCTGCAATTTAATCTTCGAAATGAAATCTTAACGTCTCCTCTTTGGACAGTCAATTTTCTGCCTAGTGATTGTACTTTCTACATTGATCAATGTTATTTCCAGCTTATTGCACCAATCAATCCAAAACATAATGAAAGCCATTCTGAACAATTTCCAGCTGCTTCAAGAGTAACTTTCTTTCTTTATTGAAATACCTCAAATATCTTGTTCCAAAATTAATCAAAACTTATCAACGAACATTATTTGACTTTAGTCACTGTACATCCATACTTAACATTTAGAATTTTAACTATATCCGAAAAATATCTGAAAATCAATAAAATACACATCACTGGCATGTGTTATTAAAGTTCAACTGGATGAAGCCCATTTCAGACTGACTGGTTAGAAACCTTTATATATGTCAATCATGATTCCTGTCAATTTTACCATATCAGTAAAATATTAAACACTTATTTTAAAAATTAAAGCTAAGACTATGATAAAATAAAAGTCACGTTAATAAATTCTATAAAACTATGTGAAGAATTAAATAATCGTCTGAACTATAATCATTCTTTTTCTAAAGTACCAAGATATTTAACGGATTGAGATCATTACGTCCCGTTTTTCCTTCTCACCAAATGTTAATCCTATTACTTTCGGATAGATGTGTCACTTCTCTTTATGGCGATATGGCAATCATGTCAAAGATCTAGAAGAAAAGTTGTCTTTTCTGAAAATATATATTACTTAGGAGGCTTATGAAAATTGTATTATTCAGAGAACTTCGTGGTAAAATTAATAATGACTAAAACTGAATTTATGTATGCGTTGCTTTCAAATATAATTTCGAAACGTTTGAAATATAATTAACTAACTCTTTTGCTTTTATTAATCTTTTTATGAAAATAAATAACCAGTCTACTGTTAGTAAAATTGAGAAAAACTCATTAACAAGTCTTTAACTTAGGGATTTCTTAAAAATAAAGCACTAACCTTTCCAATGCGACTTTCTCTAAATTTAATTCTTGTCGACATGAGTAGAGATAATTGGTGTAAAATAAAATGTATTGGAAGGTGAAAAGATCATTTATGATTTCTTATGCTTTTTTTATTTAATCGGTGGCAGTGTATATGTAAATGTTTGGTCATGATAATGTAAAATGCGTATAAAGTAACTCTAGTTGACTAAATAATTTTAGTAAAAGATGTGGAAACAATATACAAAAAAACCCTAATTAATGGTAAATTAAAAATTGTTAATATCAAAAAAATAGTGACATAGTTAATATTTTTAATTACGAAATTATCTCTCAATGTTAAGGGGATTCAAAAAGAATGCAAACTAACGAGCCTGAAATTACCGATATAGGACTTGTGTCTATGATTTTTATATTTATTACATTTATTAACCGCGTTGCTTTAAATATTCAGGATAAAAATTATTTCTATTTATTTTTGAAAAGTATACTTTTTGAATTACTAATAGATAAGTGTGTGAAAATTGGCCTATGAAATTGTACCAATGTCAAATTCTCAGCTATAAAGTTTACTAAAATAAAAAGTTTAGATCACATAGATAACGGTTATAAAATAGTTGAAAAATATACTATACACACTAAATAATTGAATTTATTTTCAGATGTAAAATATTTGTTAGGAGATCCGTAAAATGCACTTACATAAAAGCTCAAATCAAGTTCTTAAAGCATTATAAAGATATTTTAAAAGATAAGATTGTTTGAATATATATATATATATATATATATATATATATATATATATATATATATATATATATATATATATATATATATATATATTATATAAATAAATGAATATATATATATATATATATATAATGATGACGTATTGTGGCGTACGTGATGACGTAAATACTAGGATTGCTAAAATAAAATTTTCTGCATAATTTTTATAGGTCTCTATATCTTTGACGCAATAAAACTCAGGTTACCAGACACATAAGAAAATATGCCAAAAAAATCACCAAACTAATAATTTGGCATCCTGGGTTATACGGCACCTGTGCCAAAATTTGTAGTCTGTACCTGACTTACTACATGTGCTTATTATGTCAAATTTTATGTATATAAGTAGAAACTATGTTATATATGTAAACATAATTTTTGCTGATTTTCAGAGTTCGGAGATCTGTAGTATCAAGAAATAAATGTAGAAAATCCATGTTTTTCTACAAATTCAAAAAGATTCAAATGAGTGATAAAAGTCAATATTTTGCATTTTTTTTCAGCTAAGCATAATAAGTTTAATAATTTAATGGTGAATAAAAATATTTTTAAAATATTAACAATTTTCAAATTAGATGCTGGAATCTAACAAAACATCATATTTTAAAAATATGAAACATAAAGAGTATTTAAGTAACATTTAAGTGAAAATACTAGCATGAGATTTTGGTTGATGTAAAAATAATTCACGATTTAATAAATCATTCGAAATTTAAAAAATGACCAAAACACAAAGCTCTATAATGTATACAATATTGTTGAATTTTTCAAAGTTTATTGTATTACATTATAAAGACAGCTTATAATAAAATGCTATTTATTTTAATATGTTTATTTTCGAATTGCTATGTATAATTCTAGGAAACATCCAGGTCAAGGCAGATTGAAAGTAGCACCATTAACTGTTGAGTAGTTATTAAAAGAAAAAAAAACATGTCAAAATAATATACTTTTCTTATCTACAAAAACATTTAATTGTTCAATATTTTTAAACAGTCAATATTCACTTTTTGGAAAAGTCAGAAATTGTATGTGTGGCAAATATCATTGCAAATAATACTAATTGCTTTTGAATAACATCAATTTAGGGAAATATTGTATATAAAAACTTGTAAAATAAAAGTTTTGTAAAATAAAATAAATGATTTTAAAGGACACCCCTTTCCTAATTACATTTCATACATTACAATCAGTAATCTACTATTATTACTTATAACTCATATATATCTTATACTTAACACATTACCAATAAAAATACATGTTATAATTATACTTCTAAGTAATCAAATTAATATTTTCAAAATAAATACATTTTGCAACTGGGATATGGAATTTGAGAGAAGTAATTTTTCTTTAAAATTATATTTCCTTATTACAAATTATAAGTATATAAATGAAAAAGTGCCTCAAAAAATATATAAGTTTAAAAAAAACATCTTTCTCCTTCAATTTAAAATATTTCTTTCCTTTCTGTATCTAAAATTATATTTCAGTATTTAAACTGAATAAGTGTTTTAATGAACTTATTGCCTAAATAATATTAAGCTTTAAATCAGTTGGGAAAAACCAACTTTCTTCCATTTGCATTTTTTCTTTCTTAAATATAGGATACATTTATACCTTTTTCTTAATTGATAGAATTAAGTTTTTTTTTTTACTCATTTTAGCATTTGCAATTTATGATTGGCTTACATATCCTTTTAGAATGTCTGACGTATTTTCTAAGAATGTATGAAACAATATTTTTAAAAAATGTTTTACAAATAAGAGCACCCTTTTTAAATAAATATTTTTGTGCTCCATTATAATTTCTACTTTTTATCTTGCTTTGCAGATGCAAAAAAACTATAGTTGGTTTAAAATAATTAATTTCCAAGGAAAGTTTATAAAAAAAACTGTAAGTTTACTGAGCCATTAAAATTAAAAAATATTTTTTCTATAAATTTTATTGTTTTTATTTATTGGAACATGAATTTGCTTTTCCTTTACCATCGTGATCCATAAACATAGATTTGGCAATTGATCAATGACAAAAATAAATTAATAAATGTATATTTATACACTATTTATAAAAAAATGCTGAATGTATATATGTCTGAAAATACGAGAACGAGACATCAGCAGTTAACCGTATTCACTTCATTAAACATCTTAAATTTCATAAATTCCTTTTTTAAATTACATTTAAAAATTTTTTAACTACATATACATTAATCCCAATACGTTATTATGTTTGCCTTATATAGTTTTTATTTATTATGGTTTGGTTTATTACACAAGTTAAATTAAATAGCATTTTAAGTTTGCTTAAGCATTAAACGCTTCCATAGATAATGAGGAGAAAAGATTTAAGCAAACATTTTTTTTTAAATAATAACAATGTCATGTTTAACTTTTAACTTTTTATAAAAATAATATTTAGTTTGTAAATCAATTATATGTTAATTAGTAAATATTAATTTAAAATATTTAATAATTAAAATTTCATTTAAGTTTAAAATAGGACTTGTATATTTCAGGTAATTGAGACAATTTAATAAATGACTTATATATTTCTTACTTCCCAAAGAGAGAAGAAATGTATTTTGAAATATGATAAAATTATTGAATTTCATAAATATATTTGTTGTACTTACTTTAAAATAAACAAAGCGTTTTCAATTATTTGAGTTAGTTGGCTAATATTTCGTTTAAGGTACATCAAAAATATTTAATTAGAACACACTTTAAATATTTATTTGAAAGACTTAAATATTTAACTTGAAAAACAGAATTAATCTTCAATATTATGGAATTCGATAAAAATCAACTGCCATTTTATAAATAAAGGTGGTAGTACTTTAAATTCAAACGTTTATTTAACACAGACTTACGGACATTTCTTATATTCTTGCGTCTACGAACAGGTAATAAGCATGAACGAATACATATTGTTATAAATTTGTAAATGTTACTTTTATTTGACTTAATATATACCAGACAGAACTGAAATACTCAGATTTATGGTAAAAGTTGCTCAATTTAGGTGTACTCTATGTTAAAAGTGGCATATCTTGGCGACTTTTAGATGAGATTCTTAGAGGAAAAGAGATATTTCTTTGAAATTCCATCACCAAAACTCTAAGACTAATATAGATATCCTAGAACATTCTAGAAACCTGGGGAAACTCTTAAATTTTTACACCAAGTCAGATATAAATACCGCCGACTGGTAAAGAAAGATAATATGTGAGGTATTAGTCTATAGCATAGAAGGTGTTATCTTTCTGCGGTATAATAGATTTCTGAGTTAGGAAGCTGTTTCCTGTTGTATTATCTGAATAAGAGTTGTGTACTTGTGACTTACATAGCAGGAATTTTTTTGCATCTTATAAAAAATTGCTACGAATAAAAGACTTGTGACTTTTAAAAGATTGTTTTATTGATTCTCAATAAGCAGTTTTTTTTTGAAAATTTTGCTTGGTTACGTTATAATCAAATCAAATTGATTCTTATCGGTGAAGATTGGTGCACAAAGAGTAATTACAATAGACTTCAATATATATTTATCTCTTTGCATCATGACCCATTTTAATGAATCAATAACAGTAATAGTAAGATTGGAAATTATTTCGCAATAAATATAACGAGACGTCTATTGATAAATACTCTATCATTCAATACATCCCATATTTATCGAAGCCAAGTCTTATTTATCAAATGTACGCAGATGCCAAAAGAAAAGTAAATTTGGAATCTGTGAAGTAAAATTCGTTATTCTTTACTTCATTTACAAGCCAATACATTTTATGTGAACTTTACCAAAGAAAAGCAGTAGATACAAAAGCAATTCAGCTAACCTTAATGTTATTAAAGAGAAAATCAAATGTGAAAACAACTTCAAATTTTTGTGTCGACATATTGAACATGGCGATTTCTATGTTGACAATCGAGAATGTAATGCATCGAGTGATGCTCCACTGAAGTCTTGGTAAATCACTGCTCAAAGCAAATGCTTATCAAACATAAAAAATGCTTTTATATAGGTAAAAACAAAAAAATAGAATATAAGCCACCTACATACATAAATGAAGATTCGGAAGGAAGAAAAACTTATATTGTTTGCATTCAGCCAGAACAAGGAGGAGTGTTTTTGAAGTGTATGATTCGTAAAAACAGGAAATGCAAGGCATAATTTTTGTGAAAAATGAAGAAGGGGAGATAAAAATAGAATTTTTTGGCAATCTGAAATGAAAAACAAATACGGTTGTATTCTTCCTGAATCAACATCAATATTGAAAATAACTATTACTGACAAAACATTCGCTGTCTATTTGTTATGTTATAAGTTTCTGAAGCCAAATATAATTTGAACACGTGGGCACTATGAGGTTGCAACTAGGATTGAACTCAGAAGTTGGTTGAAAACGTCCATTAACTGACAAGATCTTCAACGCAGTAAAATTCCTTTATGGCACCATGTTGCAATAAAAAGTCAAGAATGTTAGTAGAGCTTGTCTAAGAAAGCTTACATAGCTGGGATATAATCCCTACACAGCTCCTTCAGACAGATATTTGTTTCAACTGATACTCAATATATTTTTCTGAACCTTTACCTTCTTGGAGTTTAATATAAGACTTTTGCGTTTAATATTGTATACATTTTTATATAAGAAATTTTCAATAAATGAATAAATAGAAGTTTATTCGATAGCATTATATAAAAAGAATTCAATATATTCGTATCATGAAAACCAAGATTTTTTAATTAATATAGGAGATGTATTCAACTCAATTTATTTAGATTTGAGGCATTGCAAACATTGTAAATTGGGACAGATAAAATACATAAAAAGCACATTTTCTTTGAAAGTGTTATACAAATAATATAAAGCTGTACTTTTCATTCACTAAATCCTTTTGCATTCTAACAAGCAACAAATAGGTATTTTTTTAAAAATGTTAAAGTTTAGCAAAAGTTAAAAATTTTCCTTTTAAAAAGCGATTTTTTAAATTGAACCATTTTGTGAAAGATTATTCTTTTTATATTTTCTAGAACATTAAAAATTTTTAAACCGTTCTCTCTGACTCTAGGAAATTACAGTATACTTTATTCTCAAAATAAAACCATTAAGCCATTTATTGAAACCGCATAGTTTTAAAAATCATGCATTTTTAAAAATTCCTATGTCTTGTTTGAAGTAAACTTTCATTCAATTTCATTCTTAAAAAAAGTCAAAACTAATTCGAAGTGTTTGCTAAATTTTGGAAAAAGAATTGAGATAGTTTTCGAAAGAAAGAATATAATAATTTCTCAAAAATTGTCATTTTTAAATGTAGCTTTTTAAAATAATCGTATGAATAAATTTTCCTCTTTTATAGTAAATTTAATAGTTTTTCAATAAATTTCATAATAATATTTTCAGAATATAATAAAGCCTGCTAAAAGAAATATTTTAATTTTTGTGGTATACACGTTAAACTTAAATATTAAAAAATATTACAAATTCTAATATATATATATATAATATATATATATATATATATATATATATATATATATATATATATATATATATATATATATATATATATATATATATATATATATATATATACTCACAACAAAACAACTTACTCGTTCTAGTAAATATGTAAAAATTTTCAATCATTTTGTTAGTTTCAAATTTAGAAGTAAGAGAAGAAAAAATTGAACAACATCTCACTGGTGAAAACTAATAATATATAATTGATTTGCATGTTATACATAAATATCACTGAATATTTCAAAAATATTAATTTTGAATTTCTGATAAAAACAATTAAAAAAGTTGGATAAGCTAGACCTTAATACACAAAAAAAATATTTCTCTTTTGAGCTGTTTTTTTTTCTTGACGTATCAAGAAACTTCAAAATAAAATAACTTTGATTAAAAATTATTTTCTTTTTTCGTTTAATGACATTCGTTATGTATTAATAATTATTATCGTTTCTAAAAAAGTCATTATTTGAGTTGTCATTTTCAATATTTTGTGTTAAATGTATTACTATTCTTCGTATATTTTAAAACAGTAAATTTCAAAACTACTAAAATATACATTATATCTCTGAAATTTTCTGAAAATGCAGGCAAATAAAAATTATTTTATTTTAATATTTTTTAAAAATTATTTTCCTTTCATATAATGTAATGATAACTCTTCTCTTCTGTAAGCACACATGATATATTATAATCAAAATAATAAACTAAAAACTGAACTAAATCTGTGGCACGACAGCCCATAGTATCCATATCTATTTTCTTAACCGAGGGCACCTAGGGTGCCAAGCATATGTCCCAGTTAAGTGATCCGCCTAATGTGAAACTCCCTTTGTTTAGTTCTCAAGCATGCTTAGTACTTATTTTATAGATTTACAGATGGGATAAAAATTTGAGTTGACCTTGCCCTTCAAGAGGAATGGGTCCTCGGAACAGTGACTTGGGAGCGTGAATTCTTATTATTATTCACAGCTTAGAATAAAGCCTATTTTTATATCAATGAAGTACAAAAATCTTGGATATCAAGTAATGTCTTGGGTACCGTAACATGTTCCCCTAGAGAAGTCCGCTGGATAAAGACCCATAAAAATTTTTAGGAGATGTTTTATGAAAGGCGACTACTCGAAAGATAATTCTGTTTGTACATGATTTCATGTAAAAGAACAACCCCCTGTAAATTCCTTATAATTCAGTTTTAATAGTTCTTGACAATGCATGAAAAAAACAGTAAGACTGCATTAAAAATATTTATCCTTGTGCTTATTTGAATTATACTAATCATATAACCTGTACCAGTGTCTTTGAAATAATACTGGATTTCTTGCTATAACTATATCAATAATCTTGAGTTGTTTTAAAAATGAAAATAGAAATCCCTTGCCAAAGTTAAATGTTTTTTAGAGAAGAATTCAACTTAAAATAAATGCTATCTTACTTATTTATTTTATTTTGTAATGTGATATGATGGGTACATAGATGGATGTTCTTCAAGTTACCTTCTTTTAGTGGTGAATCTTTCTTATACTTTTAATTAATACGGATACCAAACCAGTAAATTGTTTTGAAGCATGTGGTTCATATTTACATCATTAAATCACTTAAGATTGATTAAAATTAACTGCGAATACTGTCAGCAATAGAACTCTGATTTGTAGTATTAATCTAAGTGGATGGAAACTAATTCTGTCCAAAGAAAGTTAGCTTCCAATCAGTGAATGATGAATATCGACAAAAGATATGAAATATTGATATACAAATATATGGTTATACCAAAAGTTTATAAGATAAATTATACTTAGTAAAATATGTGATCACTTATTATAACAAACCTTCGGCAATGTTTTATTGAAGCATATCCATTTTTATCTGGTATAAAAAGCAAGTTTCCACTGCTATCTATACCAGATAAAAATGGGACATTTAGTATATTTTGTGCAATTTTTATTAAAATTGTGTTATCGCCTATTGATTATTGATTTTTGTTTCTTAATGTTTTTAAATTATTTATACATGTATATTTTATAGAATACTTTATTAATGAAGTTTAAATGTGTATTATATTGTTAAAACAATTCGGTTCATAATAGAATAAATAACTACATTTGGCAGACTTCAAAATATTGTTCAATTCAAGAGATAAATTAATTTTTCTAAAGATATATCAGCTTAGAATTCTTGTCATCTTTATGACTAAATTTAATCATCCTATAAAATATTCTCAAAAGAATAATACTTAAGTAAACTGCTTTATCATCTTAAATTATGTCTGCACATCAATCCCAAACTGAAAATAAATGTTGAAAATAATCTGTCAATTCTCGACAAACAACAATCTTATTTTTGAGAAAAAGGTATTTTGAAGAAAAAATTAAAAATAACGAGAAAATAGCATATGATAGGACAGAAATACTGTCATTTATTGCCAGAACATTGCTTTAGAATACAGAAAAAAGGAGTTATTGGCTGAGAAAATCTTTTCTTATAAGAAGCTTTATTGAGGAAAGACAGAGGAATTTAATATGACGTCCAACGAAAGATAAACATGTTTGTATGAAAAATGTAACCCCGATTTCTTTTTAAGAAATAAAAGTTTTTCTATATTTCAAAAGAAAATGTAGTATAGTCATGTTATTTTACGGGATGGTGTATTTGATATACAATTTATTGACTTTAATATTAACGGAAAAATCTGTTTTTGACAAAAAAAAAGATCTTTGAAAGAGAATGATTATGAAAAAAGATGTATTAATATTAATACTAAAATATAAGGACATAAAACAAAATTTAAAACATTTACTGAAAATATCATAATCAAGTCAATATTGATGATAATATTCTAGAATCATATGTTTTTCAAACATTTATTTCACTATGAGAAAACAAATCTATTAAAAAAATATTCAGTAAAAATGGAAACTAATGAATGATGCATTAAAAATATGTAATGCATAAAAAATTTTTTTACAAAATACATTGAATACATATTATAAAACATTTTGAACAGAATTTATTTCACTGTTAAATTGAAAATTACATTCTTTTTTCATTCATTTTGTATCCTCCGGATACGGTAACCATCTGTTGAGAAATCATTTACAAGCCTGTACAAATATTTTAAAAACATTATTAAAAATAAGCAAAAATGTTTATAAATTATTTTATATTATATATAATTGTAATTTTAGAGTGTTCTGTATAACCTAAAAACTATTTAGTAAACTTTTACAATTTTGATTAACAATAAATCCCCATCCTAAATCCTATTTGCATACTCATTTGTTAAAATAACATCTGGTTATGAAATTTTTTTGTGCAGAAGTGAGTTATTCTAAGTCATTAATTTTAAATTTTAATTAAAATTATTACTTAACTTAATAAGCTATATATGATTGTAGTTCTGATAATCTACTTGAAACTTAGACTACATCTTCAAGATAACAAAAATTAGAACTGGTTTGTTTAAATCTATAAATTAAATATTTTAGCATAAATATTAATGTGAGTGAAAAAAATTGTATCTTCTTCAATTTTATTAATTATAATTTCAAACTTTTTGTGTTATGGAAGGACGATATTAAATTTAAGCTCATTGTTTGGTTTTTATTTGGTAATAACTAAAAGTGACTTTTGTCGCTTAAAATAAACAAATTATATTATAGGTTTCATTAGTTATACAATTTTTAATAAAAACAATTAGTAAGAAAAATCTTTTATTCAATATCATTAAAATTCTTATTTTGATTTCATGAACTTCAGAATACATTGCTTAGTTAAAAAAAAAACTAAAGCATGTTATTTCATTTTATACTTTATTACATTATTTTAAAAATAAAATCTTTCAAAATAATACGCAAATAATACATTTATAATAAATGACATAGGAGTCAAATTTAGGACATTTTAACTAGAATTACAAAGAATAATTGTGGATGAATCAATTAAATTACTGAATTGAAAACTTTAAAAAACAATTAATTTTACATTTGCCGTTATTTTTATAAATATTTCTAACATTTTCTAGAATGATAAAAACCAAATAAAAAAAATCATCCTCTAATTTGACGTACATACACTTGCCATTTCATACTACATGTCGTAATGAGAATGATACCAAAAATATATTTACAATTATTTTTTTCAAAAATTTTCAAAACATTTTCAATGACATAATTCATACTGAAATAAGAGAAATGTATAGCAAAACTATATGACCTTAAGGGACCAATCAAATGGGTTTTTTTCTCGTATTCTTATGTGATATCATGTCATAAAAAAAGAATGAAAAACTTTTTAGAATATTTTCTGAAAGAGAACAGTGGATATATTAAAATATAGAGATATGATTCACAACTTTATGGACAAATAATTTTACAACTATATTTCAAGAAAAGTATGTCAATGCAAGAAGGGAAAAATTATAAGGAAATCTCGCTGATTAGTAGTAAGTAAATTATCTTAAATTTGAATAATGTTTTTTATTTATGAGTTAAAAAAATGGTTTTTTATGTTTCTTTCCAAATAATTCAACTTGGGGAAATGAAATGCATATGTTATTTCCATAACGTTATCTATAGCATATTTCTATAATTTTCATATTCTGTAATATGATTTTGTGCTACGATGATACCACTCCTCATTCAAGAAATAGATTATTTCTCCCTTTCCATCTATTCTAGATTTAGAATCCTTCCTTTATCTTGTAGACATCAAGTAAAGCGCTTCATTTCACTTCCTTTATTTTATTAATGGTTTAGATATTAAAGCAATAAAATTATTCTGATATCATTGTATTAGCTTGTCTTGAAATTTTTATAAACGTCTCAAAATTTTCTATTGCTATACTCTTAAAATTATATTTCAAATCTTTGTCGATTTCTGTATTATACATTTATAATATAATACAAATTTTAAATTATATTCAACTAGTTTCAGTCTATCAAGTTATACTTTAATTTTATATTTCCATGAATAGTTAAAAATATTATATTTTTTCAAAAAATAATTAAATCTAGACTTTAATGCTTGACTGAACAAACTGAAATCCATAAGATATATTATGATGAATAAAACATTCATTAGAATATATTGTTTCGCATTGTGAAAGAAGTATTGTTCAACTATAAATATTCCTTTCTATATAATACTTTTTTCCATTACAATGTTTTTTTCTAGACAAACACTTCGTTGAAAATAGAGGATTATTCAAATATTCTATTGAATTTTCAAAATTGTCTGTGATCACGTGAGCGTGAAACTTTTTCCATTTAAGAAAAAATGTGTCTCCATTTACATCAAAATTCTCTTGCACAATATAAAATGTCTACATTAACGGATTCCAATCATTTTGCCTGTGGGAATAAAATAACATATCAGTAAACATATATATATAAAGAAATACAATTTTTCCATCTTGTGAAAACATTCTTTACATATTGACAAATTTTGTCATATCTCACATTTCCCCTTACGTATTTTATCCTCATTGTAAAAAATTCTATTTAATGAATATATCCTGCAATTTTTATAATGCATTCCCCAGGGAAGGAAAAGTAGGAATGGAAACACTCGTTCTTAAAAGTTGTTTTTGTGTAAGATTTATTCCGCATAGTCTAGATAACATAATAGTACATTTTATGTTATCTTATGGTTTTTTTTTCACAAATAAAAAGACTAAAATATCTTTGTATTAGAAGAAAACAGGATATTTTTCATTCATTCGACGGAAAATAAACATTTTATTTTGACATTTTTTAAGAGATTTTTTCAAAGAAATGTGCCTAAATTTTCTCAACTTCTAGTCTTTTCTAGAATTATTACATTTTATGTACTGTATATTAAATTTCTTATTTGATTTTGAATGAAAATTATTGATTTAAAGCTCAAGTCAGGTAGAGTCATTTGCATTAATTTCGGATTTCGTGAATTGCGAAGCATTTTATGTGTGATAAACTATACAGGTAGATGGGAATGATGATTAGAGAGATTTTGATAACATTATCAAATTAAAAAAATTTCATATCAAAGGCTTCAAAAATATATCCATAGCAGCTGAATCTAACCAGTCGTATGCCTTAAAACGATTGAGAAATTTCCTCAAAGTTGAAAAGAAATTAATATAATGAATGAAAATTCTGCATCCTTCATGATCAATCATCTTTTAGATAAAAGACGTAACTTTGAATTTTGGGTTTTATTTATTATTTTTTTTGAATATGTATTTGCCGACAGTCTAGAACAGGGGTGGCGCGAACCAATGGCACGCATGCCACAAGTGGCACGTTTGAAAATTTTGATGGCACGCACAAGAACAAAACTATTTTTTATAAGTTATCCTTTTTTGATAGAAATTAATTAAAAATTATTAATCTACACTTAATTTATAATTTATGATATAAATTTGTAGTACTGATTATCTATCTTAGTATGTTAACTAGAACCGTCAAATTATACATTTTAATATTAAAGTATCGCATGAAGTCTCTCGACATACATAAAGATGCGCATTAGATAAAATACTTTGCGTATCCAGTTTCGTCTTCTAACATTATTGCATGTTGTTGCCATCGCAGAACTCGAATCAGATGACAGATTGCATTAGTCATTTTTAGCAAACAGTCGTCTTTGAAACTTCAGTGATTTATTAAAAAAATATAACCGTTTGTTGTAAATAGATATAGTGTTATTCTTAGGTAAATATTTTTACACATTATTTCATATTTTACATTCTGCATTCGTTTGCAAAAACATATTGCATCACGACTGACATCAACTAAAAGTTACTAAACTTATAATTTATTTTGCTTATTTTTGAACAATGAATTATTTTAATATTATGAGAAATTATTTATCATGAAATCAGTGTAAAGTATAGAAATAATTATTAAAATTATTTTGATTAATATATTATTTATTATTTTCTTGTGTTGGTAATATTTTTAGTACTTTAATATGTGACGAAATATGTTCTTGCACACAAATGCAGAATAAATTATTTATTTTATAACAATATTATTAAAATATATGTTTTTCAGAATTTCTTATTATAGCTAGTTCGATGAAGAAATTGAAATTATCCGAAACATGTAGTTGATATACAGAGAATTTCAAGCTTGGTGGACCGATAGATACGGTATGATTGAAAAGGATAGTAAATCAATTTGTATTTTATGTTCTAAAATTGTAGTCTGTAGAACATCTTCAGTAAAGTGGAATTATGAAACCAACCATAAATTTCTCCTCAATCGAAGTGTAGAAGAGCAAAAGGAGTATACATCACGTGCCTTTAAAAATCAAAAGGCTCAAACTACTTATTTAATGAAATACAGTGGAACTCAATCAAACACCACTGCTGCTAGTTATCAAGTTTCAAAAACTATTATTGCATTGCTCCATATGCGAAACCTTTTAATGAAGGCGAATTTTTAAAGGATGCTTATCTGAAATTTGCAGCATACTTATTCGCTGATTTATAAAGCAAAAAAAATTATACAAAGAATTAAAGACATGTCGATAGATAGGAATACAGTGAAAAAAATTTTGGTTATGTCGTAAAATGCAAATTTTCAACAAAATATTCTTATAAACTCTTGTGATTTTACATCCATTTGCCTTGATGAGTCTACTGACGTAACAGGCTCTGCTTGCTTAGAAATTTTTGTACGTTATTTTGTTCAAAACAATATTAAAGAGTTAATAAGCTTATCAACATTAACAACAACAACAAAAGGATTAGACATTTGTAATGCTGTTATAAATGCATTAGAAAAAAGAGAAATATGTTCTTCTAAATTTGTGTCACATACAACTGACGGTGCCCGTAACTTAACTGGACGGGAAACTAGATTTATAAATTTATTTACAAAACGTATTGGATGCGAAATTCTTGATTTTCATTGCATTATTCACCAACAAGCTTTATTTTATTTTGTGCCAAAACAGGTTTAAAAATGTTTGATGATATTTTGAGTTTTGCAGCAAAATTAGTCAACTTTATATCAGCGCGAGCACTACATAAAAGAAAATTTCAAGAAATGTTAAACGAAGTATACTCGTCGTACAATAGCTTACTTTTATATTATAATATACGCTTGCTAAGCTGCGGAAATGTTTTGCAAAGATTTGTAGACCATTTCGAGGAAATAAGATTATTTCTAAATAAAGAGAACATTATTGACTAATACAATCAATTACTGGATGTAGAAGGGCTAGAAAAGTTATATTTTTTCACTGATTTATGTTCTCACTTAAATAAATTAAATATAAAACTACAAGGTGTTAATAAAATTCATCATAATGTTTGATTTAATCAAAGAGTTCGAGGTCAAATTACAGATTTTTAATCGTGATATTCTTTGGAATTCATATAAATTTTTTTCCGAATGTAAAATTTTTTTCGCAAGTTAATGTCCCGAAAAGCCAAACAAAGAGTCATTAACGAAAGAATTTTCAATGGTAATTCAATTCCTGATTCAGAAATTTTCTGCAAGATTTAGCAGTTTATAGAATTTTAAGAAACTTTAAAATTAATTTTGTATCCCGATACAATATTAGTTGCAAAATTTAATTTAAAAGTCATTGAGTGGTTATCTTTTAATGAATTAGAAATAGAATTAGTTGAATTTCTCAGTCAAGTACCATATGGAACCAAAAAATTGTTGAATTACGAAATGATTTAGAAATTATTAAGAATAATCGATCATTGAGCAAAATAAATAAAATTGCAGAAGATGAAATTCTAACTACATGGAATTAAATTCGTGGCTCGTTTAATTGCTTTAAAAATATTAAATAAGGCAATTTTATCAATATTTTCATCGACGTGTGCATGTGAATCTCTATTTTTAGAATTAAATTTTATAAAATATAAATATAGGAATAGAATGATAGATGAGTCGAGCTCTCGAATCATAGTTTGAAGGACACAAATGAATATATCTTGGCAAAATCCTTCAACCATGCGTAATCTGTTGAAGTTAACTAAATATGAACCAGCAATTAAAGCTTTATCATCTTGTGCACAGCAACAAAAATCACATTAAAAACAATTGTTTTTAACGTGACTTTTGTTTCTAGCATATTGCTTTTTGTAAAACATTGATTAATGAGAAAATATTTAAAAAAGAATTGCTTTTATTTGTTTATTTAACTATGCTTACGTGTAATTTTACCAGAATAACATTTCGAATTAAATTTTTTTGTGGCAAGTCACCTATTTAAAAAAGAATTTTTATGACTTTGTGACACGGACATCAAAAAAGGTTCGCCATCCTTGTTCTAGGATATTGCTATTTTGTCAATCTAATTCATGATCATTTAATGATAATTTTGATTATAAATGTAGAATTCTCTTATATCGTCAATCAATGCTAACCAAACTCTTTTGCATACTTGTAAAGAAAATAAATGTTATTCAAATCATACTTTATGCAAATTGTTTTTTCTTAATTTTGTTTTTTAATATACGTGATTAATTTACACATATTATATGCCATTTCCAAACAATTAAAATGTCAACGATTCTTTTGTAATTTGAATGATTGCTTTGTGATTTTTTACTAATAAATATTACTCAGAAACAATTTAATTTGTTATTTATCGTATAATATTTGCAACTTCAAAATAACTTTAAACGTTTATTTTTTAATTACTGATATCAAAACAAAAGTTACATACAATCAAAAAAAAGACAGCAAAACATAAAATTCAAAGTTACATACATATTCCATTCTAATGATCGAAATTGAAGTGCAACTATATTCGGTAATGCTAATTATTCTTCGAATGTAACATTTCAGCTTTAAAATAATTATTTTATTTTATATTTTCTCTTATATAAACATATATAAATATTAAAGTTTTATAAATTCGCTCTTTCTATATAATCGATGCCCATAAACTCTTGAGTAACGAGTTCTCAAAATAAATTCATGTTTCCTAAACTCTGTAACTTATTTGCTTTCCGATTTGTAATCAATCAAACTGTCATCAATAAGTCAACTATAATTTAAGTTTAGAGTTTTAATGAAATATATGCAGTTACCAAGCACATACATAAGAAGGAAAAAAAGGAAAATATGTGCAAGTAATTCATTCGTCAGAGCATTCCTTATGAATTTCCCCAAGGAAAAAGTGCCGGAAAAGAATATTAATTAATCTGCTATTTTTTGTTGACGAAATCGCATTTAATAACAAATGTTAATTTTGATTGTGGCCTCTTACAGATAATAATTTTAATTTAACGTTCAACAAGGAATCAGTATACTACTGAAGGATAGGTATCAGGATTTGCAAACATTGCTCATTGAAACAGCAGTTCAACCCTAAGCAATTCCACAAACACTGTGACTATCACAGACAAATGATTTATAATCGAGTTCTTGTAATGCTTTAGCATACAAGATGATAAGTGTCGCTAGCACTGAACCAGATAAATAGAATCGGCATGAACGTGTACATGAATCTATGGAGTAAGCAACAGAAATGTTTCCTTTAAAAAATTGTGGCAAGAAAAATTTATATATTATGATAATTCAAAGCACAATCACGGGTTAAATCCTGGTGATGCAGTAATATCAATATCAAAATGAACTATTCAACTGAAGAAACATTCACCTGTGCCTTTCATAGTATTTGAAAGGAATAATCTGTTGCAATCTATTGGAACCTGATGGAAATGGAAATTTTAAATTTTATAAACAATAACTGCTGCCGTTGAAACAAGAAATCAATAAAAAATATCCATTTAGTGTTCAAGATTTATCACCTATGAAACTGTTGTAAATAATATAATGCAAGTAATCGCAAAGAAACACAAAGTAAGTCTCTTTTCGTCTGTAAAACTGTTGTCTTCTAAGACATCCGCAATTGTCTGCTGCTACAAATCATCTGCTGCGCTGCCTTCTGATTGGTGGTTGTGTTCAAGCCGTCCAAAATCTATAAATATACCATGTTCTATTCTCTTAGTTGAGTATATGTATAATTTCTTTCTTTGTGTGTAACTTGCTTCATTAAATATTCTTTTTGCGATTCATGAACTCTTGTTCGTTTAACGAATTTCAACAGAAATTACTCTGTAATAATTCTAGTAATACTAGATAGCATTTAAATAAACTAATAAAGCACCCGACTAATAGTAGCGACATAATTCTTTTTGATTATCATTTGTTTTTGTTGATACACATAGTTTCTATTAGCTTTCAGATAGTTGACAAAATACAAAAAAATGAGTTGATGATTTCATGGCATTAAGAAATGAATCACTGTACATTGTTAGGGCGTTCGTTACCTATCCAACCAACGGCGGAAGGTATTTGGTAACGAGGTAATGATGAATATTTTTATGAATGAAAGTAATATTCTAAATTCTCAATTACATATTTTTATATTTAAAAACTGCTTTAAGACAAATTGTTATATTCAAGATAAATATGCATAAATCTGATATATTAATAGTTTTAAGAAATGATTTTATAAATATCACACATTGAAATGTTTAAATATGCATGGTGATTCTTTTTAAATGAAGTAAAGTTTTTTAAGTATCCAAAGTCAAACCTTTTGGAAGTAATTACAATCCCAGCATTGTTGTTTGAGAAGTTTAATTTATTCCAATTCCTTATTAAAAAATATTGGTATATACATACTACATAGGCTTAGAGAAATGTCCACTGTACATATCTTTTTAAAAAGACAATTTTTAGATTTTTAACCATTTTACTTTTTATACATTGATAAATGTTCTCTTTGTTTACAAAGTGTAGAAACTTTGACATAAGCGCAAAAATATATGTAAAGAATATATAATATATAAAATGTATAATTGGTATTTAAAAAATATAGAAATCTATAGTTCAGTAGCAACATTAAAAAAACTATTATTCAAATTTCATAAATCATTTTACGGAATTTTTACCAAGTGCAGTAGTTATATTTTTATTCATTTCAAAATTTTATGTGTTTTTCTTTCTTTTAGATGTATTAACATTTGTCAGCAAAAATTCCTGCGATAAATAAATTGCTTGAAGTCGGATCATAATCTTAAGTGTGCAACAAGTTAATAAGAAGAAATTGCTTTATTTATATATGTTATTTGCGTGAAAGAGTATACACAAATTCCTTTAAATATATATAAATTTGGTATTAAATTGAATTGTCTAATTTATACTAAAAATTTGATAATTTCTTTTTATTCTCTTATTTTTAGTCATGAAATTACTGAATTTAGCAACAGTCTAAAATTAGCCCAATTAATTATAAATGATGGATCCTTAATAATAATGAGGTTATGAGATAAGAATAATGAGGTAAGAAATATTTTCAGTATAACAAAAGTACTTTTCAAATAAATCCTAAAAGATGCCATGGTAATGTTAATTTTCATCAATTTTTACTAAATTTCTCCAATTTGTTTAAGTTGATATTTGTTTCAAAAGAATATTTTCGCATTTCATAGCAATTTAATTAAATATGGAGGCGAGAAGGAAATGGCATCTCAAATAAACTGTGAATTCAAATTCACGCCACTATCAATAAATAATGCGTTTCCCTCATCAAGTCTTTTCCCGGAAATTATTGAAAAGAAAAGACAGATATTGAATTTTATATAAAGATTGTCTTCTCTTTATTCAATTTTGTGAGTTTATTTTTTATTTATCTTTCATAATTTAACACAGAAAATCTTTTGAATCATAACATTCATATGGAATGCAAATTCTCTCATAAATGAAAAATATTTTACCTAATCATCCTATTTGAATATTAAATTAAATTCTTTTGTATATTAATAAGAATATCTAAATGCTTGAAAAATTCCTTTTATTTGTCTTTAATTTACAGTTTACTTCTGTTAAACTTTTATATACTAAATACATAGTATCAGAAGCATAACATAATTTGACAATAATTGGATGCATTGCAATATATTTAAGGAAAGGGTATTATTAATCAGTAAAATAAATTTTAATTTTAATTGAAAACTAACTAGTAGCAGTAATTAATTATGTCATTTTTAAAACATAAACTGCTTATTTAATTATTATATTATTATACAGATTAAATAATATATATATATATATATATATATATATATATATATATATATATATATATATATATATATATATATATATATATATATATATATATATATATATATATATATATATATATATATATAAACTTTAAAATCAAAATTTTAAATATTTTTTAACTTTATACGATGAAGAAAAAAATATAAGGAGAATGGAATTGGAAGATGCATATTATATGTAACAAACATTATTTAAAATATAATTATTGTGTATAAAAATTCTCTATATGTCGATGACAGTCACAATATGTATTAATTATAAAATAATTAATTATTTTAGAAAACAATAAATATTTAATATAAAAAATCTAAGAATATTTTATTACATTCATAACTAACTTTAAAAATTTTTTTTTGCTTAAAATAATATAAATTTTGTTAAACTATCAATTATTTCATCTCCAAATTTTGTGAAAAAAACCTCTACCGATTTTTCATAAAAGCAAATCCCTTCAAAAAATTTATTGCATTTAATATATTCCTACTCTTTATTATGAAAGACATTTTATTTGAAGACCATAAAAATGAAAAATATTCTACTACAGT
This sequence comes from Latrodectus hesperus, assembly GCA_037975125.1. Lineage (NCBI taxonomy): Eukaryota > Metazoa > Arthropoda > Arachnida > Araneae > Theridiidae > Latrodectus > Latrodectus hesperus. The sequence goes on from CM075855.1 coordinate 61,254,683, forward strand.
GTTTTATTCCTTTTTTGTCTAGAATAGGGTACACATTTTCTGTGTTTTTTTTAAGTTTCACATATTACAAGAAACAGTTAATTCCCTGTGTGATCTTTAATCCATTTGTAAATAGAATGTGATACAAGTATGTTTTTACTTGGTTGTTATTGCTGCCTCAGTTTTTAAATGTTATTTTCATATACTTTTACTATTGAAAAATAAAAATTTAAAATAATAAGATATACGTAAATAGACATATATTTGAATATTATTCAGATATCTGTGTAAAGAGTTATAAGCTAGAAACTTATCTTAAAATGTGCATCTTTTCTTTATAATTTTACTATAATACATTTATTAAAATTATAAATATAATAATTATATTATGTTATTATTACAATAAATAATGAAAATATTTATTTTTCATTAATATAAAATGTTTATTTATTATTTACAGCAAAATTCTTTAAACTGCTGAAAATACAAATTTAATGAGTAAAGCATCATTTAATTTTCTACACTTACATATCCCCTTAATGATTACAAATATTTGATATAGGCTAAGATGTTTTCAAGTTAATTTGCCCAAATATGTAAATGAGATAAAAGGTAAAGTAAAATATTTAATAATCTTGTTTTAAGTTCGCTAAGCTACATTAATCACCTTTCTTGAAATATATTCAAGAAAACTTGTATTCAAAGTTAAAAAGTAGTTTCATTTTTATTCACTAAAGTTGCTAAAAGGAAAAAAACAAACAGTAAACTCTGTGTGTGTGTGTGTGTGTGCGTGCTAGCGTGCGTGCGTGCGTGCGTGTGTGTGTGTGTGTGTGTGTGTGTGTGTGTGTGTGTGTGTGTGTGTGTGTGTGTGTGTGTGTGTGTGTGTGTGTGTGTGTGTGTGTGTGTGTGTGTGTGTGTGTGTGTGTGTGTGTGTGTGTGTGTGTGTGTGTGTGTGTGTGTGTGTGTGTGTGTGTGTGTGTGTGTGTGTGTGTGTGTGTGTGTGTTGACAGCTTTGGTATTAAGTGAGATATTTTATTATCCTCGGAAAATGTCTGTTTTGTTTTAATTTTTTATGTCTTTGAAATAAGTGCATTTATAAGTAGATCAACAAATAAAAACACATGAATGTATCTTTACTAAACCATTTGACATATAATGGAAAACATAAACTTATTAATCTCATCTCATTATAACTTTATTAATCTCATCTCTCCGCATAATCATTTTCAGGTTTTGCAAAGCAAAATTATTGCATCAAATGTTGGCAGAAATTAAATTTTATTTTTACATTATATCATTGGAATAAATTTCTTTTTAAATGTATTTATTTTAACCTTTTCACATTTTTCGATATAACTTTTATATAAAACATGACTTCAATAACTTCATTGTGGCTTACAGTCAGTTAATCGTAAGACAGCTCACTTTGAAGTAAACAGTTTTTTTCTTAAAACATCTCTATTGGATAATGAGAATCAATATTGAGTTTTTAGTTTTTCTATATATTGCAGCTGTTTAAGAGGGATTGAAAGTGAATTTTTAAAATATTTTGTCTTGAGGAACGTAAATACAATTATTTGTTATTTATTAAACTATTTATAAGACTTGTCAAACAATTTTATGTAACTATTTTTCTTGTTTCATTTTATTCCTTGAATTACAATTTGCCTGACTGCTTTTGGGATCTTTAAATAGAAGTGAACTACAAGAGTTTAAATTTTAATAAATAATATTTTCTAAATTTTGATATTATAAAAGTAATAAATATGTAAATAAATTGAATAATGAAATTTATCGACAAGTATAAATATTGTATAAATATAAGAGTAATGAGTAGGAGAAGAATTTAATTTTAGACTTTTTAGTATTTGTGGAATAATTGATGTTCATATAAAGTTTAAACAGAAACATATACTTGAAAAATATTTTTAATATCAAATAAATTAAATGTGTTATGATTTATAATAACTCTTGAAACAATTAGTTTATTTTTCAGATTAAAAATGTATTATCAAAACTATACACTAAATGCGATTTAAGGCTTTACACACAAAATATTATAACCTAATACATCACCTTATTGTTTAATGTTTACTATATGATAAAATAAATCAATTTATTAAAAATAAAAGTATATAGGAAGTTTAAAACATAACAATAGACTTAAATTAAATACAAATTATTAGTAAGAAATATAATGTATTTCTCCTTTGATATTTACAAAAAATAATTACAACTAATCAAAGTCTAATCAACTAATCTGAGAATAATTACAACTACTCAGTAAAATGAATTAAACTTTAAATGACCTTCAGAAATATCACTAAATTTAAGATACATATTTCCCTTTTTTTAATTTATTAAAATAAAAATATATTGTGATTTTCAATTCATTTATTTCTATTAACTAATTTAATCATATAACTATTAAATGTTTTGTAAGCAATGACAGATTTCTTATAAAATATATATCATTTTCTCCAGCGACATTTTGTCTTATATGTTCAGTATGTTCCGTATAACTGTGAATATTAACTAAATGACAAAAATTAATTAATCCTTGATTTTTTCTTGATACAAAAATTAATTAATCCTTGATACATTTCTTAAAATAATATATACTTTAAGGACCATATGATTATTTAAATTTTTTACATTCATTATTTAGATTTCATTGTATTCCTTTAATACTCTTATCATATTACTTCCATTTAAAAATAAATACTAAAAGCAAACAGTGCCATTAAATTCTATCAGAAGTATAGTAAAATACATTTTAACAAATTACTTGGTCATAGTTATCGAAAGTTTGGAAAAACATAATGTGATGATTGTCAGGTAATTTTATTTCTGTGGCAGACATTTGACAGCTTCTGATTCTTTAATTCAGGTTGTAGATTATTCTATATACATTTATTTGTTATAGAGTTAAAAGAAATATTTTTTTAAACAGACAATTTAAGTAACAAGTATTTTTAAAAGATTTAAGTTTTTGTTACTTTTGTTTCTGGGATATTTCTTATTTTTCCACAGTAAGTATATAAAATATCTTTCAGTTTTTAATATTGAAACAAAAATAATAGTATTTAAAATATAATGACTGGTTATATTAAAAGAAATAATTAAAGAAGAATCTGAATAAAATTATTCATTAATTAAATTCCATTACACATCTTCCCAAATTAAATTCGATAAAACAATGGATTCAGTTATCATCATATTTTATATGATTTTCATTTAAAAGGCACAGCATAAAATTATTTATAATTTTAAATATTATTCAAAAAATTTATAAATATAAAAAATTTACAAAGATATTACTGTTAATCTGATATTGTGGGTATTGTGTGTGTGTGTTTACATTTTTATCTTTCTGATGAAATGCATACAAACTGGTTTAGATTATTAATATTGATTTAAAATATAATTAAAAAGTTTCTTATAAATCACAAGCGCAAAAAGATGAATAAAATGGAATTCAGAAATAAAACTTTCTCTATACAAATTATTTATCTGATATTTCTGAATATATAATTTTATTTCCGTCTAATTAAATTACGGTAAGTTTCGGCACACACAGTTTTCATTTATATATTCGCTAACAATATTTAATTTTTAGGTCATAGTAAATATGCCATTATTTTAGATTTAGATTTGGTGGCACTTATTACATATTTTAATAATTATTTTAGGTGATCAAATAGTGGTTTCCAGGTACGATGGCAAAACATTCTGAAGAAATTATTATAGTTTTTTCTTCGACAATTGTTAAATCTTTATAAAAAGCGCAAAATATTTAGCTGAGCAATGCGAGAAATAAATAAAACTGTATTGAAATTTGTTATCAATTTTAAAGATAGATATAATATATCTGAGAAATAGAAGTTATGTTTACAAATATAATTTTCCAGATAACTTTCACAATAAGACTTGAATAAATGATGAATTTATGTTCAGGCATCTTTTTTTCCAATGGGGGTTTCCCTTCCATTTCATTGGATAAACAGTTTTAAATATTCTAAGATGAAATAATTTTTCTTAATATTTAATCCAATAATCATATAAAGCAATGAGTAGTTTGAATAACATCAATTTAAAATTATACAAGGTTTAAATTTCATTATTATATAGCTATTATTTTTCAAAGCAATTTCGCCTGTTTCCCTGTATGCTGAATGTTAAATTCATGTATAATTTTATAATAAATCATATCATTATTTTAATTGGATTTTACTTTAATCACAAAGCATAACATTATTTTCATTTCATTTCTATCGTAATTACAAAATCCTATAAAACTATCATTCCTAGTGAAAAATAGCTTTATATATATATTTTCTCTATAAATTAAGAAATAGTTTAAATACACCAAATAAAAAATACATATCTTTACAAAATGTTATAAAGTTCAAATTTCAGCATTATTTAGTTATATTCTAAAACAGTAAATCCAAACCTTCTAATATTTGATTTTATAAGAGTCGTATCAGTATGTTCGGTTTGTTTTGCTTTAATCATTAACATTTTTACAAAATATAATATGCATTTTTATCATTGCTCTATATAAAATCTTATAGAATTATTTATTTTTATTGTTTTAAAATAGAGAATATCATCAGATATTACTTGCCTCTTTAATACGATGCTTAACCATCTTGTTTATTTATATTTAAAATAATGCTTGTAGTATTTGACAATGTTTTATTAATTATGATCATTAATATATTGAAATATATTTTGCCACAAATGTTGCTACTCATAATAAATATATTGTGCTAATTGAAATCAAAGTGCAATCCAAGTATAATTTTTACTGTAAAATCATATATGATTCTGGAAAAATTTAATATTAGATTATTTACAGCCTTATTTTGAATACACGCTTTACATTATAAATAAATTAAAATAACATCATATAAAATGAAGGAAATGAAATAACTAGGATAATATGTTATTAAATACATAAGTATGAACTATTCGGTAGTTTATATAACTGTATCAAATTGTCATTACAATGTTCTTAAATCTTATTAGGTGGGAGTATTATCGAAGCAAATTTCAATTCGTTTTACAAAAAATATCAATCTTTGAACCACCACAATGAACAACAAGCTCCAATATTTTAATCAAAACGCTCTCTCATTTTACACTAGCGGGTAAACTAGATAAATAGCACTATTCTGTTTCAAGGGAAATGACAAACTCCACCCTTTTCAGTTGTAATTTAAAGAAGTGCCGAGCTGAAATTCCTTTGTTATTTGTAATCCTATTAGTTTCAGTTTTTTTAAATTGGTGAGAGGATTGCGTTTGCGTTTTCTCTCATCGGGTGTCTTCTTATTGCTTTGATAAAGTGCATATTATTTTGCAAAATAAATAAAAACTGTTTTTTATGAAAAGTAATAAAATATATTACTCTGCATCAGGTATTATGAAACAAACAATGTAGCATATTCATTTATTCCTGGGTGCACATTTTTTCAATACTTTTTGCATTTTATCAAATTTTAAAAATTTCATAGTTACATTTTAAAATAATATGACATGTATTAGAATAACTGTCTTATGATTTCAGTTTAAAAGAAAAATTATTAATTTATCGCATGGTGATAAAAGAAATGAATAATGTATCATAAAAATTTAATAATAACAAAAAAAATATCGTAGTATTAGAAGTAAGATATCTAATACATAATTTATGAAGTACTTAAAGAATATAAATTTTAATAAATTTTCTTTAGGAATAGGTTTATAAATTTACAATCAATAAACAATAAATTAGATGAAGTAATGTTGTTGCTGTTCTTCATTTCCGTGACCAGCAGTGCTAAATTAAGTTCATGACCTTGGAAAACTCCAGTACTAAAAGGTGTTCTTGAACCAGATCTGTTAAATCCCAGACAAGATAAAATGTGAACAGGGAAGGCTTGCGCAGAAGAGGATCTAGTGCTTATTGCTTCCAACCAAAGTAATTATACACAGGTGACCACCAATGAAACAGGTAAGAGCAGTTTGATCTCGTCTACTGCTGCCCCAACCATGGATTCACCCACCAGAGCACTACTCTGATTCCGCGAGTGTACCAGCGGGACCATCCAAATGGCCTTATTCATTGTCTTATGTTTAGAAAATAGCTGCATGTAAGTAAGAAGAGCAGCAGGCGTTGTGACTTCTCCAGCACCAGCTCTAGCCAGACTGTCCACAATTTCATTTCTGGCAACGTTGACATAGGACGGAATCCACTGAATGTGCATCCGAGGAGAAAGAGGCTGTTTCTAATAGATTAATCGCATAAAATATAACCGAAGAATTATCAATAAGATAAATCTTTAATGAGGGAATCATCTATATGTTTTAACAAGAGCACAAAATACAAAAATAGACCTAAAGTAAAAAGTAATAACCCAAATACTTGAGATAATTTTAAGCAATTTTAAACCTTAAAATGAAAAGGAAAGAAAAACTTGGCTAACTAAATCAATTGAAAGGTTCTTTCGAAAGATTATAATTGATACTGATGGAAAGAAAGAATATATATATATATATATATATATATATATATATATATATATATATATATATATATATATATATATATATATATATATATATAACTTAAAAAAGGAACTCTTTAATAGTTTGAGAAACCTGAAATTAAGAGCAAAAGGATTGTGATATTTAAAAAACTGTTATAGATAGTTACTATATAAGTAGTTCTAATCTTGCGATTGCTGCAAAGTCATTACAGTCTCGATAAACTGTTGGTGTCTTCATTAAAGTGGAAAATTATGGAATTAAGACCACAAACTGCGCACAATGATGCTCATTCCCATAAACTGATTAAAATGGCTCAATTTGTTCAAAAGCGAGAGGTTTGGAAAAAACCACAAAAAAGCTTTCAAAATAACCCAATTAATTTTGAACTGATACTAGAAACTACTAGAAGATAAGAGCTGGTACTAGAAGATAAGTTTAGAAACTTATCAAAATTGCAATTTTTAAAACATAAAAAGGTAATACTGATAACAAGCCAAATATCTCGCTATTTAACAAAGATTCTTTAGTTTTTGCTACCGAAAAACTGGATCTATGGATCAAACAATGAATAACAAATAAAGCTGTTTCATTTAGTCACTAGATATGTTCCTCTCTCTCTAACTGGATAGGATAACTTACATAGAGCGAATGCTAATTGAGTGTATTTTAATCGAGTACAACATTCAAATTGTCAAATTCGGTGGTAGTGGTATAATAGTTTGTAGGAAGTTTTCATTATACGAATGGTAAACTTTTCAAGTTTTTACTCTAACTGTTGTTTCTAATCTTCCATCTACTCTGACGGTGCCAGACCAGATCACAAAGACCGTTGACACTAATGAAGTATGATACAAGAAATTTCCCTCTGATAAATTGCATAAACATCAACTATTTGCGTGTTTGGTTTTTTATGTTTTCTAGCTTATGTACACAATCAATATATCTTATATCTTACCTGCAAAATGACAATTATCCATATCAAGTTAGTCTCGTCTCTGCAGAGAGATTATGAGGCTTATATATATATATATATATATATATATATATATATATATATATATATATATATATATATATATATATATATATATATATATATATATATATATATATATATATATATATATATATATATATATATATATATATATATATATATGTATATATATATATATATATATATATATATATATATATATATATATATATATATATATATATATATATATATATATATATATATATATATATATATATATATATATATATATATATATATATATATATATATATATATATATATATATATATATTTAAATTTTAATCTTCAATATATTTATTTACATTTTTATGAGAATTAGAATTTTCCAAAGTATTCATTTATGTATTAGATGTTAATAATTTGCGTATTATGTTGTAAAATAATAATTCCAGTGAATATGATACATTAAAATATGTTTTAAAGTTTGATATTTGTTTGAAATTTATTTTATTTCAAACAAATATTAAAATTATTGTAGCAAAATTAGCTAAGAAACAAAACATTAAGTTGTTGTTTTTTTTTTTTTTAAATTTTTAAAAAATTTTAATTTACATTATTTTATATATTTTACTTCTTTTCATATCAAATGTTATTTTCAAAGAGTAAAACTTTTTAACGCTTTCTATAAAATAATTCAGTTGCACAGTAACATATTTCATTTGCACACTCAAAAAATGGCCAAATTTAAAATTATTTTGATGCTTGCTACTTCTCTGCTTTTGCTGGAATTGTTGTCTGCTACATAGCACTTTTTTAAATCAAGAAGGAATGAATTTTAAAACTCCAGCTTCGAAGACTCATATAAAATTAATTTTTTTTCGTTTTGAGAAATACGACTTTTTATGACTCTGAAATATGTATTCTTATTCACAGTTTTTTAAGATACATTTTATTGTAGAGCATCAGATATATTTTTATTTGTAAAAACAATAATTAAGGTATTGTAAAGAATTTTATTTGGAAATTTTATTTGGAATCTCTTTTAATATCTTAGTTTTAATATTCTAGTAGAATTTTAATATCTTAGTTTACAAGCAAGTATTTTTACTTAATTAAGGAATGGCTAAAAGTAGTTTTGCATTAAATTTCTTATAAACATGCAAATAAAAAAACTACTTTTAAAGTCAAACATATATTTTTAAAAGAACGTACATTTTACATATTTTCATATAATTTTGAAAGAGTTTCTTAAATAAATAACTAAGAATGACTGAGAAAATTAATTAAAATGTTTCTCGAAAATTTAAATGAAAAAAACTTTTCATATTTTTGGAATTTTTTTAAATATTTTTAGTTAGTTTTTAAATTTTTATTATTAAAAACAAGTTGATTTAAAATACCTTTTGATCTTTTTTTATAAATTTTAATATATAAGTATAGTGGAAATGATAAAAAATTAAATATAAAATAAAAATTAATGTTCAATAATAATCTGTTTCAGAATATTCATAATAATAATTGATGTTAGGAAAATCTTCTTTAAAACTCTCAAAAATGTATTTTCTCTTAAATGATTACTAATTAATAACCATGATTACCAACAGTGTTATCATAGCGTAGTTTAACAAAAATAAGTCATACAAATTTTGTTTTAAATAAAAAGGACATCACCAAAGTATATAGCATCAAATGTAATAATAACAAATTTACTTCACAATATATTTATGCATACGTTAAATATACATTTCGTTAGCAATATTGACTGTCTGTAATTTTAATGCATTTATAAGGTAAACAATTTTGAATTCTTTAATTATTTAGATTACCTTTGTAAAATTTATTCTTTTACAAAAATTTTCAAAAGGGTTATAAGCATTTTTGAAATTTTTTATAAAACTCTATTCTAAGCATGTATTTTGAAATGTATGTTCAATTGAATTTCTGGTTCTGTTTTTTCTTCTATGCAGAGTTAATAATTTTGATACAACATTTTGAATTGATATTAATTATTTTAATAAATATTTTGATCAGTTAAATTTAATCTTTATTTGTTAAGACCTGCCTGAAGTTTCAATATACTCGTGTTTCATTTCATTATTTATAAAGCTAATTTTTATTTATTCATTCCTATTTATCAGATTGTTTAAATATATTAAAACTATATAGTAATTAATGCTAATAATCAAATATTTATAATCATATTTACTAAACTCACTCTGGTATTTAAATTTTATTTCTTTATTCTTATAAAATTTGTTTTATTCAGAGTAATTTCAAAAAAATCTGTTCAGGAATATTATTATATATAATTATTATATATGGAATACATATATAATAATTGTATATAATAATATTCCTGAACATTCTATTTATCATAATATACATTTTATTTCGTAAATTCATAATCTAGTTTGCAACATATCTTTTATCATTTTAGTTTTCCCCTAATCATAGCACATATGCGAATATTTCCAAGAGCTATTTTCAAAAATGCGTTTATTCCACATTAGCATATTTCTTCTTAAATCTTAATTCTATTTGAATAACAAATGGTTATTATCAACTCATATATTTCATAAATGTAAAACAATCTAATTTTAAAATTTGCTATTTGATTTGGAAATAGAATTTTCATAATCCAAACTGTATTGAAAAGATTGTGCGAGATACTTGAGTTCTAAATACTAAGTCTTAACTAAATTTCTTTGAAAAATAATATTTTTATAAGAAGAATAAAGTGCAGGCATTCAATTTTTAAACAAAATGAATAAATTTTAGGGGTTTCTCTAATTATTTATAATCATACGTTTTTTATTTAGCCTTATATACTATTTTTAAATAGAGTTGTATTTGCATTATTTTTAAGTAAACCAATCATTTTGCCAATGATTTGAGTAACATTTCATTATTTGAGGACAATCATTTGAGTATAAAAATAAGTAAATATTGTTTAATTTAATAGTCTTTTTAAAGAATCATAGTAAATAGCTTTACAAAACTTTTTTCAAATATATTTAGTGATAAACATATATCTGCTTCTGTAATTATTAAAATATTTCATTTATTTTTAAGAAAGAATTTTAATGGTTTCTTATTTTTCGCTTTTGTACACATTTTCTTTTATATTGTCTTTTAAAATAGCACAAATTCAGATTTAGTTAAATACTTTAAAATAAATACTATAAGAAAAATATGATTTATTTATATATGTAGAGACTGTTAGAGCTGAAAACTAATTTTCGTCAATATATGGGATAATAATTTAGCATCATTAATTAATAACTTATAATTATTTATTATATAATTAATGTTGACCTGATTTGATAAGTAAAAGCTTTTAAAATTACTTTACATGCAGTGAAATATAAAGAAATATTTTTCTATTATTAATTTCTATTATTTTTAGTATATTGTATGAGATATTTGAAAGTTTTATTTAATATTTTATTATTGAATTTATTTTTAAACACTCTTAAATTCAGTTTAAAACTACTTTTCATTTAATTTAATAAATACAATATTTTTACCCTGACTCGTATATAATTTTTTTTACTTATTAAACATAAACTTACTTTTCTTATTCTTAAAGAGCTTATAAGACCTTATATTAATTTAATTGAACATGAATTAATTAAAAATTCATTTCGATTCAAATATACATTAACAATTATAAATATTAGGGAGTTAAAATAATTTAACATATATCAGATTTGTTTTTGTAAATTGATGAATCAGTTGTAAGATATATAATTGCAACAATAAATTGAATATTCATGTAGCATTTTAGTCAGTGAAAATTACTCATCTTGTTTTTAATTTTGCCAAGTTATACGAATTATTACAAAAAGAAAATTTAACTTTGTATAGAAATATAAGTGGATAAGCAAATATTTTACGAACATTTTGAGGAAAACTGACTTAAATTTTGTAGAGAAAAGTTATCTTGTAAATACTATCAAAAACTCATTTTTATTCCAGCAAAATAAACTTTAAATTTGTGTGAGCAATTTCTATTTGCAAGCATTCACGAAACTTTAAAATTAGCTGAATTGGCAACACATAATCAAACTTAACTGAAATCTTTCTAAATTCACAAAATTTTATATTCCAATTTATTCAAAAAATTAATTTGTTATCCCTAAAGCTGAATCAAGTTATTAAAGTTTATTACAAGAATTTTTATATTTTGAGGAAATGAGCTAGATTTTGGCAAAGTAAGAATTTTAATATTTCTGTTGAGTAATAACATAAAAGCCTGAAGCATTATTGAAACATTTTTTTCTATTTCTTTCCTTTTTAAAATTTAGAAAATATTTTCTGTATCTGTGGGTGTAAATAAAAGCATCATTCTAAGAAAACATTTTTTTTTCCATTTTAAGTATGATTTTGAAGAAGTAGTTTCATTATAAATTATTGATCTGAGCCTAACATAAAATATTTTATAAAAATATCAAATTTTATCAAAATGCATATTGCTGAATTTTTCTTCAGTATAAAAACCTTTCAACTTGAGGAAAATAGAGATAGAGCAATTCAGAATTTTTGCGTTATACAAAGAAACGCATGTGAAATGTGAAAAACATTGCTGTTAGAAATATATTTCAAAAGTTACATCTTCTATAATTTTAAAATATTATCTATTCTCATATTTAGTTTGCTTATGATTCATATTTTCCATATATATTTGCTTAAAACTTCGTACTTATCTCAAACTTTCGAGTTTTTATTATTTAACTTTTTTGAAGTTTCAGTTTTGTTCATTTCTATTAATGATTTTACACTTATTTTATTAAAAAGAATTTTTAAATTTGATTTTATTTTTCGACTGAAAGCTGTATTAACTGAAATCTGTTTCACAGTTTTAAAAACTCTGAAAATATCAGTTTCCCTTTTGATTACTTAATGAATTTTTAAATTTATTGTTTCAATATTTATCAAATTATATATTGCTTAAAGATGAATAACTTAAACAGAACATATCTTGCTTATTTTAACGTGACTGATTAATTTTTTAACACTTATCATACTTCCTTAACTTTAGGAAATTTATACGTTTAATTTTTACGATGGTTTTTTTACTGCTATAAGCAGTTAAAAATTATAAATCATGATAATGTTTTTGCCGAATGCTCACAAAGAGAATTATGGTTTTCGATACTATGATTAATCCATTGATTCATAATTTGTCTAATATATATATAATTAGTCTATTCTCAAAAAACATACTCAAAATACTGTTTTTTTATTTTTTTCTATCTGAAATAGTTTTATACTAAAAATTAAAAGTAACAAAAATCTAATGGCTTTGAGCAAACAAAAAAATTTAATGTATAAAACAAAAAATAATAAGAGAGGCAAATCACAAAAGAAGCTTTTGTTCAATTATTAGATTTGTATGTAATTAAAATTGTTATAAGCTGTTGAATATTAGAAATCATACGTATGTAAACTTTAGTTTTACTGCTACATTTTTGACTATTTCAATTTTTGAAACTCAATATCTTATTTCGAAGACAAAAATTTAATATTGCAAATATTTTTACAATAAGGAAGGAAATTTATGGAGGATCCAAATGTGTTACTGAACTGATTATATTTCATTATGTAAGGAAATTAATAATAATAAACAATAAAAATAAAAAACGCTTTTACGTTGTCTTATAAAAATAACTGTATTTTCCTCATGTCATTTTCATAAGCAAAACATTTTGTTCTATTCAATATTTATTTATCACAAATCCCTTTATATTTAACTACCACACCTTTAAATTTCTAGACATCTAATATTTTAGAACTTTATAGCGTGAACACATAAGTGTAGAGTACGATTCAATATGAGAAGCATAAAAATTTATGATGTCCGCACTGAGGGAGAATCATTAAGTTCAAGCTAATATAAGTGTGGTGTCAAATAGTCATGACATATGAATAAGATGGAAACGTAAGTACCACAACTGCACTTTTAAGAATATTTCCATCAACTGTGTATCCTCAGGTTGTGAGGTCCATGGCTTGTCGGCAGAGTCACCCACTGATCAGTGGTTTATACTAGAAGTATATCTTCTTTTTATCAGGAGTTTAACATAATAAAATGAAAATCCTTTCAAAGGTCTGTGAGTGATCTTTTTTGGCTAAAATAAGTCTGTAGCCTCGTTTTCAGGAATCCCGCAATGAGTTTGAATCCACTGGAAAGAATCAGAGAGTAATGTTGACAGAGCTTTTTACAGTCCAATAAACGGTTATTATCTGTGCATTGTTTGTTGCAAGAGATAAAGCACAACAAGAATTCTAATAACTGCTATACAGAATGGTGAAGGGTGGACAGCCATTTGTTCTAAAGCATTAATCGATTTTGCAGCATCCATTTTGCGTTCTTAATGAATAGAATGAGTGCCTACCTGTGAATAACATGAAAAAGGATCATAACCACAAGCTCCTATATCTTCATCACTAAACATTGATCTATCTGCGTAAACGTGATCATGTATCTTATTGGTCTTACTATCATTGAAAACAAATACTTTAAGTATTTGTTTTCAATGATAATAAAAGCAATGGCGCAAACATATTGTTCACTTAAATGGCTCTTGCTAACATGTATATCCAGTTTCTGACAAACCAAGATCACTTTATACTTCAAAGGGAATTTATATTCAATGTAAAAATATCATTTCTAATTAATTGTGTGTTATCTTTTTAATATTTTAAGTGATAATTTATGTCTTTTCTAATAAAAACAAATAAACAAAATACAAAGGATATATAAATTGATCAAATAGTAAATAAATTGGTTAAAATTGTTTTCATTCATTAAATTTAAGCTATTTTTAACCTCCTCACACATGAAATTTCAATTTTAATATTCTAATAACTGCGCTATGTTATCAAGGATATATAAACATGAATACAATATTAAAGAATTATATAAATTAAGCAATACTTGTAAAAATTTGAATACTGTCATAGTTTGCAAATTATTAGAATTAAAAATCAAACACATATGTGTGCCCCAAAAAAAGCTTTCTCAATATTGCCTGAAATCAATATAAATTACAACGAAACATGAACAGGTACATAAATTATTGATAACGAGTCAAATTTTAATTCCATTAATTACAATATATCTGTACCAGTAACTAACATAATTTATGCAATGAATACGTGACTTTAGACTTCCGCTTTTCGAAATCTCCACTTTATCTGAAATAATGACATAGCTGAATGTGTAATATATGTTTTAAAATGATAGATATGAATAATTGAATTTATAAAAAAAAACACTATGGCATCAAATTGATAGTGTCATCACTTGATGACATGCATCTTAGTAGCATGTCTTTAACAAATTGTGCTTTTTTACTGTGCATTTGTACAACATCAGATAATACATGTTTTTTTAGGTTTCTTACGCACATATTTGTTTCAACTTATGATGCCCATTGGAATTGATCGGAATTACATTTATTTGACTCTGAGAAGTCGTATGAGAGCGTGGCATCCTCTAATAAAATATTCAACCAAACATTTTGTAACATGCAAATTGGCCACAAGACTTCTTCACTGATGAGTCTTTCTTCAGTTTATAAGGTCTTTTTTGGCTATTATATTTAAAATCCTTGTAAACTGCATGCCATATTTTATATATACTTTTATTAATGTACAAAGTTTTGTGAATTCTGCTTTATTCTTATTATATACTTCAACTAATAAGATTATTTATTTAAATGTGTTTGCAGAAGGAACATAGAAAAGGTCTTATTTATTTATTTCTTATAATGTTTTTATGATATTAAAATTTACATTAATTGTGTTATAGAAAGATAGATTTATCATTCATTCTACTAAATTTTTAAAACAATGAAATATAGAAAACAATCACCTTTTTGTTTCTTTTGATGAATTTTTCACAATGTTACAATTAATATATAAGTAAGTATGTATACATATATATGTTCACCATTCATTCATCCATATTTTGTAAACATAAATCTTATCAAATGATAGTTTATGCATATTTAAATTTTACTACATTAAGGCAATTATCATATTTAAATTCTTAAACTTAGTTCATATATAAGATTATACATAATTTAAAGATTTTCTTAATGTATTCTTAAGAATAGATATATTTCTTGAACTATGTCAGCAATTTTCAAGATAAAATGCAAAATTGCTTATGTTAAATTAAATTAAATTTTAAAAATTAGATATCAGTTGTAAACATCACAAAACTGTTTTAGGTTTCATATATAAATTATTCTTTTGAAGAACTCATAAATTAAAAATTTATTCAACAAACTTTTAGAAACAATGTATATTTGTATCAAAAAATAAATAATACTAATCAAACTCAATAATTAATATTTTTCCATTTAATAATATAATTTCCTTTTCCACAGTTGGTATAAAAGGAAACATTTGAAGATTAGTTAATTTGAATTTCAAATTTGAAAAATAAATTCTTTGTAATTATGGTTCAAGAAAAATAATACTTATTTTAAAGTAAGAAATCTAAATACCCTAAAATTCAATTAACGTATTAATCCCCGAGGATGAATATTAGAAGGAAATAACTTAATTTCTAGAGATCATATTTTTAAAATAATCATTTTTCTGTTAATTAGCTTATGAAATGAGCAGCTAATCAATCTTTTTAATTTCTACAAAGATTAAATTTTGAGTAAAAGAATTATTTTTAAGCTGATTTTTTCGAAAATCTTTTGTTTTTCTTCTGCAATAAAATGTTACTATAAGAATTAACTTCTCCGATAATTTCTTCATAGAAAATGTTAATTGATTTAATGTTCAATGTGATTAATTTAAGCAAAGGATTAATAGTGAATAAATGCAATTTCGAGAGCTTTATTAAGCATCAGAATATATTTAATTCTATAATGAAAGAATTTTTTTTAAAAAATGTAATTTTTTACAAAATGAGAAATAAAATCCTTAAAGTTATAAAGTAAGTTAGAATTTATATTATGATTGAGTGCTTAATATAAGAGAAATATTTTGTATGAAATAACACAAAAATATAATAAACTGATTTAAGAAATATTATATCAAGAAATGATGTACTTCAAATTTACTCATTCTGAACATTCTGAAAAAAAATTTAAAATCATAAATTTTAAAGCATTATTTATATTATTTTACGGAAAGGAGTTCAAAATTTAAAAGTTTTACATAATGTAATATAAATAACTGTACGTAATGTTTAAATAGCAATTACAATTAATGGTGAATCCATCTTCTTCAGAGAAATTGGTAATCATGTTGAACTGTAGACTATGCAACTGTGGTAGGAATCTATAATTGCTCTGTCCAAAAGTTAAAGTGCAAATCCAGAAAGAAAAAAGCAAACATTTTTATCAGTCAGACAAAAATGTTTGCACTTACCTCATTGCATCATTGCACGTCGTGACAAATTTATTGGGCTCATAGCACTGATGGATCACTCAGACACATCATGGACCGTAATGCAAAATATTCAGTCTAATACGCTTCGTCTAGAAGTATTTGACTGCATTTGCAACAGAGTGGAATGTCTGAATTGTGCCCACTGCATTGTTTTCCTAGACTCAAAACAACATGCCAACATGCGTTTTTGCCACCATTAATGCTATGAACGATAGCCATGATAACGATATAGAAATATGGCCTTTGATGACGAATCTTGCCTCTGCCTTTAACAATACGATAGTCAGATTCGAGTCAAGAGAAATCATGATGACAGACTGATAACTGTTAAATTATGCATCACTAAATTGGTCTTGCAACCAAAATCATGGTTTGGGCGATATTGAAATTCGCTTCCTAATATGTATTGCTGATTCTCCAAACAGCCAGCACTACATCTCTAAGGTGTTGAAGATCCGTGGTTTTTTCATAACCCGTAGTTCAGCACTTTAATAGGCTGTATTCCTTTAAGATTATGCGCGCTACACATGGCACGCAAATATTTAGAGTTGACATTTACCCATCATATGGAATAACTTCTTTTGCTTACTTGTTTTCCAGATCTACTGCCAATCGGAAACGCGTGCTCCATGTTAGCACAGTAATTTGGACAGGATACACTTCGTATTTTTGTGTGGCCAATCAAAGCTTAAGTGGGCCAGTCAAGGGTTTCCCTTATTCGATTCTAGTCATTTTTATTAAATTCATTTTATGAGAAAAATGTAATGAAAAATGTAAATCAGGGAGCCTTAAGAAATTTCATTTTCAAGCCATTTGATGATTAGTAAAGAACTTGCTTTATTGTATGGCATAATTTGAAGTTCAATTGATGAGATTTAGAATTTATTTATACTTTCTGTTGATATGATACTAATTTAAATTAGCTAAATATATAAAAGTTAGGTAATGAGTGAGTCTTAAATTCAAAGTTGAAAGTTCTTTTAGGGAGTAAAAATCGAAAAAAAAACTTTTTACAACATCTTTCTCAATGAAATACCAAAAACTACTCAAAATATTAATATTCTAAATTGCATGGTAGAATGCTCAAAAGAGTTATTTAAGCAATTTGCTTACTGCTTGAATATTTAATTATGTTTATAAACTCCTCTGTATAATCACTGAAAAACGTCTCTAAAAAGTAAACATTAATTAACATTTATTTCTTTATGATATTTATACACGACACTGCGTTTATAATAATTATATATGATTATCTACGATATCATATTTTTTACGCAAATAAACTTAAATTTCAAATATTTTCTTGCTTACTTAAATGAATGATATTCTTGAATAAGTATAAGTAGAAACGGAAATACATATGCGCTATTAAAACAAATACCATTTAATTTGCTTTTGCCGCAAATTAGGAAATTAATTCTGCTTAATTATATTTTTATTTTTAACTAAAAGCAAAATCCATAAGTAGATGTTTAAGAAATGCATTTTTGAATGATAGATTTCTATAAATGCAAGTGAAATATTTTTTATTTAAATGAACACATGGTATTTAAAAACACATTTAAAGAAAATTAAAATTGGTTTTCCATTAAATGTTTAATATGAAATTACATCTCAATAAACATATCATTCAAAATAAAGAGTGTAGTTTATTTAATTTATGCGCAAAAAAATTATAAGTGTTCACAAAAGGAAATCATCAATTTTGTCTTAGCTATTAAGAACATTTTTGTAATTATAAAAGATAATGTAAATGCAAAACATAAAATACCATAAGGCATATATACTTGTATATAAATCCATAAAATAAACTTAACAGCCAAAAGACAATTTAATCAATTTCAATTAAAATTCTAGCATTTATACTCCATTGAAGTACACTGGCCTCCCAAAGTTAAAGAACAACCAGTTTTTTGTGCTTAATTTGTAAATGAATGAATGTAGAAACACCAAAGTTGGATGACATGTGCACAAAACAGGTATTTATTGACTGCAACATAGAAGTTTACATAAGAAAAAAACAAAAAGGATTTACAACAAAAAAATCCAATCTCGCTGGTAAAGTCCATTCTTGGAAAAAAGAATAATCACAGTTTTATGTGGTAAAAAGTAATAGAAGCATAACAAAAATGACTTTCCATGCAGTCAATTAAGTTGTCGGTTACCGAAATGGGAAGCGAAGACCAGACACGGAGTAAGCTTTGTTACAGCTTCCTAAAGACCTTGGATGAGGATTTAAAGCATCAACCTGTCTACCAAGAAAGTCGCACACATGTTCTATTGGTTTCAGGTCTGGAGATTGAGCTAGCCATTCCATTCGCTTCAAACCAAGATCCTCAAGATATTCCTCAACAACTACAGCTTGGTGAACTCGTGCGTTATCATCCATCGGAATGAAATTATTGCCAATTGCACCGGCACATGGGTGGACATATGGATCAAAGATCTCATCCCAATATCTCACGCCAGTCACAGTTCCTCCCTGGAACACATGCTGGTCAGTGTAACCACCGACTGAGATCCCTGCCCAAACCATTATTCCACCGTCGCGGTAACTGTCTCTTTCCACAATGTTGGATTGGTGGTATCTGGTCCCTCCAGATCTGAAGACGTCCTGAATCGCTCTTCAAAGTGAATCTGGACTTGTCTGTGAAAAGTACAGAAGCCAATTGCTGTCTGGACCAGGAAACGTATTCTCTTTCCCAAGGTAAGCGAGTCCTTCTTTGTAGTCCGGTGAGGGGGACACACACAACTAGTCGCCTTGCATAAAGACCTGCATGGTGAAGACGCCTTCGTACCGTACTAGCGGATATTCTTCTCCCCGATGCTATAGAGAGGTCTGCAAAAAGTTGTGGAACAGAAATTCTTCTCCTTCAGACCGAAAGAGCTATAATAAGGTCTTTTTCAGGTGTTGTGACGACTCGTGGTCGGCCTGGAACATGCCTTCTGGATACAGAAGCTTCAGTTTGATATTGAATCAGAGATGGTGGACCACACTGCGAGACACATTGAGGCGTCTAGCAGCATCAGCCTGTTATAACCCCATTTCCAACCTTCCGACCACCCGCCACCTTAACGAACCGGGCAAACGGCTTTTCTCAGACATTGCGGGATCTCACTGCCTGTTGTCAAGGAAACTGCTAACAAAAGTTACACGCGTAATTACGAAAGGCTTATATTTGCATATTTGTTTCTCACTCATATATAGCTGTTCTTATCTATAAAAAAAGTGGCAGCTACCGTTTTTGCATAAATGTGCATAAAGTTCGTTTTTATCATTTATATAAATTATAAATTGTTTTGTTAGTGTCATTTGTTTATGGTGAACTTCGAAAAACATGTTGTTCCTTAACTTTTTGAGGCCAGTGTATTATGCAATTCAATTATTTTTACTGTGCAATTGATTATAACCGCAAAACTTTACTATCCCATTATTTTAAATGCATTAGCTTTTTCATTTCTTTACTGCTGACATAGTCAACACTTCTGGCACATTGTTTGAATTGAATCCCTGTCTAAAAGAAGAAGAAAAATTAGTTACTCTCAGATATTTAAGTCAAATTTATTCATGTAAATGTGAAAACTTAAAAAATTTCGTTCAAATTATTCATACATCTTTTTTGTCAAACGTCATAAAAAATTATGTTATTGAAAAGGACATCTTGACAAAGATTTACTGTTAAACTTGGCTCCATTCAACATGTTTATTTAACTAAAATACGTTGAAACGTCAGTTATTCTGGAAGATGAATGTTTCTTAACAAAGAAAGAAATATTAAATGATTTCATTTATTTTAATAAAATTATTAAATAGTTTTTTTTTTACCTAAATTGATTTTTGAAAGCATATTTTTGTTTTTTTTCATTAATTGTTATGAAACCAATTAATTTTCTGTTACAAAATCCAACAGATCCTGAAGAAAGGAACTGATTAATTTTGTATTTGAAAGGTAACATTATTAATTAAAATCTATTTTTAAAATATTTTAATACATTTTTTAACATTAAAACTGAAAACTAAATGAATAATTAATAGTTTCAACTTCTTTAATATTATTTGATAAAACATCAGTTTAATTATTATATTTCATATTTAAAAATAACTATCTATTTGAGATATAAAATGCAAAATGTGAGTAAAATCAAGATAATTGTATTATGAAATGAAATGTGTGGATGTTAAAAATTGAAGTTTATACAGACACACACACGCATATATATATATACAGGGTGATTATAAAAAAACTTTGCCAACATCTGCACTTCTAGCGTCCATTCTATTTAACCGATCAAGATGATACTTCAAATATAGTTCTTTTGAGATATGCGCTCGAGATTCTGTGAATGGCAACACAGTGGCCCTCGCGGTTACAGTTATAGTGACAGAAACTCGAAATTTTCGAATGGCAACGCCTGCTTTTTACCATCGCAAAATGTTCAGCACATGCGAAAACCCTAAATAGCGTTGAAATGGTACCGATATGTCCGAAAACCAACGTGTTATACACATACAAACAGTTCTTCAAGGCGCACGGAGGAACAATGCATACGACAGAGACAAGACACTGCTCAATGATGAGAACACATAGAGAAAAAAAATCTTGATTAATTTCAAACATTTTCCACATGAGTGCCATCACAGGCAATTACGCATTGCATGCGGGAGACGGTGGACAATGTCGCTGCACGCAACATGGCACGAGGGATGTTTCCAATCTCACGAAGTATAGAATCCCTTAAGTCCGACAATGTTTGAGGATTGCACAGATAAACTCTGGATTTGAGATAGCCCCAAAACCAGAAATCCATAGGCATCAGATCTGGGGATCGCGCAGGCCACGGAAAAGGATAATAGCGAGAGATGATGCGATCACCAAAATGCTGATCCAGGAGCCTTTTAACTGACCTCGCTATATGTGGAGGTGCGCCATCTTGCATCCAAACAATGTCATTGAGTGCATGCAGCCGACGCAACTCCGGTAAGACATAATTTTTCAGCATGGCAGCAAACCGAGGGCCCGTTACAGAACATGTTGCAGGGCCAGTCGGGGTCGTTTCCTCAAAGAAGAACGGGCCCAGAACAAATGTAGCTGTAATGCCGCACCACGCAGTCACTTTGGCGTCAAATAATGGTACTGGCGCCACAGCATGAGGATTCGTCTCTCCCCAGTGCACACAACTCTTTGTGTTAATGCTGCCATTTAAGGTGAAATGCGCCTCGTCCGTCCATAGTATGCGAAGTGGCCAGTCGTTATCCGCATCATATCGTAACAAAAATGCATTTGCGAAGTCCAGACGTTGTTGTGGGTCACCCGGCTCCAACATCTGGACGCGCTGGAACCGATAGGGAAACATGTGAAGTACCGAGCGCAAGAGCTTGCGGACCGTTGAGTTCGGAATATCCAACACACGCGCTATGCCTCTTGCAGTTTCTGTGTGTCCTGCAGTCACTGTATGGTGCACTTCCATGACAACGTCCTCAGAAACAGTTGGCCGTCCGGAGCGCTGTTTGTCACAGGTGCAGCCTGTATCTTCGAATTTCCGCACTAAATCACGCAGAGCTTGCAGAGTACATGGGCCGCGTCGTTGTCGATGATTGCGGCGATACACACGCAAGGCTTCCGCAGCGTTCATCCCATTTTGGTAATAGAGTTTGATCAATTCACCTCGAACTTTCCTAGGAAGACTCATATCGTCGGCATGTGCGAGTTCCCGAATGACGACTTCACATACCCGCTTGGTATTTTATTGGTTTCCTACGCTGAATATCTGGCGACCGGCGTTCTGTGATTGGTTTCTTGACTCTGTCACATGCAAATTTATTGCGTGCGCCCAGATCGTGTTTTATTGGCCGGTTTTCAGAACTCTTTTTTGTGTTTGCAGAACACGTCCGTTTTTAGACATATCGGTACTGTTTCAACGCTATTTAGGGTTTTCGCATGTGCTGAACATTTTGCGATGGTAAAAAGTAGACGTTGCCATTCGAAAATTTCGAGTTTCTGTCACTATAACTGTAACCGCGAGGGCCACTGTGTTGCCATTCACAGAATCTCGAGCGCATATCTCAAAAGAACTATATTTGAAATATCATCTTGATCGGTTAAATAGAATGGACGCTAGAAGTGCAGATGTTGGCAAAGTTTTTTTATAATCACCCTGTATATATATATATATATATATATATATATATATATATATATATATATATATATATATATATATATATATATATATATATATATATATATATATATATATATATATATATATATATATATATATATATATATATATATATATATATATATATATATATATATATATATATATATATATATATATATATATATATATATATATATATATATATATATATAATTTGCTGGATTCTAATAAGTCGCGTTAGACTCAAAAGAATTCGGAAACACAAGACACATTCCTGAAATTAAAATAGATTTTTGAGCTGTGATATTTAGTATGATTTAACTTTATTGCATAATTTAACCAAGAATTGTTTTTCCAGTTATTCTATATACTTTCAATAATCATTCTTCATGAAAAAATTTGCTCATAATGCAACAGTAGGATAATTTTTCAAACTATTGAATTCCTTATTTGGTAAAATGAAAATAAATTATCTCTTTCTTTCTATAACCCTGTGAAAAATAGTAAAAATATTTATGTATAATTTGTTAGAAATTAAATGTAAATTATAATGAAATTAAATCTTAGACAATAGGACTTCAATCTTAATACTTATGAAAAAAGGGTGCAGTGACATTATAACTTACACGTAAAAATACACGTAAAAAAATGCAGCAAAATTAAAAGAAATTAAAATTAATGTAAAGTTTTATGTAAAATATAAACTAAATAAGTAAAAGGTTTAAACGGAGAATATTATTCCTTTTAATCAATAGATTGTTAATGTAATAAATATGATATTAGTATTCATTGCTACATGTAATATTTATTTGGAAACCTTTATATCATATATCAAGCAGATCTTGACATATTAGAAAAGTTCTTCTATCCCGATACATAAGAATCTTTGACCTGTTTGTGATGCTTGAAAACATAGATAAATATGTTACTTCATAATGACTAAAAATGGTTGACTTGCAGAAAAAAATTCAAGAACTGAGCTACAAATATAATAACACGGATAATGGTATCTTAGTAAGTTATCCCACAAAAATTGATTTTAAAATTTATTTCTGTTATATAAAAGTAAAAGCAGTAACATTTTTTAAAATATTAAATTACATACTTATTTTTTGTTATAAAAACTTTCAAGATTTTTTTTCTCCATATACGAGTATACTATCAAAATGAAAATACCAACTGTCATTTTCCTTTTTAATGTTATTAATTTTATGATTCTTTTTGTTGCTTTCATATATTTTCTTTCATGCTCCAAAATATTCTGTGAATAAAATAATATTCATGATTTTATTATATAATTTAATAATACAAAGTGATACATAAAAATTTATTTAAATAATCAAACAACTTTAAATGATAATTATACTGTCCAAAATATCAAGCAGAAAATAGGTTGTATGATATATCTATTTAATATTTCATATTGCTTATAAATTAATTATTTATCTTAATCCACTTTATTACTCACTAATAAATATCATTTATTTTCTCCTAAAAATTAAAAACAAATTGATACAATTATTTTTTTCACAAATTGATCACTTATATAATCATTTACAACCAATATTATAAATAATTTCATTTAGTTTTACTTGTTAATTATAATAATTTATTTTTTAATTCTAACAAATTATAAATTAAATAAATAGATTGATAAGTGAAGTCATAGATTTTATCAAATTATTTGGTTGATTCAGTTTTTTTATTAAATAAATAATTTGATAAGAAAATCAGAGCACTTTTTACCAAAATCATACGTTTTCCCACTGCACTGGAATCTAAACTATTAAGTGCTACTGTTTATACCTGAAACTATATTACAAGTATTTCTACAAATACAGTCCATGTAAAATTTTAGACAGTATTTCTATAAATATTTTTGTGTAAAATTTATATAATCAATTGTAAAATCGTCATTTTGATGAAAAAATAAAAAAGTACTTTTTTGAAGTTTTGAAATAAAAAATAATTTTTTCTGATTTTCAGCGTGCTCTCAAATTGATAGTAGTAAAATGTTTTAAAAAGTAGAATATAACTTTAAATGTGACTTTATCAATTTTTTAATACTAGTAAATTTAATTTTAAGATATATTTCAAAATTAGCATTCATCTGAATCATTTCATGTCATTAGGCTTTACAAACATATATTATTGTTAAAATCAGTATATTTTAACGTAACTTATTACCAAAAGCTCACCAATGACCAAAATATAACAAGAAAATAACTGTGAAACTTTTCCTGACTATCATATTTATTTTTATCTTTATTTATAATCAGCATAAATTTTAATAGAACCTGGATAAATACGTCTCTTCTTAGTTTATATCTTGTATCCATAAAATCAATATTTATTTAATTTAATTTGGACACAAACAACTTTTTTTTCACTTCATTAAATGCAAAATCACAAAATATGCTCATTAAAATACACTAAACTGTGTAGAATAGAATAAACTGTTTAAAAATGTGAAAATTACTTCAAATAAATCTATATTAAATAAGAATTAATTATAATAGCTAATATAATTAATAAAAATGAATAGCAGGAGAACTATGAGGACTATCTAATTAAAATAATAAAGAAACATTTTAATAGTTAAGGGTTTTTTCATTGCCAAACACCAATATTTTTATTATTGGTTTTTAATTTTATATTAATACAAGATTATTCAAAACATAATGAATAATTTATAACTGCCTCATTTCTTTAAACTATTTCTTGCTTAAAAATCAATAATTGCACACAAAAATTGCTTTACTAGGGAATTTATTTAAAACTATGATACATATTTTCAAACAAGTTTCAAAACAAATAAATATAAATTGAGAAAAATTATTTTAATGGCTTTTTTTAATATATCTTAACTAAAACCATGAAAGCTATTTAAATACATATTTCATAATCAGAATATAATTATTTCAGGATATAAAAGGCTTTTTATTTAATTTCCAACTATCATTCTATAAAACAAAACTTGGGCTCTTTAAATTGTTTATTTTCTCATTAAAATAAATGTATAAAATCAATAGTTTTAATTTCATATGCCATAACATTTTTATTCGATTTTTATTTCTTGCATAGTTTCTTAGATCAGGTTACAATAAAATATAGTAGAACTTCGAATTGAAATAATTGGTAAATTTAGAAGTTACAATTAATGAAAACAGTAATCTTTTTAATAATAACCTGGTCAAATACGATGGCGGAGTGATTAATCGACGCTAACTAAGACGCAACATGCTCCGAGTGCGAATCTTGGTTTGGGCATGGATGTTCCTTTCTCTCTCTCACTGTGCTTCTCTATCCTTTCATTTTCGGCGAAAAGATGACCCTACCATTGAGTGCCCCACTGTATAAGTTGCTATCACGTTCACCCTTGTAGCATTGAAAAGAATTGTATACCTAAGGCAGATGGCCATTGTGAAAAAAAAGCTATGGTCAAACATGAAAATTTGTAAATAAACTGTTTTTTTCTGTTTTATCTTACATATAAATAATGATAGATGACATTAATATTTTTAGTAAAGTAATGAAAATTGATTCTTAAAATATGAACTATTCACAGACATATTATTCATGCAATGTTAATAATAATTTTCTGTATTTATTGAGAATGGATACTAAAGGCTATTAATTCAAAAAAATTTACGATGAAATAAACTGAATAGAATTAATGTTTTCATAATTCAAACTTAGTACTTCATAGCATTATTTTTATTAGATTTATCAGTGGTTTTGAACAAATTAGGTTGTCTAGAAAGTTCTTGCCGTCAATTCGATATGGAAATATCGAATTGACGGCAAGACATGAAAAATTGGTATTAACTGTACGGGTGATCCAATATTAAATAAAATGCTCAATAACAAATACCTTTTTAATTTTCTATCATATATTATGTTTTCAATCATAAAATGCTTTAATTAAATATATACAGTTTGTGTAAAAACATTGCTTTTCAATAATTTCTCGATCAAAACTTTGCCTGGTCTGTTTTAAATTAGTTTCTCAACAAAAAATTTCATTGTTTTTTAATCAATCACTTTAAACAGAGAAGACCATCCACCCTTCAAATAAACAAAAGTGCTTCCAGCCCCTGGAAAAGACAAATGGTTGTTCTGAGGTTGTTATTTACTATTTTTTAGAAAAGAACCTTTAAATTCAAGAAAAAAAGTTATTTACTCTCCTCAGACTTCAAGTTGTAGGGTGTATAATTATTTATCTAACAATAACGAGAAGCATATAGAAAGAGTAGAAAAAACAGGAAATTTACAACTTCTTATGGGAATTAAATTAATTTTTTGCATGAATTTGAGATAAGATTGCGAAAATTTGCTTTTTACATTGATTTTGGTTTTTAAGATCTATCAAATGGCAGTAGAAATGTTTTTTATACAAAAATAATTTCTTTGTTTTTCAGTAGATATGTTTATTAAAACCTGAATGAGATTTTTTTTAGATTCTACATGTTCATTAAACAGCTGAAAACTGAAATAAAAAATTTTGGTTCAATGAAATCCTCATTTCTTTTTTATTTCCATCTTGATTGCTCGGCATATTCCACTTAGTTTTTGACTAAAAAATTATTTACATTTTCTACTTACTGAGAGTAATTATTCCATATAGATTACCAATTAAAGCCATTGTTTTAAAAACATTAAAAATGCAAAAAATGAAGTTTATTTGGTTTTTTCACTGCTTAATTTTTTTCAAGAAATCTTCGTGCTAATTTAATAAAACATTTCTAAATGATTTAAATCGAAATGATCGCATATTGTTTGAGTGGATCAGGAGTTAATTAAACTGATAATCTAATAGAAAATAGAAGTTAATAATAATGATCGAAAAAGTTGAAAATTAATAAATAAATTATTAATAATTAATTTAAAGCAAATAAATGTAGTTTCTATTAATGAAAGTATTAGTAAAATATTTTTTTTCATTTCAAATATTCTGGATTTTCAAAAGAAAACATATTAAACTTTAGCCTTTATAAGGCATTTAAAGCAGTGAATTTTAAAATATAAAGAGGAAATTGCCCTAGCATACCTATTAGTTGCAATGATAATACAAATGATAAAAGGAAATATATTTCCATCCATGACAGAAATATTTTCCTTAATTGCACCCATTATAAAGCATCAAACATACTTTTTGAGTTCAATATCTAAAATACAATGTAATTCTTCCATACAAAGAAGCGTTTTTCTTGTTAAATATTACATGCAAAGTTTGACATTTTTATGCAAAAATTATTGATCTACATTATTATAAAAAAAAGATATTTGCGAGCTTTCGCAGCATTCCAGACACATTTATTATTTTGAAATATTAGGAACGTAATGTGAATCTAAAGAGACTCAGATTAAAATGTATCATTATATGAATCATAGATTATTCAGAAACACCGAAACCTAGTACCTATTTCTACATTCCTTTAAACTGAAATTTCAACACTAATAAAAAATTGCTTGTACTGACATACGAATTTCAGGAGCTATAGTCCGAAGATGGGTATCCAAATGATTAAATTTTCGAACATATCTAACCACTTGATATTCATGTTTGGGATATAAACTGCATTTTTCCTAACCAACATCCGAGAATTTGCATGACATTTGGGACTATCGCAGATCCTACACTAATCAAAACGTTGTACAATTTAAGTGATTTTAATTGATCCTGATCTTACACACCATCGATTCCGAGGCATTTTTGTCTATATTCCAATGACAGCTCAATTAAAGAGCATCATGATAACATTTTAAAATAAATTTCAAGAAATTTTTTCTAGACGTAACATAAATGTAACATAAATGCATTTAAGAATTTACAATAAATAGAAATGTACTGTAAGAATTTTTTCAAAAAATCATAAATATAAACCAAGTTAACTTTATTTTTATTTTTCTGATGTATTTCAAAAAAATATTTGATATGGTGAATTTTATATGGGGAACTTTTAGTTCATTAAGAAATTTTTACACAATAAATCTACACATTATTCATATCAATATTTAATTCATCTAACTCAAATTCAAAATAATGTAATTAATAATTTTTATGTTTTTAAATTGATTAATTTATAAGTCACAAATTTTCTCTTTTTTACATTACAAAATATGCATGGAGTAATCATGTAATAATTATGATTATAGTTTCAACTTCAGTACTTATTATCGCAAAAAATAATGCATTATTTATATTTAAAGCATTTTGTAAAAATTGATTTCTTGGCAATATATTTTTTCAGTGATACCAAAAATATTATTATAATTATTTTAATGGAAACTAAAAACACTCTTTTACAAATTACTATAATTATTTGAGTTATTTATTATTCATCTAATAATTTGATCACAATATAAGATTATTATATGGAAATTTTAATTGCATTTATTTAATATTAGTAATTACCATTTCAAAAAACAATTTAAATTGCTTAACAATTATTGTTAGAGTCTCAATTAAGTAAACATATTTTATGGCACAAAAACTTAATTATTTTGCGTCATAAAATGTCTTGCCCTTAATTGAGAATTTTATGTAAAACAAAATAAAGATATTGTTTTTAAAATATAATGTATTGTATATAATGCAATACATATCAATCAAATTAATTTAATAATGCTGAGACTGATTCATGAAAAGAATAAAAACGTTCAATATTAAAGTTTAAAGGAATAATATTATTTCAATTCGTTTTAAATTATATTTTATTGCATTAATCGTTTTAGGTTAGCAAACTAAAATGTAAACTTAAATTATCCATATTTAAGGTTTTCTTCATGGATTACATGCGATGCAATACTGAAAAAAACATTATTTTGATCACATAATTATATAATTTTTGTAACGTTTTATTGAATTAATGCCATTCAATTGATAATTATATTATATTATTTTAAAGTCATCTAAAATTATTAATATATCTTTTTACTGAGAACGATTATTTTATTCTTAATATTTCTACAGAATTTCTTATCTTCATGAGAAATACTTTTAACTCAGTGTATATAATTAAATGTAATTATGTAAAATATTACTATATTTTTATAACTTTCTATTCCTTTATTTTTCTTTACTTAATTTAATATATCCAGTAAAGTATTTTACGTGATAGTTAAATGCTTAGTTATTATTAATCAAATATTATATTTACTTACCTTCATATTTTTACAATGACCAAATCCCTTAAATTAAATAAAATTAATTTTTCTCATCAATTCAACAAAATTTGTTTACAAATATATCACTATTGTCCATGAAATGCAGCAATACAAAATCTGATGTAATTTGTGAGTAAACGTCTAACAAAAAATATATTTCTTCTCAAATTTTACATTTTTAATTAAACTGAATCTTGATTATTTTTAAATGCACAGTATTTTTTGTAAAACTATAACCCACTGAATGTATTTCTGGTGATTACAGGAAAAATATTTGAATGAAAAATTGCTAATATTTTTTGATACAAATCATTTGCTAATCTTGCATTAACCAAAATAGTGCTTTAAATTTATAGTAATATTAAATATGTATTTTCATTCAAAACATAAATATGCAGTTGCTAATCGCCCAAATCAGTTTGTATAATTTATTTCCAACTATATCAGGTGGCAGAAAATTTTCTGATCTTTTATAATAAAAGTATATTAATGCCTGGATAGTGAAAATAATATATGATCAGATTAGTTGTCCCTAACTGATATTAGATTATTTTAAGATAATAATTTTGCACTAACTATTCAACTTAATTATTCTAAACTATACAATACTATCTTTATTACATTCTTTTCTAACTACATATTTATAGTGATTCAAATTCCTTGCCCTAAAATAAAATTAAAAATTGCAAACGTCAAAAGCTTTGATATACTAAAACTGACGTTTAGGTACTATGATTTTTAGAAAAATTCCTGTTGCATGTTATTTTATGCATAAAACTTATATATTCACAGAAATCTATGAAAATATAAAAAACATTAACTATAAGTATTCATTTTTATGATCTATTTTGTCATTTATTTAAAATTATTCATCTTTTATTTATTTAAAATTAAATAGAATTTGAGTTTTTCTAATATTACTTATTTATTTGAAAAAAGCTTTTTATTTGCATTTCTTCTGAAAAAAATGTTGAATATAATTATATATATATATATATATATATATATATATATATATATATATATATATATATATATATATATATATATATATATATATATATATATATATATATATATATATATATATATATATATATATATATATATATATATATATATATATATATATATATATATATATATATATATATATATATATATATATATATATATATATAATTATATATAATTCATATTATAAAATGATATTTCAAAGTATTTAAATCGGTAAACTTTCTATATTTTGATTAATGAATTTTAAACTCGTAAGTTCACAAATTTTAATTCAATAAGCTCATGATATCTGAAATACATTACAATGAAAAATTCATTTGCAATGAAGGTTAAACTTTATTGGAAATAAAGTTTTTAAAAAATATGCACTAGTTTTATTTTGCAACAAAGGCACTAGCTTAATAAGAACTTTAATAAATGAAATAATTGCTGTAAATTTTTATTTTGTTGAAAAGGTAGACGCTAAGTTGACGTTGAAATTAAACACAGTAAATATCTTATTACGAATTTATTTCTGATTTCACTCCATAAAGTTAAAATATTTTAATTTAAATATTTTTTAAATTAAATAATTGTCAAATAACAAATAAATAATAATTCACATATTGTTCTAAGCTATATTCTAATCTAAATAATGCACTAAATATCCTTCTTGTAAGTACAGACACAAATAAGGAGATACTTTGACATTTTCGCGATGTACCTCATTTTTAAAATTGTATATAATTATTTTTAACGTCGATAAGTTCAAAGGTATTTTCTTTCACACAAATGCATTCGAATGGCGAATATTTAAAACATTAAATGTTTCAAGTAATTCATTTCTTGGTCTCGAAAAAACTGTATCTACTACCCAATTTATATCATCAATTAAATGAAAAATATGTCCATATTAAAAAAAAAACAAAAAGACACACATTCTTTGATTTACGGTCTACCATTACTTTAAAATGCTTTTATACAAGAAACACAGTTTTTAAAATTTCTGCATAAAAAAGTGCTATTTCATGATCCATTATATGTTTTTACAACTCATTTTTTAGAAGACTTTCTGGAAAATATTCAGTAGGTATTAATTAGCTGCGACTATTTTCTAGCCTTCCAGCTTCGTGGTTTTGACCAATTCTGTATTTCTTAATAAAATGGCTGTTTTTACTTTATTCATGGTATGTTGTCATTTTACCATTATGAGTAGGAAATCATCTTCAAGAACCCAAGCTTCATTTTAAATGCTGAATGTTTAAGCGTTAAAATAGTCACAATGAGTTATAATTTTTAGAAATAATGTAGTGGTCATCAGTATTATATAATTTAAATGATTTTTTTTATTATTCTGATATGCACCTTTTCTTACTGCTCAGCTAAATTATGATTAATCTCTAAAAGCAAAATATTGTTAAATATAATTTTTATTGAATTAATTTATTTATGGTGTTAATATTAAGCTCTGCCTATATTATTTGTTTCATTCAACGGTTTTACCATGGATTAATATTTTTACTTACAAAAGACATATTGTCCAAGATTAGAATGGATACTGGTGAATTCTGAAATTTTATAAACCATTTGAAAACAGTAACTCACCATAGACTTACATTTCCAAATGCAAATTGTAGTCGTTTGACGTATTCTTCATTTAATTCCTACATAAAAACATTGAAAATTAGATGATGTTCTCGTGTCAACTACATTATTCCGTATAATTAAAGTCCATCCATGATACAATCTGCAGGAATAAAATAGTTCATATTTTTAAGTCTAATAGTTAATTATTTTTACCTCTTATCGTAAGCTATACCTCAAAACCTTTAATGTTTGTATATTCTAAACTGTTTTAAAACATTTCATTTGTACTAAATTGAAATAGTTTATGCATAAAAAGAGAAGACGTTCTTATTCATCTAAAAATTATATTTCTTTTATTAATTAACAAGATAATTTTTTGTTTCACCTTCATCTTTTTTTTTTGTTTTTTTGCTATTTTTATGCACATGTTTTACCTTTAAAGTATCTTGAATTATTCCAATCTATTTGTAATACACACATTCTCATATTAACTCATTTATAAAGGTGCATTTTCCAAAATCATTAAACCACATATTAATAAAATTTTAAAGTTTATTTTAAATTAGTTTTTACTAAATAGTTTCATAATTCACTGTATAGCAATATATTTTTTACTTTAAATAAGATTTCTAACTTTCAATAATAAAATTAAATTGGTTTATAATTGATATAATTTAATAAATGTACTTCAATTATAGTAATTAATTTATCTGTACTACATATCATAAAAATATCAGAAACTATGTACCTACTGTAAATGTTCCCAAAATTGATAAAAAATGAATAGAATAATCTATATAAACTTGAAGTTTTAGTAAGTAAAATTACTATGTAATATTATAAATAATTTGATTTATAATATTACATAGTATTTTTACACAATAAATTTTAAAAATATTTATTTATTCATTTGAATTTATTGCAAAAAAATAATTTTACACAAATATTAAAATTATATGACAAATTGCTCATTTTTTAAAAATTTCTTTCTCTTCCTATTTCAATGGTCTTGTATTCTTTCATTTTAATATATAATTTTATAAATATTATAATTGTAATGTGTGAATAATTATACATGAATATCATTTTCATCTTAATTTACATTTACACAGAATTCATTCTCGCTCATTTAAAAACAAGCAATAATACAATTCAAATTTAAAAGTATAATTCAAGTTTCAAAATATAAAATTAAATAATAAAAATATTCTTAATTTTTAGTCTATATTAGACTAAAAATTATGTTATAAATATTAAACTTCGTATTTAGCTTAAAACATATCATGATTCAAATTTCTAAACAAAAGAATTTTAAGCATTTTCATTTAAAAAATATATTTTCCAAAAATACTTCTATAATCTTTCGTTTTCAAACTAATAAAACCTAAATCTTACATT
The DNA here is from genome assembly GCA_037975125.1 of Latrodectus hesperus. Classification (NCBI taxonomy): domain Eukaryota; kingdom Metazoa; phylum Arthropoda; class Arachnida; order Araneae; family Theridiidae; genus Latrodectus; species Latrodectus hesperus. The sequence goes on from CM075855.1 coordinate 61,288,914, forward strand.
TAAAGAATGAGCTAAATTCTATACTTAATTAAATTCAAAATTAGGATATATAATCCTGGGAAATTTATTGAAATTTGTGTTTTATTAAATTTAATCTCATTGTAATTCCAAATTATTCTAATGTAAAAGATGTTTGAACCGAAAATCATTTTGTTCTGCTCTAATTTGATTTCATTGTATTTATTAAAAAATGGAAATAATGGAAATGGAAATTCAAGAAAGTTTTATTCTAGCTATATGTAAATAGAACATGATCAAATATTTTTTAACAATACCATGATCTGAATGTTTAATTCTTTTGTCCTTTTATTGTTTAATTTCAGAGAATTGTACTGTATGTAATTTTAATATTTTGAATTCAGTTTTCCTCCTATTTTATTCCTCATATTCTAAACAAAATTTAAATTATTTTTTTCTAAACATTATTATGTTATTTACTCAATTTATTTTAAATATTTTAACAGGAATTTTCAATATATTTATTACGAATTTTTTCATTCTTAAAATATTTAAAAATGTTATTATACTTTATACGTATTAACACAAGTTTCAAAGGTATTACTAGTAATTTGACAAAAATTGAACATATTATAATCTATTAGTAAAACAGCTTATAAACTTCTTATTAAATATCAAGCACAATTGGAATATGTCAATTAGTTTTTGGAATCAGTCAATTATAACTTTATGAAAATATTGAAAAAACTGAACATAATACAAATATTAATACTGTAAAACTATTGCACTATAAGTTATTATATACATTAAATCATCATAAATATGTTTGAGTAAATCAGCAGTGATAGTAAAAATCGCATTTGCTGTAAATTGTATTATAAGTCATCACATAAATAAGAATCATTGATACACTTATTTTAAGTATATAGTTTTTTATTAAAGAAATACTCTCTTATACTCAAACTTTTTTCTCAAATAATAATTAAAATATTATTCAAAAGTTTTACGTATAGGAAATTAAAAATTATTATGAGAAAAATTAAAGAAAATAATTACTTTTAAAATCAGCTATTATGTCACAGAATGTAGGTAAAATATTTAGTATTTTATATTCTGATAATTTAATACTCTTAAGATACTAATTCAACATATCTAAATGAATAGAATGAATATTCTAAATGAATTTAGTTGCATTAATTTGTTTTTCTAAGAATTTTAATTTTCTTAAAATTAATTTTTGAAATCTAAATAAAAAAGTTGCTTGAAAAATTACTTTATAATTTAGACAACTTATTACATTTAACAGTTATTGTGAACGTTTTATCTTGATACCTAGAGACAAGTATTTAAATATCAATTTGAAACACATTTCTAGATTTTTCTTTCAAACACCAAAAAGATGTTAAAACTACTATCTGTTGTATGCATGTAAAAGTAAAATGGGAGTTTTATATTCATAAATTAAGAGTAATTCTCCATTATAATTTGTAACCTATACAATATTCAATTTCAGGAATTTAATGCTGATTTTTTAAGAATAATGAAATGTCTAGAACCTAAAAAGGATCTAAAATAAAATAAATTTTATTGCTTGATGTTAACACCAAACTAACTGTCAAAATTTTGATTATATGAATTGCAAGAGAATCTTTATTACAAATTATGTAATATGAGTAATCAAAATACAATATGTAATAATGCCTCTTTTTCTGAAATTTATTACTATAGCATTTAAAAAAAAAACATAAGTTAGTGTGATGTTATGAGAAGAGTTTCCTGTGAAAAATATATTTACTAAATTTCCCAAATGACTTATTTTGAAACCAAGTTTCTATAGAAACTTTCCACTTATTTTAATTTATCATATCAAATTTAAAGATTTTGTTTAATTTTCTTAACAAATTTTTAATATAACTTTGCTTTAAAAAATATCTATCAAATTTAAAAATATATTATTTTAAGTATTAAAAAGAAACAAAATATTGAATTACAAGCTTTTTCGATACTGAAATTAGGTAAAAGTGTTTTAACGAAATCATATAAAATACACTTAAAAACATTATTTTGGAATATAATTTTACATTTTTAATTTATAAAATCATTGCTTACATTGATGTTTCTTTTAAAAATATTTATCTTTTTTCTTATAAGAACAATATATGAATATAACTAAATACAACACTTATCAAATATGCTAAAACATCTCAAATGTTCTGGAACCTGAAAAACAAATTAATACACCAAATTTTTATGTGAATCACATTAAATTGCATACAAATTACTTCTTATATTAACCGAACTGTCTACATAAAATTACCTCTTGAATTAAATGTCAACAAGGCATAATCTTAATTATAAAAACAATAACATTGAAAATAATGAAGCAATTATTCAAACTTCACTATTTTTGATATTACTTCTACTTAGTATCCTTATTATTTTAGCTAATTAGACTTAAATTTATAGTAATTTCATCAAACAGGGATTTAATCTTTCATTATATATTCTTTAATTCAATATAAAATAACAAAAGATATATCGTTGTCCCCAAATATCCATTATATTTTTTTTTGGTCAACTATCATCAGATACGGTAGCTAAGTGTGCACTGTACATAAATAAAATACAGATAAAATTAATCAAAAATCTATATTATCTCTGTGGGAAAAACATTTTAAAATTTCATTTTAAGCAATTGATAAGTATAGTTTAATCTACTTTTCATACTTAATTTATTCAATAATTTTATAATGATTGAAAATTAAATTTCTATATTATTGAGAATCGCTCAAAGTGTATTAAATGTAAGTTAAAAATTCAACAATTTCGTGTTTTTATAAAACAAGATTTAAATTAAAAATTAAATGGTTTTTATTAATATATTTATAACGTTCTACAAGCTTTAATACACTATTGTCATCTTATTCACAGCGTTAATCTATACTGCAGATTAAATTATAAATTTTTAACATCAGTGGATTTCATTTTTTAAAATATTTTTATACTCTTATGCAACTGTACGCTAATACAATTTTTTGTTTATTATTATTTTAACACACAGTTCAGTTTATCATAATGTAATTCTTCGATTGAAAATTTATGTTGCATTACAATATCCAGCGAACTAATGGCAGTCACTTGAATTCAATAGACGTCTTAAAGAAAAAATACCAGTAATGAGTCTTCTGCCTTTAATTTGGGAGTCAAATCCCTATGGCCGGATTGTAATGAAAATCTAAGTGACAATGAATTTGCGAAAATTAAATGTTCCTTTACTTAATAGTTTTTATTATGTGAGATGATCAATATTGACAATACGATAGGAATTTTTATATTTCTTCATTTATCATAAATTCTTTTAATATTGTTATCAGGAAATTTTAATACTTGAAATAAATATTCTCTTTGATATAGATTTTCTTAAAACTTCGGTTACGTTTAAGAATTTGGGTAAAATTAATCAGAAACAATGCAACGGTATATTTTTACATTAAAATAATTATTTTAAATATAATCCTATTTAAAATAATTTTAAAAATACTTACATTATTTTTTAGTATATTATTTGTATAAAATAAATAAATTTTTAGTGCATTTCTTACATTCATTTTTTGATTAATTTAGAAAATAATTAATTACTTTACCGAAAAGTTCCATCCATTTTTAGAATAAAACGAAATGCAAATTTTTCGTACAGTCAATAAACTTTATTAAATAATATAATTGCCATTATTAATAATGACCTTTTATCAGTGTGAGGGTAATTTGCATACCTCATTTTTGAAAAATATATCCCATTTTTAAGCATGATTGATATTTTCTTCATTGTGAACTTTTTGCTCTCCAAAAAATTTTGTAAAGATAAAAACAAGTGATAGTTGAACAGTAATAAGTCCAAGGAATATGGGGCATGGAACAGAATTTTCCATACTATCTCTGTAATTTTTTGAAGAACAATTTTCTTGGACTGCTCTCTTTAAATTATCCAGTTGCTCTGACAATACTTTACCTAATTGAGCTTTTCATTGAATTTTCATTGTTCATAATGTATTGGTCCTCAAATTTTAAAATGTATACACATTCTCTTATTCAGAGTCAAATTTGTTTTACAGTTAGAGGGGAAAGATTTTCCGCTAAAATATAACATTTTTCTTAAGATATTTTCTTGGGTAATCCATTTTTTTTCATCCCCAGTTATCATCAGGTTCAAGAAGGGCTTGATTTTTCTCCGAACAAGAAAAGATAGGCATGTGATGACTCGATCATCAAAATTCTTCTGACTTAATTCATGTTAATTCATTTGAATATTTCCGCACCATTCTAGGTTCCGAATATAGTTCAAAATAGTTTGCTGAACTGAATTAAGCTTTCTGCGTTCTCCTATGTTGTAAGAAAAAATCTTGCTCTAACGTTATTTTAACAGCATCGTCATCGATAAATCAACAGAAAATTTTGGTAGACTTAGTAATATGTTGTTTTAAAAATATATTACTTACGTTATCAATTATTAGTTATAACAAAGATAATGTATGAAACGTAATTATAGAAATATTGTTTGCTTCAATTACTTTATAAAACAGATTAATATAATCAGTCGTCCATAAATTACATAAACAAATTTTCAGTAAGACATATATAATAGTTAGTTGCATCATTTTTTAAGAAATAATGTGATTATTCTGTAAGCAATATCTATATTATGAAGGACTAAATTCTTATTAAAAATACAATAAGGAAAAGTCTTACATCGAATATTTACTAACCAACAATAAAGGGCTTGATGTTAGTATATTAGTAATTATGTAATAGATCTATATTAATTCTACTGACAAGAGATGGCGTTACTGATCAATAGAGTGAACTTACAAAATATTTAATGTCCAATAAAAAAATTAATAGACAATAGATAGAACAAAAGAGAGACGTGAAGAATGGAAGGCAAACCATTCGATTCATCAATAAATATTTTTTTATTTTTTGTACCGTACTGATAATATATAAACTTGTTCATTATTATTAAGTATTTTCTTTTGAAACTGTTTTAATCATGTGTAATGTCGTAATAAATGGGTTTTTTGTATTATTCTAACTTCTATTTTTTCTTACGCCCCTACAGTTACATATAAATCCAGGTGTCACCCAACTACACGTAACTGAGTATTCGTAGATGGCTTGCTCCTGTTAAAACGATGTGGGAAATGGAAACATTCTGTGTAAAACTAAGACACTATTTTTAAATGAAAGACTTTAAAAGAGATGTTATAATAGTTGTCCTTTTAGTAAAACTTTTATTTCTGCAATTGTGGTAGAATTAAAACAGGTACAGTTAGCTTCTGCAGACATAATGAAAAAATGAAATGGTACGAGAATCAAAACATGAACTGCATATTTTGAGCATTCCTATAAACTAATCGAATGGAATTACTATATTTTCATGCACTGTGCTCTTCTTTTCTGCAAAATGAAACACTCAACCGTGCTTAGTGAACACCTTTTATAGAAGTGCCTCAGTTCGACTGTAAAGCCCAGTGATCTATTTTAATGGATATACTTTCACAGAAAGTTAAAAAATATTTCCCTATTACAATGACAACCAAACAAAACCAAAGAGTATTGATTTTAATGTGGTTATCACTTGCGTATCACATGTTCAACTCATTTCATTGTTAGTATATAATTTTATTTTCCTTACAGAATATATACTAAAATAATATCATTTAAGTATTTTATGAAGTGAAAGACAGTAAATAACGTACGCATTTTGATACAAAGTAATCAATCAATAATCAAAATACACTGCAATGTAGAAAAAATAAGGAAATTCTATTCTCTAATAAAAAAAGATTCTTTAGTTCATTTAGTTTCTTTTTTTTCATAAAATATAATATGAAGAAGACCAAATCTTTATATTAAGATGGCAGTCGCACTTCTATTTTCTGCGTTGAAGATTTCTCACTTTCATAACGTGAATATAGTCAATCAAGAAGTCTTCCCCAAAAGCAAAACGCGGCACATGTGTGATACCTCAGACAAACTTCTGTTATTAAGTTTTCAGCTTCTCGAAGTCAAAGTTTTTAATAAATTAAAAATTAAATAAATAACAAAATACGTTGAACTGAAATTATTTCGTGATTAGATAAAAATTTCAAATGAATTTACATACTTTTTTGGCATTATTTCGGATTATTTTTAATTAGTTTGTGTTAAGATATTGATTTGTACTAAAGCAAAAAAATTATTAAAAAATAAATAACACATCATTTTGTTCAAATAGATTTTCACTCATTTTAAACTTTACTAATAATATTAAAATTTCTTTTTACGATTAAATCCTTTTTTTAAAATTAGCGGCAAAATTTTAAAAATCATTTCCTAGCAAAAGTTTAACTGGTACAAAAATTGTACACAATATCTAGAAATTATATACGAGTATAAATGAGTCTTATAATGTTCAGTCTTATTCAATTCTAAATATTCTATCACATATTTAATTCAGAAACGCATATATACTATGTGTGCCTTTTACAAAATATTTTTGCTTCCCTGTAATTAGTAACAGTTGTAAAAATAGTAGGAGTAATAGTAAGCCAAATGTTTAAAGCATTTCCCAAGTGACTCAGTGCTTTGCTTCCTAAATGAATGAATGGCCGAATTAACGTAGTTTATATCATCGATGGAAGTAAATGAAACTTTATATTTTCATTCTGATGCTATACGCATGCATTTAACAAAACATAGATTTTACTATAAATATCTCCATTCAAGAATGCAAATGAATAAGTTATTGTAAAATAAGAGAATCCTCTTTCATAATACTCCTAAATAATCAGTAAACAATAATAATAAATTATAAAAATATGTTTACAGTATGAAAAACTATATGTATGTATCTATGATGACATTTGCAATCACATTGGTACAAATTAAATACTTTTTTGTTTAGAAATAAAATGCTAAAAGATTAAATTATACAAATTATAATAAAGAATATAAGTAAAAGCCTGCAAAATTATTTTATCTATAAGAAAAAATTAAAATTATTTTACTTTTTAAAAATATTTTTATTTGAAAATGTTTACAAAACCATAATAAAATGATTAGTTCTGGTCATGATCTTGCAAATATTTTATGGATAAAAACATTTAAATAAGAGACTAAAACTTTCTAAATTTCTAGTTTTATTTCGATAGGTTCATTGTAGCCTTTCTCAACAAGATGAATTATACAGAATAATTTAAAATTCTATGAAGCATACAAATGTACGAAACCAAAGCAAAGAGAGAAATCTGCTATTCTATTTCGTTTAATGTTTACTTCAATTAGTTTTTTTCGTGAGTAGAAACAAATAACTAGTTAAAATTGGATTCCATATCATGGACTTAAATAGTAAATAAACATTGCATTTTCTATCAAGCTCATGAATACATAATCAAGCTATGTTTTTAAATGGAATTCAGAATAAATACCAATTAATGTAATAAGAGTTCCACATATGAGAATATTATTCTCTCAAAAGTATTTAAATGTTGAAAACGTGAAATATGTTTAGAAAACATTATATATCAACTAAGCATATTCTTTTCAAATATGAGTAAGCAAATATTAAGTGATTGATATTGATATTGAAGAAGAATATATAATCTTATTTTATTCGTAAATGAAAGCATAGTATAGTATATATACACTATATGTATATACATGTATTATCTTCAAATTTGGAGTTGAAACAATTGACAGTCAAATTATTTCAATTTCAAAAGTAAATGAAATTATGAAAATATTATGTATTTAAATAAATGTTCTATTAAATAAATTCAGAATAACTAGGAACAATATTAAATTAATATTTATTTTGCATTAAATGATCCACACAAATATCATGCACGTAACATTTGAAAAGAAAAAAAGCATATTAAGTTTCATATGATATATATATATATATATATATATATATATATATATATATATATATATATATATATATATATACGGTAAGATATATTTATATTAAAAAACAGGATGAGTAATAACAAATAACAAATATAAAAACAAATGGAGTATGAAAAATATAATCACAGAAAAATAACTTCGAAGGAAATTGTAATTAAATACATTTATGGATTAAATTTTAAAGATAATACAATTTTATCCGATTGTTCTCTGTATCCTAGACAAAATCAAAGATTCAAAATTATTACTATGCAAGTAAATATAAAATATAAAACAAAATAGAAAGTGAGAGTTAAACGAAAACCTAAATTACAACATAACTAATAATAAATTTACTCATAAAATGACAGTTAAAGTAGGATATAAGTATATTCAATTAAAGAATGAGAACAAACTGTTAATAATTAGAAATTTCAAGTAATGTAAAATGATAGTTTATTTATAGTTATTGAATAAAGTTAATATCAAATAATAAAATGGGTAAATTTGATGGCTGTTAAACGCTGTCATTACAGATAAATTGGGACTTTGGTAAACTAGTAGAAATGTCACCCTCGTGATCGGAAGGTAATAGGTTCTATATCTAACGCAACCAAAGGCCTTCTTCATAACAAGAGCATTTAACACAAAAGTTACGCTGACAGTATATCCCACCGTTGTCGCAGTGTGGCTAAGAGTTGTTTATAATAACTTAAATGTAAAAATCTCGTTACTTGTCATGGGTCTAAATTCTCTGGTGGTTCGCTGTAGTTAGCGTCCTGACTCAACAAAAATATAAAGTTAAAAATGTATTACAATTAGGAAAATAAAGATAGTATGAACATTGATACAAAGGTACTCAATTAAGAAATTAACAAATAATGTTGATTATACATTTTATTAAATAAATTTTATGTGATTTAATTGATTAAGGATATGAAGTAAGCTTGGCAATTGATTTGAGAATAAGTCAAAGAATGATATTCAAATATTAAAAGAAAAGCATTGGGAATTATATATTTTCTTAAAACAGTTTGAATGTAACCATTATAAAAATTCTCATTAAATAATCAAAGCGCACCTATCAAAGAAATGGAAATAAATTTCAAGGAACATTTAAATCGTTTAATTAAAAATTAAAGGCTAAAAATTAAAAATAAAAAAAATTTCTTTGAAACGGAAGGATTCACCTGACAAATCAGAAATATGTATCCTCAAAAGTATCACTGTAGAATCATAATGTTTCTAAAGCTTAAAGAATCATTAGCTAATATATAAGCTTAAAAATAAAGTTCTAATAATGTAATAAGCTTAAACATTTTTTATTTGAACTTTATTTAGATATATAATAAGTATAAAAATAAAGTTCTAGGAAGTATCTTAAAAATAAGTAGATACTATTCCTAACGATTGCTTAGTTAATAATGCTTACATTAATTTATTAAGTAACATCAGAGAAAATTTGGAATTAATTTTGAATTTATAATCCTAGCAATCTTGAAAATGATATTGATTGCGAAAATTTATTAAGAAATTTTCTGTTCGCGTGCTGAATTTAATATTATGCAAAATTTAAATTTTGCTTTTACCACATAAATTATTATAATAATTATTTTTTGCTTACATTAATATATAAGGAATCAACAGAGCTACTGTTTATTGCAACATTACAAGTAAATGTGTTTAATTAAAACACGTTTACTTGAAATGATGAAAAATCACATTTTAATTTTAAACTTCAACAGAATGGCGCAAACAGAAAAGAAAGTTTCGAAATAAAAATTTATAAAATTAAAAATCTTATGTTAAAAATTATGAGTAAATTTCCTAACTTACATTTTTTATTCTAAAAATGTTACTATAGAGCAGTTTTAAATGCTTTATCACCTTATTAAAAACATTATGGGATGTATTCAGAAATAGTTTACTACTATGTTCATGATTTTGACTTAAAAATTTTCCTTACCGGTAAACCTTAATTTTGTCGTAATTGCCTAAAAGAAAGTAAATAAATCGAATTGCCTAAGAAATTAAATATTATAACCGAAATTGCTTAAAATAAAATTAATGCAAAATGCGTCAAGCTAAATTCCTTATTTCGTATTGCAATAACATAACAAATATTTAAGATATCTTTTTATTTACTTTTGCATACAAAAGTTACATACTTAAAGTTTTCTTTATGTAGCTTTAAATACTATATTGAGCAAGTGACACCCGCCATTGTCGAAAAATTGGGTGAACCGAATTCTGCTGTTTTCCATCTCTCTCTCGCTGTCTCTCTCTCTCTCTCTCTCTCTCTCTCCGGTACATTGGTAGTTATGTTGGCTGTTCCGCTTTGAAAGTTTCTTTTCAGATCTTCCGAAATTTGCGGGTGGTTTATAGACACGTGACTTTAAATACCTCCACAAGAAGAAGTTTCATAGGACCAAATCACTTCTCATTGAAATGAGGCACCCAGGGAAATAATTTCACAGCACAGCCATCGATGCCATTGAATTATGGGTAGTTGCTCCTTTCTGATGAAGCCATACTTCCCTTAAATATATTTCATCAAGTCGTGTCAAAACATTCTTCTAGCATGTTCACATAAAGGTATTAAGTGACGATAGTCTGTGCATTTTCCTAAAAAATTCATGGACCTATCATTCCAACTAATGAAAATTTTGCTTACTGACAAATCCACTCAAATGAAAATGATCCTCATCATTGAAAAAGATAAGCGTTTCTTGATCGACATGTTCATGAAGTGCTTCACATACATTTCTTCTAGCATTAAAGACACATTCGGAAAGTTCCTGCACAGTGAAAAACTTTTATGGATGAAAAGGAAGTTCATCGTTCAAATTTCACCTCAATGAATTATTTGAAATTCAATGGACCGATGAATGTTTGCACTTCCAACGCCACGGACATCTTAGAACTGACACTCTTATTGCTTCGAAGTTCTCTGGTGATTTGATGTGAAAAGTGTCTTCTCTTCTTCTTTTTTACACAGAACCAAATTCCTTTGAGCGTTGAGCATTTTTATCCAGAAAAGAATAGATATCAGTCCGAGACAAGTCCAAGAAGTGCAATATTGAAGGGATTTCTGAAATTGCCCTGAGTTGAAGTTTGAAAAATAGGCCTCTATTGCAAATTAACGGTGTTCATTATTGCAAAGCATGATGGTGACTGAACCACAATGTCACACAACTTTATGATCTTCTCTCTGGAACGAAACCAGCCCTTTCTCATTATTTCTACTGCTTTTTGTGTTATTGAAATTCAAAATAAAAAAATTAGCTTTCCGCACCCAACAAGGTGAATGTATTCACATTAATAAAACTTGATGTTATACACACACATTTACGTTTACTTCTGAGAATAATTATTAAGAATGTATATATATATATATATATATATATATATATATATATATATATATATATATATATATATTAGCATTTATCTAATTATTATTATATAACATTTATAATATTAATTTTACATTTATTTTATAAGTGATGAATATACCACAGATCTTGAAAACATATGCAATACATATTAGAGAATGGATATCACACACACATAAATAAATGTAAGTAAATCTTTTATTTGAATTCAAATTACAATTATTCTTAAAAATAAACCCTAGCTTTGATTATTACTCTATATATATATATATATATATATATATATATATATATATATATATGAAAAATGAATGCGTTTGGAGAGGATTAAATAAATAATTTATTTTTATAGTAACGAATTTAATTGAATAAATCATAATTACTAAAATTGGCACCACATACATACTTTAAAAGTCTTAGAAAAAGATTTTACAAATTTTGCAGCCTCAGAGATTTGCACAAATATATTTTAAAACAGTTTCTTTTTATATAAATAAAAGAAAGGCTTAAGCACTACAGCAACAACAAATGTTCAGTGTGATATAAAAGTTCATTAATAATTCAACTAAAAAATGTAAAACAATCATTAAAAACATATAAAACATTCAGGATAGCATTTTGAATGTTTGTACGATTACTGATTGTGGAATAAAAAAATCACAAATATAAACTTTTCACCCAGAAATTTACATTAATATTAATAATAATAAAATTAAATATAAATTTGAAATCATTCATTGGTATATTTCAGTACTGCAACTAATTTAAATATTTTTGCTAGGAAACAGATTTTAAATGATAAAAATTTTTATTTTAATGCCGTATTCAAATTTGTAAGGTAATTTGCAATTATTGATTGCTCTTTTCAATGTACACATTCAAATTATTAAAACTTTTGCTTTATCAAAGTGAAAGTTATTTATTCTTTTTTTCCAAGTATTTTCCAAATAAATGAAAAAGGATTAAATTATTTTTGTTGAAAGCGGTAAAAATCTTTTGCTGTAGGTCTGTTTGTATTTAGTTTGTATTAAATTGAGTTTCTGTGTTACAAAGCAGTAATTTATAGCCGGAAGGATAGAAAACAGTTTTCTCACATCAAACCTATTACTTTCTTATTTTTTATCCATTTGATACTTTAAAGAGTTTGATAAGAAAGAGTTAGAAAAGCATAGTATTTTTAATATAAACTACAGCGAAAAGTAATATATTTTAATGCAGAATTACTTTTAAATGGTGAATTTGCACTTGATAAACATTTTCGTGATTATAAAAATATGTACGAATTTAAGATATACGAATTTAAGAATTTAAAATATATTTATGTACGTTGAGAAAATTATAAGCATCTTTTAATTCTAATGCAATTGCTAGTATACATGAATATTTATGAACATATTACTTGGTTCTTATATTTATAATTAGATCATTAAACTTTTACAGTTTGTCACTTAATCGCAATCTAAACATTACATTTTTTAGAATATTTGAAACAAAATCAATATTTTCACTAATAAAAACAAACAAGTCATAATACAAGAATAAGGACTTTTCTAACACAAAATAATTAATTCTCAAAACCAGCAATAAACAATGTGAAACATAGACGTATTTAATTCCAACACTCTTTTGGGTATACTGGATAATGTGACATATATATAATATTATTTTGAATGCGAGGCATTCAAAATTTAAAAATAGGAAATATTTCCTAACTGTAAATGATAAAGCAGCACGGCATACGTTGTATGACTTTCAAATGGAAGTTAATCAATTATCCGATCCTTCATTTTCTTTTCCATAAAGTTCATAATTATCCGTATTAGTGATTTTTGGTATCAATATTTTGTACTAAAAATACAATTAGGCATATGACATTTCAAAATTTGATTGAGAATCAGTGGTGCAACCAGTCGCATTCTTCTATTGCATAATTTTTTTTTATCTAAATTTAATAAATTTATAATGTGGCACACAGATATATACAAATTTGCCTGTACATTTTTCTTAACAAGCATGATAAATGCCTTATGATCCAAAATTTAAATACATTTGAGCAATAATTATTACCTGTAACTTCATATTTTAATTAATAAAAGATAAATAGGTTTAAAATATCATCACATTTCCTATTTATGTTGCTATTTATTAAAAATATTATAATAAATGAAAAAATATTAGAATTATAAGCGAATTAGTGTGTGCATTGCAAACAAGAGATAAGTGCTTCATAGTTTATTTGAAGCTATTAATATTTATTAATATTAAAATTTATTAAGATCAAGACAATGAAGAATATAGGTAGAATTTAACTTTTTCAAAATAAATGCACATTGCTTAAGTTACTTATACAGTTAACTTTTATCATAAAATATATTTATTAAATTAAATAATCACAAATAAAACTTCAATTTTCTTTTATATTTCAGTTATATTTATTTAAAATCACTTATTGAACTAATATTTTCAATTTTTTTTAATTATCTTTAACTTTATTTAAATAAACAACGTCATCATCTGAAAAACATTCTAATTTAATACATATATTCAATATTTATGTACGTTGTAGAATAAAATACACTGCTGGTCAACCAAATTGCAACAACAAGAAAGAACAAGAGATAACACAGCAAAATTTATTTTCTAGATAACATGTTGACAAAGTATAAAATTAAATTCAAAGACTTCTGTTAAATGTGGTTCCTACCAAAATCAGTAGCCAGAGTTGCCGCTATTGTTGGAGATCATTGCTGCCACACGCCTTGGTATTGATTCACAGAAACTTTGGATGTGTGCTTTGGGTACAGCACATCAAGCAGTTTCCCCAAGTTTCCAATGTTGATCTGGTGTGAGAGTTGGGAATGTAATTTGGGTCAATCGTTGAGCAAGCATGGACCACATGTTTTCTATCGGTGAGAGATCTGAAGAACGAGCCGGCCAGGGAAGCAATTCAATCTGGCAATTGACAAAGAACGCTTGGTCACGTGTAGTTGAGCATTATCCTGTTGAAATGTGACTGTGGGCAAGCTCTGAAGGTAAGGAAGGACAACTGGCTCCAATACTTCAGCTGATGAAGATTCAGCGCTGACTGTTTAAAGTACCGACAATGCGTAGCAGAGGAGTGCGAGAGTGATATCCAATACCATTCCATATCATAATACCCGGTGCAAGACCAGTATGGCGGTGCATAACGTAGCTGTTTAGTATCCTCTCTCCATGGTGTCTCCAGACTCGAATGCGACCATCGTGGTGTTGCAGACAAAAACGTGACTCGTCAGTAAAGACAATTTCATTTCATTCTGCCGTCCACATCCTTCTTTCATGCCACTATTGACGGTGGAGATGTCTGTGGTTCTGCTTCAAGGTTAGACGAAGCAATGAACGTCATGTGAACAAACCACTTTGATGTAAACTGTGTCAAATGGTACGCGCAGACACTGGATGATGCGTTGCAGACTGAATGTGCTGTGCTATGGTTCGTGATGTGGCTGAGCGATTCATCACTCCCATACACACAATTTGTCTATCATTACGTGAGTGTTGCACTGAGGTGAATGCGTTAGAACAATTCGATCCTTCGTACCCTCCTGCATCCAACGATCACATAACCGCGTTGCAGTTGCTTGGTTTTGTCCAAAACGACTACCGATTTTCCTGAATCCACAATTTCGGTAGCTGCAATATTCGGTGTTTCGGTAGGCCACTACCTTTCCTCTGTCGAACTCGAATACTTGATCAAAAATGATCGCTGATTTCTAAAAAGTATAATTGATAGTTTTTTTAAGGAAAAAACACAAGAAAAACACAATTGCCGAACTTGAAATCATCGAAATCTCCAAGCCTTAAATTGCGCTTTGAAGTGGCAACACATTCGTATATGATGTGCGTCTGCGTTGAAATTCTAATCATTTGCATACCTCCGCTAATGGATATTGTAAATTTCATGTTATTTGCATGCTTCCTTCAGAGTGTTGCATTTACGGTGGCCAGCATTGTAAAAAAGACTAGTATAAAAAAAGATAAAAATAATAATTAATATTCAATCACAGTAAGTAAACTTATTACAGAAAATTATTAGAAATTTTAGTGAGGAAGAAAATTAAATTCTACTTAATTTTTTATGATAGAATTAGAAGTAAAAGTCTTCATCATTTTTTGAAATCAATTTTTACTATACATTATATATTTCAATCGTTATTCCAATTTTACAATAAAAAGCATGAATATTGTTAATATATTTATTTTAAAATGTATACGTATTAAGAGTTTCCTCCATTTAAGTATTTTATAAACATAGTAGATAGAAAAAAGTAATCATGATTTAATATGTTTAATAGCAAATGGATGCATTTATCTCTATAATTGAAAAATAAGGATAAGCAATTACTAATTTACTATAAATTTTGTAAATTTTTATTTGTATATTTTTAATTAATACAGTGGTAAACTGTATTGAGAAAAAGAAAATTCCTATGTATCATTATTTTAGTAAAATATTTTTTAATAATTGACAGTTTCGGTTGAATTGACAAGGTTAAAGCAATGTTATGAATTTTAATAATTTTTCTCTTTTCCTAGTCAGAATTCCTTCAAAAAATAATCAAATTATTATTTGTATTCTTCACTGAATTTTCCAAATTAGAGAAAATACAGATAAAAAAACTCTAAATTATAACACAAAAGTATCATTTAATTCATAAATTTGATTTTTTACACCTTTTTAATCAAATCTATGTTAGATTTGTTTTGGCCATTTTTATCTTTAAGTTTAAATATATGTAAAGTGTGTGGGTAATATGTAAAAAAAATAGGAAATTTAATAATGTAAATAAAAAACAAATTTGCTAAAATTGATCATTAAATTTTTATCTTATCCTGAGCAAAATATTCTAATCAGTATGTAATTCATTATTTTACTTTAATATATCCACATATACGGACAAAATTTCCAAATATCCAATAATATTCCACAATTTCGGACAAAATAAAATTTATTAATATTTACGATAATCTCGAAAAAAAACATTTTAAGTAATAGCAGTGAAGAGAGGATATTTTAGAGTCCAACAATAAATGAAATTTTCATAAGTAAATAAAAAATATATGTTTATACTAATTATTTTATTGTAGCAAATTCAATTTATACAAATTGTATTACTAGTTTATACTAATTGTGTATTTAGAGCAAATTCAATATAATTAAAAATTATTTTCAGTTAAACTTATTGTTAGGATGAAATCAATAATTTCTGTAAAATAATGATAGGAGTAATTTTTAAAAAAACAAATTGTAGGATATACTGAAATAGCCAGGAAATGTATGTTTGTATTTTTCTCCAAATAAGAGTATTTTATTTTAAAAAATATTTATAGATATTCAAAATTTCTTGAAATAGATAGGAGATTCTCAAAAAAATCAATTAATTCTCTACAAGGGAAAGGAAATTCTTTGACTGCCTTGAAGCTTTTAGTGTTTAAAAAAGAAAATTAATATATAATTAATTGAAGAGCTACACTGAAGAACAAATAAAATAAGACACATTCATTTTACAATGTGCTGTACAAAAATGCTACGAAATTTAAGTTCTAATAATGCTTATCAATTGTAAGTTATATAATATTATTAGATTAGATTTTTTCGAAGATTAATTCCAAGAAAGTTCAGGCTCTGTGTTATTTGTTATTCTATCAAAAAAATTATTAATTATTATAGCTGGAAAAGATATATTTTTATTGAGTAATAAGAGTGAATTTAGAACATCTCTTTCATTTTCCAAACAACAAAATGGGTTCTGCAATCCAATTAAATATGCAATTAGAAACTAAGTTAGTCTAGTTAGCCAGAACTGAAATACCGTCAACAGTGAACCCTTTATATCTGGATTTAAATTTTCTGTGAATAAACTTTCCAGTAGAAACCATTTACTTCCATTTCTTTAAAGCAAAATAATTTAATAATCATCGTTAACTCATATAATATTTAAAATGATAAGGATAATTTCACAAATATCTGCTTAGAAGGCTTGAAAATGGTAGCAATTTACTTCATTATTGTAAATCATTTGCAAAAAATCAAGTAAATCCAAAAACTAAAGCTCAATATTTTGTATTGCAGATTCTTATGTCTTAATTTAAATAGCCTTATCTCCTATCAATATAAGAATGGATGGCTTTATTATTTATTCTACTGTAATTAAAACAATTAATGAAATTCTGTAACCGTGCATATTATTCTACATGCAGTGCTATACGTACTTTCATATAGTATTATATATAGACGAATGATAATGGTTTACAGTGAAGATTATTTAAAAGCCATAAATAATCCAAAAAATAATAGTCTGTGAATGCAAAGAATAATTTAATATTGTTCAAAGATTGAATACTAGTTTAATCTCAATAAGTAATATTAAATTTAACTGGGAAAAAATCTGCATAATAATATGTAGCAATGAATAAATAAGATGATACGGTTAGAGATGATATTTTAAAAGCTTACAATAATCTACTGAATAATAGTTCATCTAGTATAGAAAAAATAAAACTTATTTAATTAATAAACAATAATAAATTTAACCGAGTAAATGCCTGTATAAGTATGTATTATAATATTCATTCGCTAGAACTAGAAACTATTTTATGAATATCCTCACAGATTTTTTTAATGAAATGAAATTAAAAAGTGAAAAGAATTTCGCATTATTCCCTCAAGCTTAGCATTGTAATTGAGAAAGTTAGAATTTCCTTTAATTAATGTTTCTTTCTGTGCATCTTTACTATAGTATTAAATAAATACAATAGCTTTGCTTAGTCAAAATCATTAGAATAAAATCCGTGATCATTTTGAGGGGAAAAATTCTATAGGAATCGTTTAAGCATTTATTTTTTAGAATATCATGGACCCTCACGTAGACTAAACAGATGACTGCTTTTAGATAAAGGTATTGCTCACGATAATGGCCCATAATCATTGCTCATATTCATTCTTCCTGCTTTAATTCCAAAAAAAAAAATCTTTGAAAATATCTTGGGCTCGTTGTTTCTGTTTCAATAGATCTATAATACTCTTTATGAAGGGCAATTATTTTAGTTATAGAATTTCCATTTCTATTTTAATAAATCATTAAGTTTAATATGCGATATTTCTAGATATATTATTATAATTTAATTAAGTTTATCTTTATTATTGAATATTTTAATCGTGATATTCTAACTAAAATTTTTACTTTCAATGTAATGAAACAAAATTCAAATGAGAAATTTGTGTTATTCAAATATGATATTCAAGTTGGATTACTTAAATGTTTTATTTGAGTTAAATTTATTATAACATAAATTTAAAGCGTAAATGTTAATATAAATTTTTTTCAGCAACGAAGTGAGAGATTGTTTCAATAAGTTTGAAACATCAATGACAGATTTTAAAATGTCTTCCTTAATAAGTATTTTTAAATATAATTCAAGGTTTTAAAGTATACTTATCATAACGAAACATATTTATAAAAAATATCAATATTTTTTTCAATCAAGAGTTTTATGTTCAAAAATTACATATATTGTTATGTAGAAGCGAATAAAATATATATGAATCTTTTATTGTTAGGCTTTACATATCATAATAATTAATAATTTTTAAAGTATTTGCAGGGAACTGATTTTGATTAATTTAGTATTAAGCAAAACTTATGATGATTTGAAATTTCATAAAAATAATATTTTGATTTTAAAAACACTACATTTTTAACAAATAATTTTTATTTAAAAGTTTTAAAAACTTAAATCCCAAAATCTGTAAATATTTTATAAGGCCCAATAATATAATATTAATAACTTAAGTTTTAACTTATTCTGCATTACTCGGAAAAAATTTTGAAACATTGAGCATTGCTACAAAAATACAATATTTACAACAATTCAACACAATGTAAAAATGACAAGAAGAAAGAAATATCAGCTAATAAATAATCGCATAATATAAAAGGATGTTATTTATGGATATGTTTTGAAATAATCCAATATTTGTTATACATAAAATTAGAACAATAATTTTTATCTTTGTGGGAGAACCAGAAATATAACCAAAAATAAATTAATGAAACACTAAAATATTCCTGCAAATTTTATTGTGGCAAAATCCAAGGTATGTGTAAGTCAACTTATTCTTTAGAATTTAGATTTATGACATAATTTGAAAATTCAAATGGTCGTATCATCAAATCTTCTTAAGCACTTTTAAGCATCTAACAACCTAATGACTACCAATATTATACCCAAAACTATTTAAGAATACTATATGAAAAATTGTTGAATTTCTGAACTTTTACTGAAGCACAAATAAAGTTTAAAAATACCAGATAGTTCTAGAAAAATTGGAAACCAATTTATAGATAAAGTAATTTTCTCTAAATTCTTCATTTACTTCCTTATTGGAATTTATCTATACAAAGCTAATCGAAAACCCATTTTAGAAATTTCTTCAATTTCTGACTCCATTTTATATTAATTCAGTTGAAGTTCAAGTAAATAAATATGGAATTATTCGTTAACTCAATAATTTAGTTTTAAAGCTACATGTATAGTACTTCATCTTTAACTTTTTGTAAATATTTCAATACGTTTTTATGTAATGAATTATGATTTATTATATTTAAAGTTAATAATGTTTTTGATGATATCCATATTCTCTTATACTAAAAGTTATCCATAGCTTTATTTAAATTTCAGTTTCAAGAATATTTCTTTAAAAGCAAATCATATGTAATGTCTTCGTTTAACTGTCACTAATATAAAAGAGATTTCTCTTACAAATATAGCATAGAGAGAGTCTCGAATATTATTAACCATCTCGAATAATATTAAACTCTAAATAATATTAGTTATTCAATGAATCCTCGTTTTTACGAACTCGTAGGAAAAATCAAAATAATTTCTAAATTCCGAAATTCATATAATATGCGAATAGGAATAAAATATTTTTAAGTGAATTATTTTCAGAAAATCGATATCTTTTAATAAATAAAAAGATGTTTAAGTGTGAAAGTACTCTCTTTATAACACATGCACACTCTTTAAGCACATGCAAAATAAAATATATATTTTAAAACAATTTTTATTTTCATTTTATTGATAATAAATCAAATAATAAACTATATATTTTAAGTTTTTCCTGTTTTAAAATTATATTTTTAAAAACATTTTTCAAATTTTGATTTAGGATAGCACTTTGCTAGTATTTTCCGCATTAAAAAGAACTTCAATCATGAGCAGTTCATCTACTTGTTCTGCAGACGATTATTGCTTTATATCAATGCCTGCTTATTCCATAAGGGACATTTTTCATTCTCTCTCATTCATAATTTTCTCAATAATTCCTTAAATTTCAATAAATTCTCTGAATCTTCTTTGAATTTCATCATCTCTCTTTCATGCAAATTAAATAACATGGCTGAGCAAAAAATCAAAGTGTCCCCTAAATAAATTTGGATTTTTTATTAACTTTTGATTTCTTTGTTGATGTTCATAAATGAGACACTAATCTCTAATCTTTCCAGGCATGTTCTAAGTCGTCAAGTAATTAATATTTGCTTTCATAAATTACAGTAATATCTTAAATAAAATCTGAATGTCAAAATGCTGCAAATAAATAATCTTTTATGCAAATCGTTCAAAACAGATTCACAACTGTATTGTGCTTAGAGTATTTCAACTCTATAGCCATTGTAATTCGGAAAACTAATCTGCGATATTTAAAAAAATAGTCTTCTCTTTACAAGAATACCCTAATATTCTACGATATTTTTGTTTGAAGCTATTGATTATGCTCTAATCCATATGCTGTAAAGTGAAACATAGAGAAAGCAGAACAATTTCCATACGAATTGTTCAAAAAATTTCAGGTCTTCAATGTGAGAATTATAATTATATACAATAGAAGAATTTTTACAATTCTCCATTAAAAAATGTCAATTCAAGTTTTTCATCCAAAATTTAAAAACTTTCCATTAATAGGAGGTAAAAATATACAAAACTAAAAGATATATACAGACGAATTTTAAAAAAGCGATGATTTTTTTTTTCAAAAATTTAGTTCGTAACTATGAATTAAAATTATGTTATAGAACCATTTTAGGGACCAATTACTAGTTCATAAAAACGTGAGTGTTCGTAGTTTAGAAGTGCATACAAACGAGTGTCTAATTTATAACACTATTATAATTGAAATTTGAATTTAGTGAACCTTATTAATTTTTTTACCTATATTTTCTCATAATTATCTTCCTTCATTTAATAGTTGTTTAATATTTCCCCATATTTGTTTGTTAAAATTAAACATTAGTTTCAAAGTTCTTATTTTTTGTTCCTTTTTCATTTCATCTGAAGCAACGTTTAAGAACATTTTATTGCATTTAATAACATTCACGTTAAGGCGCTTTTAAATACAGAAAATACTACATCCAACTCATCTTTGTCATCAATGTCATCTTTACTCTGTTATTTAAGCAGATGTAAAAGGTAAAGTAAACCAATACAACATTTATGATACATTACAATCTTAAATCGAAAGCCATATAATAACCCCATCAGATCATCGGTTATATTAAGACTTATTATTGATGATGCTTTATACATTGTTGAAAAAGGCATAACTTTATGGATAAATTTTGAAATAAATCAACATATGAGTATAATTATATTCTCTTATAAATAATTTTATTAAATAATATTTCATAAAATTAACTTTAGAATTAAATACACTACTGGCTATTAAAATTGCTACACCAGGAAAGCGGCACACCACACACGTGAAATTTGCATGACAGGTAGAACTTGCTGTGATATGCAAATGATTAGATTTTCAGCGCATTCATACAAACCAGGCGACAGTAGCGACATCTACAATGTGTATAAAACCAGAGATTTGACAGCAGTTTTCTTATACTCAATTTCTGTTTCAACGTTGTTTTGGGCAAAGAAAGTTGTTGTAATGCCTCGTGTAAGAAGAAGAAACGCCTATCAGCACGTGTCTGACTTTGATCGAGGAAGGATTATAGCCTACCGGGATTGCGGTTTATCGTACCGCAATATTGCTGCTCGCAAACGTCGAGACCCCATGACTGTTAGCAGAATATGGAATCGATGGGTTCAGGACAAACATAAGGAACGTCATGCAGGATCTCAGCAACCCCCCATCACTAACAGCAGAGAAAACAGACATCTTATCCGCATGGTCACAAGGGATCATACAGCCACGTCACGAACCCTGAGTCGAGAAATGGAGTTATTTGCAAGGCAACAAGTTTCCGCTCGAACAGTTCGACGACGTTTGCAGCAGTATGGATTGTCTGCATGGCGACCATGGCTTCGGCTACCATTGACGCTGCGTCACAGACAGAAGCGCCTTCAATGGTGTGATCAGCGACGAACCTGGACGCGGGAATGGCATCACGTCATCTTTACAGTTGAATCTCGGTTCTGTAGACAGGACCATGATGGCCACATTCGTGTTTGGAGGCATCGTGGAGAACGCGCATTGCCAACATGCATTGGACATCGCCATACTGGCCCATCTGCTGGAGTGATGGTATGGGGTGCAATTGGATACACGTCTCGATCACTTCTTGTTCGCATTACCGGCACTTTGAACAGCAACCGTTACATTTCCGATGTGTTAAGGCCCGTGGCTCTATCCTATCTTCGAGGCCTCCCTAATGCTTTGTTTCAACAAGATAATGCACGACCGCATGTTGCCCGTACTGTTCTGAACTTCCTTGATACAGAACAGGTTCGACTGTTACCCTGGCCAGCCCGTTCTTCTGATTTGTCACCAATTGAGAACGTGTGGTCAATGGTTGTCGAGCGATTGGCACGCCATCACTCACCATCCACTACTGTCGATGAACTGTGGCATAGTGTTGAAGCTGCATGGACTGAGATCCCCGTACATGCCATACAATCTCTGTTTGACTCCATGCCTAGGCGGATAAATGCTGTTATTGCACAGAAGTGGCTGCTCTGGGTACTGATTTCTCAAGATCTATACATCCTAATTTCCTGTAAATCTAATCACTTGTTCTTTCCACTATAATGTATGTGTCCAATAAATATCGTTCTTTTATTTGCATTCCTTCTTGGTGTAACAATTTTAATGGCCAGTAGTGTATATATCTTAAGGATATATTTGGCATTTTTAAATACAAACTAAAATTTATAATTACTTTGTAGATTTGATTTTATAATACCTTTACAAAAAATATATCATCTCTTACGTATTCATTTTAACAAGAAAGCATTTATTTTTAACCTGAATTCTACTTTTATCTACTTTTAACCACCACAAAAAACAGCTTTCACTACCCTCGCAATCATAAACTATTACTTTTCAAAAAGTTTCAAAACATTCAGTTTATATATATATATATATATATATATATATATATATATATATATATATATATATATATATATATATATATATATATATATATATATATATATATAGGTGGACAGACAGATAGATAGATAATTACATTGTCCCTTGCTTAATCATCAAATCCAATTTATTGTTAAATGTCCTATTAATGAGATATTCAAATGGGGGGACACCTATTAAAACTTAAAAAATAAGAAAATATTTTTTTCTTTGAAAATGCTTACTTATTTAACAATTGTTTAATTTTAACATAAGAAAGGGTACTTAAATTTATAATTACCAATTTATATCAAAATTAAGTAATTAATTCATTTATGTAAAAATTACGCTATAATTAATCAGAAAAAAATGAATATCAAAAGAAGTTTTTGGAAACAAAGTGATGGTATTCGGTTGCAAAATTTTGAGATATTTTGATCATTTAATTAAAATTTTTGAAATTTGATGTAAGAATGAATAAATAATTACGAACTAATTCCATAAAGGATTAAAATCGCAATGAATTTTCTCAGAGCCATGTTTTTCTGTGAAATAGTGCCAGAAATATTTCAATTTTATTCTAAGACAATTTATTGAGTTCTGCAGCTAAACACTACAAATAAAAATACTTAAAAAACCTTTCAAATGTTAAATTGGAAATTTTTAATATGTTTAAATTTAATTTATAGAG
This sequence comes from Latrodectus hesperus, assembly GCA_037975125.1. Classification (NCBI taxonomy): domain Eukaryota; kingdom Metazoa; phylum Arthropoda; class Arachnida; order Araneae; family Theridiidae; genus Latrodectus; species Latrodectus hesperus. The sequence continues at coordinate 61,313,293 of CM075855.1, forward strand.
CAAAATACTGAAAATGATGTTCACGATTAAAAATAGCTTTTGAATGATTGCAAGTTCTTCTAAAAGGATTGTAAGGATTGGTTCATCACTAAAGGACTATCATTACAATAATAATTTTATATTTATTTTAGCCTTTACATATTCCTTGGTGTTTTGCAGATTTTCATGTAAGTATAATATTAATAAAGTTTAAACATTGAAAAAAAACTATTGATAAATTTTAAAACAAAAAATGAAAAATTATTTTAATAAATGAAGAAATTATTTTATTTTTTAAAAAAGAGTTTAATTTAAACACCACTTTTAAAACAGATAATGAAAGAAAATGATAAAAATTTAAAATGTAGTCAAATGCTGACACTTATGCGTTTCAGAAAACTTAAACTTTATATTTGTTAACGTTTTCAAAACAAATAAGATTTTGAAACTTCTAAGGAAAATAAATTTTCTCGGTTGTAAAAATTATTATTTGAAATAAGAAGATTAAGTTAATCATAGAAGAAATGAAACAATGTTGAATATTTTGTCATTTTATAAAAGTGTTTTCAATGAATCAAAAATATTTAAAATAAATATCAGATTAAATTATATTCCTGATTAATTTTATTTCTCGCTTGATATACATATTTTCTAAAATTCGATTCCCAAAATTATTCATCAAAAAATAATTTTTTAAATTTTTGTTGTTTATAAAATAATAAATATTATTTAGTCTTTGAAAAATCCTTATTTAAATTATGTTTTCAGCTCAGACTTTCGTATTTAAATCACGGATGTGCGTATACATGTATTTGTTATAAATGCAACGAGTATTTTAAATACAATAAAGTACAGAAATGCAATATTTCGATTTGTGAAACATGAATATCATATATAACATAAAACCCTTAAAAATAATACATTATATTTATTCTTAACAATTAATACAAGAAGATTAATGCTCTACATTATTTTATAGGTCTTAAAATTATATTTTTCATAAAAAAGAAATCATAATTTAATATCGAAATTCATCTTTCTAATTTTTCTTTATGAATATTAGCATGCATATTCGTTCTAAAGATTTAAAAGCTTACTGAAAATAAATGTTATCCACCTTTCGGAATTAATTATTTAATTCTTGTAAAAAAAACATTTGCAAAAAATATAAAGCAAAGCTTTGAACCTCTCTGGAAATTTAATCATTTAGCATCGTTACTAAAATAATCCTATTCCTGCTACCTTGAAATATTTTAAAAAAGGGACTAAAAATCTGTCTTTGTTTCTTACACTTTATAAAATTAATTGCATTTCCTAAAAAAAAGTTACATTTTCGCAATTGAAAGAAATTCTTTACGGGTTACAGAAGAAAAATTTCCCTTGAAAGTTCAAACGAACATGTCAATGTAAAATGGTTCAAACATTTAAATAAAAAATCATTCCTTTTAGAAAAATCAAGAGTTTTTTAAAGTATTATGTAATATTATTGTGTATCGATATATTTTTTAAACAATTTTATGAACGTTTATCAGATAAACTTAATAGCAATCTCATTTAATTTTTAAGTAACTATCGAATTAATTCTTTTTATTTGAGCTGGGATGTAAGTAGAATACTCTCCTTAAATGAAATGCTTTCAAAAGTAATTTTTAGTTAAAAGTTGCTTCAAATTACTTTATTTCCTATCTGAAGCTCAATTTAAATGGAATCAATAATATTGTTTTAATTTTTAAAACTCATTAGTTCCATAAATTCATAGTTGTACATTGGTGACAAAAGAGACATTATTTATCTACAGTCAAGTAAGAAACCAAAAGGAATAGGTACAATAAAAGTTTAATAAAAACTATTCACTTTATTTAAGGCTTTAAATGAAGTTATTAACAATAACTACAGATATTCCACGTATAATGATTTTTTTTTCGCACAGCAAAACATATCTGCAACTATACTTTTGCAGAAATACATGCAGGCTATTCTTATCATTGTTTCTGCCATTTTATTAGAAAAAGGATACATTATTCTATATTATTGCCAAGGAGTGATTATATTAACTTTATTTTGAAATAATCGTTGATGTTCAGCTTTAAATTCCTTAGAACAGGTTCAAAAGCTGAACAGCTTTATTCAAAAGACATACGCAGAAATAAATACATTTTCTTAAATATTGACTATTGTTAAAAGTAAGATTTTATATCAATTAATAGTGAATTATTTGTGAAATTATTTTATTATATTAAATCTAATTTTTACCGTTGATTGAATTTTATTCGAAGAAGTATCGTAACAGATTACTTGAATGTATCAAAACTTTACATCTGATATTTATAGTTATATTCAATTGTTTCGTTCCTAAAAGAAATATAAGTAGTTAAGGACTTTTGAGTCATTCTTCTAATTTGGGAGTCGTAAAAAATGATATTCTTAAGAAAGTTGCTAAAAAAAGAATTTTTTCCTTATTTGAGATTATTAAAATTATAATTTTAAGGCAATACTCTGTGTCAGAAGTTTCTTGAAAACTTTTTCCAAAAAATTGTGAAAAATGTTTCTTTTTAAATTCTTTAAACATTTTTCCTAGAATCTTTGAAAAATTTCTATTTTTAAATTAATGTGGTAGTGTATAACATAGAATTTTAAATTAAATTCTAAAATTGTAATATATAAAATTAATAGTCATTTATTTTTTTCTTATTTTGAAATGAAATTTCTGCAATAAAAAAATTTTACTATTTTATCATATAAAGTCATAAAATGGCAAAAACATTAATATTTTACCAACAATATATGCTTATGTCTGACTTAAAAGCATTCTAATTTATATTAAAATTTAAATTTTAAATTACAAATATTACAACAATGTATGTAATTTTTTCTATTATAAAATCAATAAGCTCTGTAGAAATAAGATTACGTATAAATATTTTCGAAAGAAGTAAAATTTACATTGAAGTTTATAAAGTAATCTTAATATTAATCAAATGTTTTAAAATTTTTAAAATATCTTTTTCGAACAAACATTTTAATTTGATTTTTTAGCATTTCAGGTTACTTAAATTTGTGTGGAAATAATTTCATATTTATGAAATACAAAAATAAAAATTTTCTATCTAATCATCCGACAAGATCAAGTTGATTTGAGCAATTCGTCGATTAATTACAATGATAGATTATCTTTCAGTTCTAACTTTGAAACAACAGATAAATAAAGACACATGTGCGATTGAGTATCAAAAATATGAATTATAAAATATTGTCATAAATTAATTAAGATGTAGTAAGTACATATCAGGTAAATATGAAATATATCTGATCTAATTAAATGTAAAGAAATTTAACCTGTAGTACAGGTTTATTATACTTCAGATTAAAGTTAATTTTATCAAACATCCATTGCAACTCTTTAATAATAAACTACTTTAATATCATCAGATGATTACAGTATTTAGTACCATCATATCTTAGTTGAATTTTGTCATATTTTTTTTTATTTGGTAAAGTGTTGTTGAAAGGATATTTTGTTTCTCTATGCATACAAGTATTAGTCTAAAAACACCATGATAAATATTAAACATGCATAAATTTAATACCAAAATTTTTAGACAATGTACTTAATTTTATATGATGTTAATGTATGTAGATTTAAGCCAAGTCAATCAACTCGCTTATTAATTTTTAGAATGAAAAACATATATTCCCTCAATCAATTAATAACTCATATAAAACATTACTTGAAATATAATTAATTAAAAACAAAATACATATAAAATTTATCTCGCCGTAGCGAAGTCTATTCATAATTTTTTATCTATATGAATAGACTTTACAAAATAGTTTGTAAGGAAACTAAATTATTACATATTTTTGTAATGCATATTTTTATTTATCACACAATATTCAGTAATTTTAATTGATAATTTTTTCAAAGACTACCATAATTAGACGTGGTGGATATGATGAATTTGTTTCGCAAGGTATTTTCTTTTTGCATGATAAAATAATATTAAAGGCTTTCATTTAATATAATATTTATATTTTAATAATTAATAATATATCTTTAAGGAAGAAAATTTTCATCATTACGAGGAAAAATATTATAAATAAACCTGTGATAAAAACACTTTAAGGAAATTTTAAATTATAAAGATTAATGTTTTACTATCACATTTTTACATACACCTCAACAGCTTTCTTCTAAACAATATACATGTTTTTTTTGTTTTAGAAATGTATCAAAGAAAATTAAAAACATCTTTAAAATGAATAGCTATATTGTAGTAAAAGCGTTATATAAGCGATCAAAATAACTTTTCTATAAATATTTTATAAATAATAAGTCTAGAAGGTAATGATATGCAAAATAGATTAATTAAAAAGTGAAGACAAAATGACAAGCTTATCATATTAGCATTTCAAATGTGTGTACTAATTAATATCGTTGAACGCATACGTTTTTATCTTCTCCAATTAATATCCAACCTTTGAAAAAAATTTTAAGTAAATATTTAAATACCTGATATTTTATAAATATTTAATTATTAGAAAAATTCTTAAGTAGAGAACTATATAATTATAACACTTCATCATACAGCAATTTTAAAAAATAAATTATTATAAAAAAATTTCTTATCATTTCTGAAAAGGTTTTCTTATTTTGAACAAAAATCTGCAAAATTATTAATTAAGTACCTTATTCCTTAAGTTTTATTTGTACTTTACATTTCATATGTATTTAAAAAATAACGAAATGAAATACATTTCATATTGTGTATAAAATATTTTTCTGGATATTTTGATGTTAAAAATTTATAAACAGTAATATTAAAGAAACGTCATTGACGTGTCTGTTGAAATTGATTTATTAAAGTTTTCTTAAAAGAAAAGTAAAAAAAAAATTCTAGAAAATATTTCCATTCTTTTCTTTGTTATAAATGTAATTCAGTTACTTTTAATAAATTTTGATTAACAACGTATTAGTTATGTTAAAAATCAAAATGCAAATGCCTTATTATTTATTACACATTATTTCACCAATTTAGAAAGAAATAATGTAAATTTTATGGAATGACTAAATATTTTCAATCCGTATTTACAAAGCAAAAATTATTTGTTACATCACAAAATTAGTCAAATTGCTAGTCGTAAATTTAAAATAAAATAAGTTTTTTTTTGGTTATTTCACACAATGAATTTGATAAATAATGTGTTTTGCTATTATTTTGACATTTAATGTTACATCTCATTATAAAATGGCTACAACTAAACGTTTTTCTTCCTTAATTTTCATAAATATTACTCGGTGAAGAATAACAAAATGTTTAAATTTACAGTACTAAAATTAGCTAATAAAATATGTTTAATTTTTATATTTTCTTCCTTAATTTTCATAAATATTACTCGGTGAAGAATAACAAAATGTTTAAATTTACAGTACTAAAATTAGCTAATAAAATATATTTAATTTTTATATTTTGTAAATTCCCTTAATTTTATTTATAGTTTATCCTAATTTTTTATTCCAATATTCATTTAATTCTTATTTTAATAAAATAAAAGTTATATTAGTATTTTTTGAAATAAAAATTACTTTTGATGGAATGAGTACCAATTTTAAAAATCCATTAAAAATTTTAATTTACGTTAGTTTAAAACTTAATCGTGAGCAAAAATTAGCAATAACAGTAATTTCGTGTCTACATTCGTGTTATTGTAATAAATATTTTATAATTATAAAATTAATTATTTTTTACTCCAATTTTATTTATAGCTTGCGTTTATTTAATTTGGTGCATGAGGCTGAAAAATATACTAATTACATTATAAATGCCTCGAATGAAAAAAGTCATTTCTATATGTGTTAGGATAAAACTTAATTAACTACATTGTTACTCATAATCTCAAGAGTGTTTGTGTAAGTGAATTTAAAATGAGAGACTTCTAAAGTTCCGAAAGAAGCAGAGAATGGGAGAAGCAGTTAAATCGAAGCACGTGCCAACCACAGTTTAACAGCTGTTCAGGATATCAGCAGGATCCGTTTTGGACGTCTCCAGAGTACATAATGACTAACATAAAACAACAACGGTGGTGGAAAACTATAAAAAAAACCAAATTCACCAAAGTAATTCCTGAATAAAATAACTTTTACAAAACTTAGATCTCTACGCAGCCAGATATAAGAGAATAACATAAACAAAATATTTAGAACTCAACTGTAATTGCAAATCCCTTTCTGACTGACACCAATCAAAAACAAGATTAAGCTAGTGCAAAGAGAATACGTGGACTATGGATCAATGGAAATGATTAGTTCTATGATGAATCTAGTTCAACCCAGATTATCTCTATTTTAGAGTGAAACACGGAAGAAGTTCTGTATTGGTTTAGGGTTTTATTTTGTGTTTCAGAAATAGATCTCTTTGTCATCTGATATGGACAGGTCACTACGACTTCTTGATCGGCAAACTATATTCAATCTATGTGACTACTCTATAGCACAGTGATTGTTTCTATGTGATCACTCTTCTAGTCATTCTTTTGATCAAAATTCTGCATTCTATGGCACATACATAGTTTTCGTTTAAAGATTAAATGTATTAAGATGATAATTCCTCGTTTAATTGAAGTCGAATTGTTGAATCCTGGTTTCAGGACTATGAAAACTCAGTTGCATTCTTTCCGTAGCCTTCCCAATCACCAAATATAAACGTCATAAGCTCCTTGTGTCTGTCTTCGAAAAAGAAATAATATCCCGTTATTCTTCTTCGGCGTGTCTTAGTTAGTGTCAAGTAATTTATTCCTAGTGACTGATACAAGCTCCTACTTACCAACATGCAGAAAATCTTCAAGTTGTACTGCAATGCAGAACATGTTTAAGGAGGATTTAAATGATTACAGCTGTCAAAAGTATTCCCAAAAATATTGGGATTAAAACACTTCTTTTTATAAAAGTTTTTAATTATTTTAGATTTATATTTTTTAATTATTTTAGAACATAATGTTTAAGGCTAAGTTTAATTTAATTTAAAAAATAAACATGTTTTCATTTATTTATGAAACTTGAACTTTTTCCGATATCTCTAAATTTGATAATCATTAAACATGTTAAGATTTCAACCATGGGGTAGTGGTAGCCTAATGGTTAGGGCATCGGCCTTCCATCCGGAAGGGTGGGGTTTGATTCCCAATGTCGCAAAAGAACAACCGAGTACATGCAATAAATATGCTTGTTAAATCTATGGAATCAAAAGTTCTGTGGTCGGTCGTTCAGCAGTTATGGTGTTAAGGTCATATATGTCTGTAATGGTCTGGAAAAAATATCCTCCTCCCTCAGATCACAATTGAGGGAATAGAGAGCTTGGCTTGTCCAAGTGTTATAAGTAACAACAACGACATATTTCAACCGTTGTTTCTAAGATCTATAAAAATGTATCTCATTATTTAAATTGGAATGAAAAGTTATGCACAATCATTTCAAAACAAACTGTTGATAACAGTTGACGCTAATTTCTCTTTTACGATGGATTCATACACAATGGATATATTTATAATGGATCAGTAACAAGACTAAAAGAATAATTATTTATTTAAAATAAGTTGAAGAAAAAGTGTTGAGACATGATTTGCTTTGAATGAAAAAACATCAGTAAATCTATAGAAAACATACTTATTGTTTTCGTTATAAAATTAATCATATTTTTCCATATGCATTGCCGCAGTAAATGTCTTCCTCTTTATAATATACAAAACACATACTGTTCAAAATTACATTATATTGTAGAAAATTATAAAAATTACCATTATACTATACAAACAATTACATTTAATAAAACATTAAGGAATATATAAAATTTTTATTAAATATCCATGAATTATTATACATTATGAATTTAAGAATATTTTCTATCATATTAAAATTATTCATGAAAATATTATAAGCATTTCTAATTCTAAATTTAAGGAAATTTAATAGAGTTAATAATATATTATTCAGATTGAAAAGATAAACGAATAAATGATATATTAAATATAAAAGTTCAATTATTTGATTGTGTGCACTAATTAGTTTTACTTTAAAATATGTTTATATGATTTGCATTTAATTATTATATAAAAAATTTTATATCATAAAGATTTATATAATATATACTTTTATATAGAGATTTATATAATAATATTATATAATCAACCATTTTAAACTATACATATTAAAAATACAAAATGAATTTATTTGAATCTAAAAGATTAAAAAAGTTTTAACAAAAGAGAAGGAAATTGAGTAATTAGTTTAAGTTAATGAGATGTGGCAGAAGAATATTTCTTCACTAAAAATAAAGATTCTAATACTTGAATTTATCATATCCTTTAATACTCTCTCCTTACTTTTTCTGTCATATTTTTCTCTTAAAAGTGTTTTTGTTCTCTACACATATTAAAATATTGCATTTTTTTCTTAAAATTTTATAGATTTATTTTCATTAGACAATTTTTTAGTTTAATTTAAAACTCCTCTGTTTATACGATAAGTGATACTTAAAATTGATTTGCAAAAATTACGAACATGCAAATCAGTTTTAAGTATCAACATTACAAAATTTCAAAGTTTTTAATATCAACAATACAAATGAATATAAAAATATATGAAGATATATTAACTGATGATTATACTTATTATGGATTAATTTGTTGTAATTATTAATAACATAGTTTTCGAGAATGAAATAAAACTTACTACAATTTCTAGAGCAACTAAATTGCAAATTAGATTCACCCTACTATTATATCAATATGCAACAGTCTACATTAATTTATGCCAGCCGACCAGTGATGGAGTAGATAGCCTCCCTAACTTTGAAGCAGTAGCTCCTGGGTTCAAATTCTGGTTCGGGTATGAATGTTCCTTTCTTTCTGTATGTATTTCTTTATCCCTTCACTTTCGGTGTGAAGATGGCACACCCGCTGGAACCCCACTGTATAAGATCCCATCACATTCGCTCTTTGTAGCGCTGAATAAGTATATCCTAAATACATCCGGGCATTAGCAAAAAAACAAGAAGTTTTGCCATTGGATTCGTTTTATTATTTATGGTTTTTAAGATTAGAGAGAAGATTGTTTATATAATCGTTGAAATGTTTCCAAATAAAAATCAAAAGAATAATTCAACTTAAAATGAATTTTAAACTATTCAAATTATTTATGATATAATCATAATATTGTATACCCTATAAAAATATACTCTATAAATTTCTATCTAATTTATTAAATTCCTTACCCTATTTTTTATGAAACAAGACTAGCCTAAAAATATCTTTTGTTAATAAGCCAATACAAATTAGCATCGGAAATCATCTTCTAAGGAGACTATAGCCTAGGGCAGAAATAAGGCCTGAGTATGTAAAAGATTCTTGAGCCTATGTGTTAAGGATGAGGATGATCCTCCTCTGGCTATTATATAAAATAATTATAATCAAAATTTAATTTGAAATTAAGTTTTGATTCAATTTTTAGGTTAAATATACTTATTCGTACATACAATTTTAGTAACACTAAAATTCTAGCTAATGCATGACTTTATTGTGTGTTTATTAATAAAAAATAAATTTGTTATTTGCAATCTTCTAAAACAAATTTTATTATCTTGCAACTGGAAGTAATTAGATTAGAAAAAAGATTAAAATTAAGTACCCTCAAGAGAAATACAAAAACGTTAATATTCAAATGAAAAGAATCAGTATTTAAGATCCTATTTCATGATTAGTAGTCATGGTAATTTTCTCTTTTCACATTTTGATTTCAAATACTCGTTTCGGAATAAATATTTTACTTAACGTGAACAGACTTAAAAAATTCAGGTCAGGTCTAATACACATTAATGCTGTTGGCTGAAAATACTCCTATCTTAAAATTGGGTTTGCACATTAAATCATAACCATAATGATATAGATGCTTATAATATTGTTTCAGTATACATAAATTAGCATTTGATTCTGATTCATTGCTATCTTTAAAAGTAATCTTCCAAAAATAATTCGTATAAGAGTATTTAATGCTTTAAAAAAAATTTTTAGTTTATATATATATATATATATATATATATATATATATATATATATATATATGTTTTAGAAAAATATATTGTTTTAAATTTTTGCATTAAATCTGTCACAGAAATACTTCTATAAATAAATATAATATTATTTTAATGCATATCAATTATCACTAGTTTGGATCACTTTAGAACGTCGTCAAAGAAAAAGGATAAATATTTAACTTGAAACTATTTTTTACAAGCTTAATTTTTTTTGCAATACAATTCAGCTTTTCTTATATACATATAAATGTGTATGTGTATCTTTTATCTACAATATTTAGATAACTAAATATATTATTCTTTTACAAAGTTATCAACTTCTAAATAATGTTAATAAGTTTCTTCATTCTTACTCTATCTTGAAATTTCATGCTACAAATATCAAATATTTTCTATAATATTCAAAAATTTTCAAATATGAGATACTTTTTAATCTTAGTTAATAAACTTATGAAAAAATATAACTTGCAAATAAAATAGTTAAAATTCTTGTACTTTCATTGTACTTACAAAACTTGTTACATACTACGAGGGGGAATTAATGCAACTTTTCATTTGAAATATATTCTACAGTATAGGTAATAAATTTGAACTGAAAGGCACATGTTATTTGTATTGTCTATAAACCTTTTTAACAAAACTGTTATTATTTAAGTTACCAAATTTATATAGATTTATTAAAGTTATAAGATCCTTTAAATCCTGTAATTGCTTTAGTAACAGGACTTAAAGGATATTATAACTTTAATATTTATAAGATCCTTTAATAAACAAGGATAAGTTTAATAAACAAGTTAAAAGATTCATTAAGTCTTTCTAAGTGATTTCTCAACTTACAGCATTCATTAAATCTTATTTTAATTGTTTTAAAATTCCATATTTTCAATTAATATGTTTTTTAATAAGACAAACTGTAAGCAATTAATTACGTAAATAATTTTAAAAATTTAGGAAGTTAACATTGAATGATGTTAAAAGTCATCAGATTTTCAATTTTGACTCTTTTCATGTAATTTAAAATATTTTGTGATATTTTTTTCTTCACATTTAACATCTAAACTCCACTTATAGCTTCTTTTATGCTGAATTTGCAAGAAAACTAGAAATATCAAAATATTTGAATCTGTTTAAAGAAATAAAAAAATACTCTTTATAATATATATATTCATTTAAACATACTCTACTTCCATTACAAAAATTTAGCCAGTCCTATTTTATTTTTTATTTTAATTTTGTATTGTCTCTATCTTATTTAATTTATTAATTGTCTATCTTTAAAGATAAATATTTTTTTATTTGAAATATAAACAAATACCAGATGTTTGAAATCCTTAATATTACAAAAAAATGATTTATAATTAAGTTCGATTCAATAATTGGTACTTTAACTTAAAAGTGCTTATTGGATGAATGGTACTTTCACAAAACACTGCAAAAAATTCTATACTTTTGAAAGCAATGTAAATTAGGGTAAAACGCTGTTAAATGTACACTTATTCAATTCAGTATAATAGAACTAAATATTTTACATTATCACTATTATTCAAGTATATAGAATAGGAAAATTTGTACTCTCATCCAATGAACTTTTTTGATACACCAATCACAAAAAGTAAAATAAAATATCACAAAGAAAATGCATCTATTTTTAAAAGCCGATTATATTCATTTATTATTTTAAGAAAAAGGCCAACGAATTAAAAATGTTTATATCAGTCAGAAAAAAAATAATAAAAATCTTTGTTACTTTTAAAATTTTAACATCTAAAACTGGTAATAACAAGAGAAACAGTCTGAAAATAGTTTGGTTTTCTTTCTGATTTTTTAATACTTTGATGCAATGCATTTAAAAAACATTTTTCATTAAGTGATAAGTTCTATTATTTTATATTTGTCTATTTTATTTATGTTGTTTCATAGTATAATATTATACTAAAATTGTTGTTTCCAAAATGTATGACTATTTTTATATCAGGCCTTCTGAAAGTAAAGGACTTGTAATTCGGTAAAGACTTGTATAATATATTCAATTACAGTAAGATATTGTTATCTAAGATTTGAGATCAACGATTCTCACATTTAGGAATATAATCTAATAATTTCTTGTAAGCTGATTTTAATGAATGATTACTAAAAAATATTTTTAAAATATAATTAATTAAAGCTTAAAAATCATTTTTCATGGGTAACAGAGGTTATGAATAAATTAATTCATATATTTTAATTGCATTTGTTATTACTGAATGGTGCCTTGCTTTTTTAAACATTTCATTAAATATTTCATTCCATAAATAATAAGTAAACTATATCCTTATATTGCTTAAAATTTCAAACTTTTTCTATAGAACTGCATTATTAAAGTGTAATTCACATCCTTCCTGCAATGTAGTTAGTATGAATATCATTTACTTATCACTCTCTAAAAAAATGCCCTTTATTAAGGTGTGCCTAAGCAACAATAACCAGATATATTTTAAGTAATATGTTACCTAATTAATAATGTACTTCAATAATTTTTGTTGTTAACTGACTTCATACACACGCAGTAACACATTAAAATAATACAGAATGGTGTCAAGAAATACTATTTAACCAGAATGTGAAAAGCGGTTATTAAAATGACAGACATCTAAATGAATGACAACAAAAAAATAAATTCTTCACTTCAAAAAAAATACTCTAAATACAGTAAGGAATGATTCACATCCACAAGACTGATGCAAGAATTTTTAAAGTATCTAGAATGCTTATGGAGCAAATATATAAATATATTTATGAATCAGATAATTTTAACTAAAAAATTAATTCTTATTAAATTTCCACAATGCAATTATACGAAAATGAGCAAATACTTCCTTCTTACATGAACCATGTATTTTTTTAACCAAACAAGAACTTACTATTACATTTCTTACATGTTTGCAAAGATAAAGTGTAAGAAATTAACAATTCAATGTAGAGTCTTAAACAGTAATCCTCAAATATAATTAAATTAATCTTATTGTTTTATGTGCATTTTAATTGATGTTATTCATTACGACTTTAATTAATGTATTATGTTACCTTGAAATCTTAATTAATTTTTCAAAGAAAAGCACTAGGCAAACATTTTAGAATTAAATTGATCTTTGAAATAACTACAGAACTTGTGAAATTTTAAAGACACTGCAAACTTATCATTTACAATGTGATTTTATATATTTTTCAAATAATAAATTATTCTGTAATAAATAAGGTTTATATTCACAGATTTTTTCGCGCGCGTTACACATGTGCCTATTACTTAATTCCTTTACGGATGCCTTATTAAGTACCCTTCAAATGAAATATTTTAAATTTCAATAGCTACTTTTTAAAATAAATATAAAATAAGTTTATATCCGCAATTGCCATTTGTTGTATAAAATTAGCATTTTTTTTCAATTTCGATTAGAATAAATTATTTATGTGTTAAATTACTTTATTGGCTAAGAGAGTTCTCTCAAACTGTATAAATATGCATATTATAAAAGAACCATGACGTCTTCTAAATAGATTATAATATATCCACAGAATCCCAAATTTCAATATATTATTTTAATCTTACTTTTCTTGTTAGTAACCAATTCATTTTTTATTAAAATAAAGAGTAAAATGTTTCTTCTGATTTTCTTTTAAGCGTGTTAAATAGAAATTCTTTGTACAATGGTTTATTATTATCTATCCCAAACATCTTAACATATTTTTAAGTGACATAGGTTATGAAATTAATATGTCTGTAGAAAAGTCTAGAACTTCATACTCAATAAAATTGAAGGTTTTAATCATCCTTCAAAAGTAGATGAATTCAAAAGAGAGAAATCAAAGACTTATTACCTTTTCTACTTATGTTTGCCAATTCATCCTTTTACTAAAAAAAATTTACTTTCTAAAATAATAAAAATATAAAATATATATACATGTAATATATAAATAATAAAAATAATGTACAAAAATATTTAAATTATATAAAAAATATTTCCTTTCTTTATGTAAATCTACAATGTAGTTGATTCATGAAATTAAGAAAATTATATAAAAACTTTTATATTTCTTATGGGTAGTTTCTCTAAATCTGTGTACCTATCGATTCCAATATACCGTAATGAATGTTGTTTCTTTGTTTAAAAGAAAATAAAAAACCTTCTGTTCCAAATTTCCATATGAGAAATTAAAAACAAATTTCAAATACATTAGTTGTTAAACAATAAATGTATTAAGTAATAACCTGATACATAAATTCATATTACGAAGTAATCACTATTATTTAAATACACTATAATAGACAAAGCAAATAAAATGCAGAATCCATCTTCCCTCTTTGATTTCTCTTAAATACCAATATATTTTCATACAGAAAGAACAATCCAAAAGTAAGATTAATAGATAAAAACAAGTTTTTGATAAATTTAAAAATGTTTTACTTTGGAGAAATTTCTTTAAATCCATTCAGTCCTGTTCAACAAGTTAGATAAATTTATAAAAATTTGTTTTTCATAATCTCATTTTGTTTAACTTTTTTATTCTATTTTTATTTTATTCAATTTATACTGAATTTTTCCCAAATTAAATCATAAAATGAATTTTATAAATGTTCTTTTAATTAATTTATTTTTTATTCTTGTAATACATACAAGAGAAGTATTTAATATATGTATTCTAAATATTTCAAAAGTGTGTATTAATTCATTCATACAGCAATAGAGGATTGTTCCACAATTTAATGTAAATTAGGCTGCATTACTTGTCAACGCTTCAATCGAAGGCATCAAGTTAGGAAGTGATACTTAGTAATGGCAAGACAACCTAAAGCCACAAATCAAGGTATAATCACAAGGCTACACAATACTTACGAAGCACGTGCGTAGAATACATATCTTCTCCATCATCAGTGTATCTAAAGATAATGATAGCTGTTAGCGTTTAACACTGAACTTGTCAATCTCTGTTTCCACATATTAACAGAGAGAAATTGCGGGTTCCTAGTAATTATCATATTATTATTTTAACGATTTGAGTGCTAAATAACCTACTACATAAAGAAATGTGTGAAATCCATCAAATGTTATATATATATGTATATATATATATATATATATATATATATATATATATATATATATATATATATATATATATATATATATATATATATATATACATATATATATATATATATATATATATATATATATATATATATATATATATATATATATATATATATATATATATATATATATATATATATATATATATATATATATATATATATATATATATATATATATATATATATATATATATGAATGTATGTATTACCGAAAATAATAAGATATTGAAACTAAATTTTAAAAATTTTTTTAAAATAATAAATGATTATCAATTAGGATTCACTTATAATTTTATTACCCTTCAAATAAATTTATTTGAATACATTAAAATAACAAACTGTCTTCATTTTCTATTGACAAGATTTAAAAAGAATTTAGATTACGCTTGAATTTCATTCAGAAAACGAATTCTGTAAGAATATTTACTTAATGAAAGTTTGTTTTTATCTTTTATTAGTTTTCTTTGAACTTTTCTCACATTCTTTAAAGAGCAATTTAAATATAGAAAATTTTCTCTTGATCATTTTTATCTACAAAAACTTTATATAAACTAGGAAAATTTTTCATTTAAGTGGATTCATTTTATTTTAATACATACTTTTATTTCACATGAATATTTATCATAAACTCCATACTTTAATATTAAACACTCAAATTTTTGCTTACTATTTCACCTTATTTTACATTTTTTTATTTAAAACATTCCATGTCTTAAATTGTGTTTCCTTTTGCTTGTTTATTCTATATTATATTGTTGTTGTTTGTTTGTCTCTGCAGGCCGCCTCAAAGAGTGCTCTTATAGCCGGCGAGGGAGTGTACCATGGGCGGAACGGGTGAAGTACGTCGGGAAAGTTATCTCCTGGTAGGGTCACCCAAGCCGTGAAGGCCGTTCCAATATGCTCAGCTAAGGTCTGCAGGCATAGGAGACAAGTCAGACTTCTACCTTAGGTTCTAACTTAGGACAAGGTGCTCCAGGTCTCCGGATCAACAGAAGCTGTCAAATTTTCCCCTTTTCGCCAGTAATCTTTTGAACCCGGAAGATCGCATGGCACTAACACCATCAGAGATCTCTTCCATTGCTAAACAACTTACTTCTAAAATCTGGGCTGACCCTCCTGCTCACCCTTGATACTTTCAAAGACATCCTGGAGCCACCACAACATTTAAGGGCTCCAGAGTACATCAGAAGACACTGTCTCGACTTTCTACTGGCCACTTGAAGTGTATGATCTTTGAGGACGGTGAAAGAAAATATCATGCCCCAAGTGCGACAATGCTCCGTTTTGCCCGCAACACATCTTGAAGTGCTTGGGGTTTTCTCATGAAGAGGCTGTAAAAAGTCCACATCTGTTTTTAGACTTTTTGGCTATCTATGATCTCATGGATCTGGTCTAGTTCCACTAGAACAGATGGGGATCAGTCCCACCATCCCACCACCATATTATATTCATTTTATTTTATATGCTTCAGGTTTTTTAGATTTATAAATATTTATTCCTCTTTAATTATGACTTTTTAAAATTGTAATTGTTTATAATTTTGATATTCTTACCATTCAATATTTTCTAATTTGTAAAATTTACTATTTAAATCACACTAGAGAGTTTTCATCAAATCATTTTGAGAAATGTCCATATTTACCTTAAATTTCAAATTTCTGCAAACTTTAATAAAATTATTTAGTTTTAATACAAAAATATTTAAATAGTGTTGTTAATTAACTTCTAAGTATACTTGATTTAACGGGTATAAGAAATCACATTTATTATAATAAGTATGACACACATTTTATATAATTCAGTAGGTATTCTTAGAATAGCTGAGTACAATTTTCACAATGTCATTATGTGTTGGAAAATTCAAGTTTAATAATAAAAACTATGATAAAATTTCGCATTCTTGAGTGATCATTTATTCGCAATTTTGTCTTAGTACATCGTGGGTTCGATAAAACACTCAAGTCTATAATATGTTAAGTTAAAACTAAGATGTGTTAATTCTGGAGGATAAATATTTTGAAACCGTAAACAGTGACAATGAAAATAATCAATTAACAAAATATTCACCTATATTTTTGTGTATAAATGGTGATTCTTGCGTATAAAAGAAAAATATAATAAC
This sequence comes from Latrodectus hesperus, assembly GCA_037975125.1. NCBI lineage: Eukaryota > Metazoa > Arthropoda > Arachnida > Araneae > Theridiidae > Latrodectus > Latrodectus hesperus. The sequence continues at coordinate 61,330,610 of CM075855.1, forward strand.
ATTTCATTCTCTCGATTATCCTTTGTGTCCAGTAAGCCATCAGATATAAGTTTTAACTTGAAATATTTTTACAACACTTTAAATTTTAATAACATTCCTTCTTGAAGAAACATGAAAGATTTGTAAAACTTTTTTCAACTATGCATTTTTTATAAATTTGTGATATACATTTGGTTGTTCACATAAATACAACCCCCAATCAGCTTTAACATGGACAAAAGAAAATACTTCATGGCAAAACAACGCACGTGAGCAAGCGAATTCTGTATTTTTTCACAGTTTCCAATAAAAATTTGGAATATAAATATTTTTCTAATGTATTGTCTTTAGGTTTAAGCTCATAAGTAATTGTAGGAATGCAAAATTATTTATATCATAGAAATTACATAAATATTTATAATTATTGTACTCATACCGAACACATAATTCAGTTTTTGTGAGGAGATTCATAGCTAAGCAAAATCCTCTTCGTATTCTTCACATATCTTGTGGTATTATGTAATTATCATTTCTTATTTTTAATGCAATCAACTTGCTTCATTTTATTTAATAAGATTTTAACAGCTACAAAAATATTTTTGATCTTCTTATATACATAGAGAAATCTACAAACATTTTTTAAGTTTATTTTATTCGTTATCAAATACATATTTGTAATGAGCTGTTTTATGATGAATATAATATTGTATAACAAATGCACTTTTTACAAAGTTAAAAAAAATCAAAATAATAATAAAATAACAATGATTCTAAAATCCTTGCATAGTAGGGATGAGCATCAAATTAATTTTAATACAGGAGAATGAATGATTTAAAATGCGATGCAAATTTTCTCCTGTATTATGATGGGCATTCGACAACAAAATCCGATATTCTTAAAGTTTTATGAGCACAGTAATCGATCACAGTGTAATAATGTTTTATGAAGAATAATTTTGTCTCCTTTAGCATCTCAATAGAACTTTGGATCCCTCAAATTCAAAGTTTTCTGCAAAGTTTCATATCAGGAAGTCTTTTGTTGGTGTTTCGTATTTAGTTTTTATCTAAATAATTTGATGGAAAAAATAATATTTTAGATTTTTCTGCCATATCAAATCAATTTAAACTTCATAATCTCAAAATTTTCAGTTTCAGAACCACTGAAAATTTTTAAACAAACTTGTTTGAAATATTGATTCCAAATTGATAAAAAATACTTTTTTTAATTAATGTCATTCTCTAAATACATTGAATGATTCTGAAGCACTAATAGGATAAAGTAACGACCGACGTTGCTATGCAGTAGAGGGAAATGAAACTTGAAGAAAACCACATAATTATTAAATTAATGTCTTTTATTCATTTTTTTCAAGTAGTGAAGGACAAATGTTATTTAATAAAGATGTTTATATGTCTTAAAAAATGCTTTCCACAGCTAAACAAACAATATAATAAGAAAACATTTTAATTGACGGAGCATTATTTAACAAGACAAAAGACCGAAATTACTAAAAATTCTATTTTCATTTGCTTTTAATCATCATTGATGGCATCCTATAGAGTTTCTTAAATTTTTACGAATATTTTTCTAAAAGTTGAAAAGCTTTATCTTATATTCAACAATTATTTGATAAGAAATTATTTTAATATAAATTGGAAAATAAATACCAAAACAAGTGCAAATTGTCTCAAAAATATAATGTATTTTTGAAAATCTTAGAAATTTGATATTATTTATCGATATAATTACACTGCTGGCCTGACCACCCAAATTGCAACACCAGGAAAGACAAGAGATATCACAACAAAATTTATTTAGTAGATAACATGTTGACCAAGTATCAAATGATTGAATTTATAGACTTTTGTAAAGATTAGTTCCTGCCAAAATCAAAAGCCAGAATAGCCACCATTAATGGAGATCACCGCTGCCACACGCCTCGGCATTGATTCAAAGAGACTTTGCATGTGTTTCGTGGTACAGCAAACCAAGCAGCTTCCACACGTGGCCAAATTTGATCTGGTGTGACGCCTGGAGATGTAATCTGGGTCACTCATTGAGCAACCATAGACCACATGTTTTCTATCGGTGAAAGTTCCGGAGAGCGACCCGGCCAGAGAAGCAATTTAGACTGACGATTGACGAAGAACCCTTGGACAATGCGTGCCACGTGTGGTTACTCATTACCTTGTTAAAATGTGGCTGTGGGAAAGCTCTGTTTGTAAAGAAAGATAACTAACTAACTCCAACACCTCGAAGATGTAGCGCTGACTGTTTAAAGTACCAGCAATGCGTACTAGAGGAGTGTGAGAGTGATATTTAATACCACCTCATACCATAATACCCAGTGCAGGACCAGTGTGACTTTGCTTAAAGCAGCTGTTAAGCATCCTCTTTCCACGATGTCTCCAGACTCGAATGCGACCATCGTGGTGTTGCAGACAGAAGTGTGACTCGTCAGTAAAGATAATTTCATTCTGCCGTTATTAGACGAAGCAATGGACGTCTGAGGACAGGCCACTTTGTTGTTAACGGCGTCAAATAGTACGCGCAGAACCTGGATGATGCGTTACAGACTAAATGTGATGTGATATTCGTGATGTGGCTGTGTCTTTGTCATAAGCACAATTTGCCTGTATCACGTGAAGTGGTGCACTGAAATGGATGCGATCGAACATGTCGGTCCGTCACATCCTCCCGCATCAAATAATTACATGTTCACATCACAGCTGTTTGTTTTCGTCCAATACAATTACTGATTTCCCTGAAAGATAATCTACAATCTCGGTAGGCCGCTATCCTTCATCTCTATCGAATTCAAATAATTGAGCAAAAAAAGATCACTGTTTTCTAAGAGGCATAATTGATCGTTTTTTTTTTTTTTCGAAAAACTACATGAAAAACACAATTGCCGAACTTGAAATTGTCAAAATCTCCAAGCCTTAAATAATGCTTTGAAGTGCGCGTATATGCGTATATATATATATATATATATATATATATATATATATATATATATATATATATATATATATACATAGATAGATAGATATAATTTCAATCTCTAATTCTAATTCATCATCTAAATTCTCTAAATAATCATCATCTAAATTCAAAAATTCAACATTACGATTTATTATAGAATTCATTTAAGCAATGAATTACAAATTATTTTGATTTTTTATAAAAACTGTTTTTCATCAGTTTAAAAAGCAGTAAACTAAATATTTTGTAAGATAATAAATAGGTAATTATTTTAAATTTATTAAACAATAATTGAAACTATCATTATATATTCACATTTAATAATTGTTTATATTTAAATTATTTTCATATTATTAAACAATTATTTGTTTTGTAAACATTTAAACTGTTTTTCTTGTATATTAAAATTTGCAAACTGTAAAATTATAAATTCTTTAATGGTGTTTTTCTAGAAATTTCAAGAAAAGGTTTTGCTGTACATTCCTTAAAAAAATTTTGCTCTACACTATAAGAATGTACGTGTCTATTTTTAAAGAATTTCCATGTAAATTTCTAATATCTTTACAAAAAGTGTACAAGATATATGTTTTTGTTTCATAACAAACTTTATCATTTTCCGTAAAATATTTTTATCAATTTGTCATTCTTAAAAATTGAAAACCGGAAATATTTTATCCAATAATTAAAAAAAACTTTGTTATTTTGTAAAAATTAGCATTACAAAACACTAATAAAACTTAATTCCGTTTCACATGTGGTTAAAATAACTTTAAAAATTAAATGCTATTAAAAATTTCCCTTAGAATCATACAACAAAAAACAATTAAGTAATAAATCATGTCCCAATAGGTTTTATTGTTTTGAAAAATACCTTAACTCCATATTACGAACAATAATTTTATTTCAAACAAATGTTTCACTGTATTGAATTCATAAGTTTTAATTCTTCCTCAAACATTACAAAAACTTTCTTATTGGTAAAATTTGAGAATTTTTCGATTGTCATTTTACGTATTTAAGCATCAGTGGCATCAATATAATAATGTAGGTATTTATATATTCAATAAATATGAAAAATGAAATATTTTCTATTTTTAATTAATTAAATACCAAGTGAGTATAAATTACACAATAGGCTATATTTTATATTTTTAAATTATATCTAAATTAACTTAACATTATTACTACTGATTAACCACTGAGAAATTAACTATTTTATATTATATGTGGTATCAGATATGATAAATATTATAGAAAAACTGTTTTCTAAAAAATAATTTATTTCATTCTAAGTTTTTGAATTTTATTTGAGTTCGACAGCTTGTGAAAATCTTCTAGGCAAAGTTTTGTTTTTGATATTTTGAATTCTTCGTCACTTTCAATGAATTAAATTACATTAAAAAAGTATAATTTAAAATTTTATAAAGCTAATAATTTATATAAATATATAATAGAACTATACAAATAGATAAAATGAGAGAATTTGTACTTAAATTTTAGCAAGAGCATTGTTCTATCAATTTTCATTTATTGTTGAGCATTTAGTCTATACTAAATGTGAAATTAGTCTATACTAAATAATACTAAATAAATGTTAAAGATTTAGTATATACTATTTAAAAGTTTTTAGTTTATACTAAATACGATAAAAATTTAATAAATTATTCTATTTGGAACCAAATAAATGAATAAGGGTTTCTGATCAAAAAGTGGATTTTCAAGTGTTTGGACAATGTAATCTTAATAATGCACCTTGGATATGAATAATTTGCCAGTTGAATTATCTGTTCTATGTTATTATATTTGTTCTAATATCATATCAAATTTTTTATAATTAACATAAAAAAATTGATACCACAAACAATAATAATTAAAACAATAAGATGAATTTACTTGACTGTATTAAATGTGAAATCTAAAAATTAAAATAAACTTCACAAATATTGTTGAAATCCCTCAGAAAATAATATAAAGAAACCTTGTTTCTTAAGAAATTGTGTGTGTGCATTGACGTTACGATAGCGATAAAATATTTCCTCTTTTTAATAAAGTTTAATTCATGCATGTTTGAAAATAAATTAAAAATCTTCTCTTTCATTAGACAGCACATAATATTTCAAAAACTTTTCAAATGCAAACAATTTTCTGGAGTTATGATACAAAAATTTCATTTATCAAATAATGTATAGCTGAAAAAAATTCAATTCAGTTTAAATATTTTAGTAATTTTTAATCTCCTCGTGAATAGACCTTAGAGAAAAATGTTCTAGTTGTAAACAAAATAATTCACAATATATTCTATCGCATGAAATTCTTAATTCTTCTTATTTAATAACATTTTAATGACAGTTTTTTATCAAAAACTAGCATAATTAATTTTGTGAGGGATTATAAATTTGTTTTTGAAAAAGGCTTAAGATAAAATAATATTAATGACTTTGATTTTATTTATATTTTAATTCGCTAAATATATTTCCCAAAAGGAAAGCTTTTGTGAAAAACTGTGACCTATTATTTATATTCTGTTTAATTCAAAGTGTTGTAAAAACTAATATATATATATATATATATATATATATATATATATATATATATATATATATATATATATATATATATATATATATAAATTATCTTTATGCATAATATGAAATATCATTTTAGCAATTACCAAGATTTAAATAAGGGTGATAATGGATTAACTTCAATCAGTATTAGAAGAGTTATTAATCAAATTCCCCGTTGTAATATTTTATTAGTTAAAGTGGTAAATTCATGAATTAATTATATTCTTCGTGAATCAAATGTAAAGCATGATTATTAGCATTACTGTATATCTAACTATTCTTTCACTGTATTACCTTTCTTTAAAAAAAAGGGGGGAAATAAAAATTATCTAAATTTCCCATTATTTTTTCGACTTTATTTACATCTATTTATTTATTGTATAACTTCATTTTGCTTGTTCAATTACCTAATGTTCTGTATTATTCAGTTATGAGAAATAATTAAAACAAATTAATGTAGAATAATTTTCAATTGTTTCATTTTTACAGTAAATTTTACTGAAATCACATAATTTTAGTGTATATACTTTAAGTAGAGAGAACTTCCTACTGACTTGAAACTTCATATTTCAGAAACAACCGTGTGAGATTTCTTGAACTATTAACTTTTACATAAAGTATATTTTAGGAATACTATAAAATAATTAACTTAAAAATACATTTCGTTATTAAAGAAAGAATAAAATACTTTTCTAATATAAAAATGAAATTTTTTGGCATCAACATTTTTCCTTATGATAACGTTAAGAAAATTTTGCATTTTGCACTGTATCATGTAACAACAACAATTAAGCAATGTTTTCTATACTGTTCTGCCTTGTAGTGAAACTTATCATATTTTGAATTACAGGTAACCCTCCTATAACACGGTAGTTAGGTTCCTAGAAAATGCCGTGTTGTGTGAAATCGTGTTGTATGTGACCCAGAATTAGTACAAAAAAGTGGGTTACGTTCCAAAAACTTATTAAAAACAAATATTTTTTTAATTCGACATAAACAACTTAATTTTTATTAAATAATAAATGTATATTCAACACGAAGTAAGAAAAAAATATTTTAATCTAATGCAACCCTAATTTAATGAATTTATTCGTCGTCACTGCTCAGTACAATCAACCGAGAACGTTTTTTGGGTGGAACGATATCGCCTTCACTTTCAGAACTTTTTTCTCTATTTAAAGTTTTTGTATGTTTTCCCCAATTAAAAAAATCTGTAATCGAACTTTGCTGACTAGTTCTTACTAGGTCATTGTAAATTTCGCGGTATGGAGTTAAACAGTTTTGCAGCTCCTTTTTTCGATTTCTTTCCGTGGAAGGGTCTGTTTTCAAGAAAAATGACTCGAGATTTTCCGCTAAGCATAGGCCTTCTTGTAATTCTTTTAATGTTAAATTCTTAACTGCACAATCTTCATCAGAGCTAGCGTCCTCAAAATCTATTTGATTTGCATCCAAGGATGTCATTTCCATCAAATCCGCTTCGTCAACTTCTTCTTCCACTAATAATTCTTGAATGTCTTCAGTAGCCATATCCGCAAAACCTTTGCCTCCGATTGATTTAGCGACTTTTAATATGGCACCAATTTCGTTTTCTGATGTTTCACGCATGTTTTCTGTTTCAACTGAAGAGGGCCATATCTTCTTCCAACATGCATTTAAGGTTGATGTTTTTATTTCTTTCAGCGATAAAGATATGATTTCGATACAGTGCTTGATTAAAAATTTCTTCCAAGCTTCCATAACGCTAATTGATTCTGAATCGGTTGTAATCCACTGTAGGATCTTCTTATATAATACGTTTTAAAGGTATAAATAATACCTTGATCCAATGGTTGGAGCAACGAAGTATTGTTAGGTGGTAGGAACACTATTCTGACGTTGGGACAAGCTCTAACATTGGAACAAAACCGTGTTATAGGATGACGTGTTGTAGGAATTTTTCCGCAATTTACGAATCGTGTTATAGCGAAACCGTGTTATAAGAGGGTTACCTGTATTCATTGAATTTTTAAGCATAATTATACTTTAATTACACTTATTTTATGTTATCTTATTTATAGTCATACCATATAGTAAATAATCAATGAGTTGCAAACTATTGTACGGTAATTGCAAATCAACGGCATATTGATTTCTAAGAAGACTTAACTGTTACTGGTCTTTGTTTATTTACTTAAGGGAGACACATGGAAAAGTCACAAGTATCAATATTGGTAGATACTCATCCAGAAAAACGAAACAAGGAAAAACGAAGCATGTTCAACTCGAAACATTATTTCACTTTTTTCAATATTAGGTTTCTCCACAAAAGAAGATTATATAAATGAATAAACTATTAAATAATAGGGTGCATTAAGTAACGGATAATAAATACTTACCTATATAAATACTTATGGATTTTATATATCTTTATTTTATATTTTTTTATTGTTGTTTATAACGTCATACCCTCTTATTATGAATACTTCTAAAATAACCTTTTTATAATTTAAAATTAAAATTGTTATTCTAATTTGCAAAGTTATCGTTGTAAATGAAATATGATTTAAATCTTATTCTACACTTGGAATCCCGGATTTAGTAAAGTTGTAACAGATCTATATTAACTCTACTGACAAGAGATGGCGTTACTGCCCAATAGAGTGAGCTTACAAAATATTCAATATCCAATAAGAAATAGAGATAGAAGAGAAGAGAGACGCGGGAGGAATAGTAGGCGAACCATCCGGTTCATAAATTACTTTGTTTAATTACTTGTAATGTACTGGTAATATATAACTTAGTTTGTTATTATTAAGATTTTCTTTTGTGTAACTGTTTTTAATCTCATGTGTAATTTCGTAATAAATGTTCTGTTTTGTAATATTCTGACTTCCATTTTTCTTACGTCCCTACAAAGTAGCATTTCTGTAAATGTCTATCAAAATTAATAAATTTGGAATCTATTATGTTAGTTATGTAGGAACAATACCTCATAACCGAAAAACAGCTGCTGGACTCTCTTATAAACCACTGTCTTATTTCTAGATTCGATCAATCAGTTCTCATTCGGGAACTTCTATTATTAGACAAAAACTGTCATCTGAATTATCCTTTACTTTAAAAAGAAGTAGACATTCTTAACAATAACCATTAAATTTATTCAATAGGTAAAAAAATTCATAATTATAGCTTTTCATAATATATCTCACGCTGTGTATCATATGCCTGACAATTCAGATTGAATTTTTATTTGTTTCATTCTAGTAGTAATATTAAACAGGAATTCAAATAATGCATAAAATTGGAAAATATTATTTTGGGAAAAATGTAAACTATATATTTATTGAAAAAAACAACTCACTAATTTTAGTTTCCAATTTTTATCAGTTTCAAAATTTTCCTCCAGTGATTAATTGCATGTATTATTTGAATTATTATATTTATTGTAATTTAACTAAATTAAACTGTAAAAAATTTTAATGATTTCTATTAAATTTTTAATTTTTTTGTAATTTTATTAAAGTTTTCCCTTAATTAATAGCAAAATGTTTGTTTTTTCAGGTCATGAAGTATTTTGTCACAAAAAAATAAATTGTATTTGACAATTTTTGAAGTTTATGGAACAATTAACTTTTTGCTTAGTGTAATTTCTGTAAGATTTAAAATAACATAATCATAGAATATCTAAATATGAGATATGTTACATATTCCTATAAACACTAAACATTACTAATAAGCACAAAATTTCTATAAATTCCATTTTGATTAAAATATTTAACTTTCATAAAAGGATATCAAAATCTTGTTATTTGAATTATAAGAAGAAATGTAAATTTCGGATTAGAGAGAGAGAGAGAGATAGTTTTTCTGAAATTTCTCAGCATAAATATTATCAAAAATTTGAAATAAATAATATTAATATATTTCCTGTAAGTACTTTTGAAATATTTGGGCCAAAAATTATATCTAACAAAAAATTTTCTTATGTCATTATCTTTGTATATTTAAGATGATATTCTTTTCCTTCAAAAATTAGATTCATCTTTTTGCAAAGAGGATTTTAAAAGATTTTCGATCTCAAATAAATAAGCATTTTAACCTTTTTCCTCTTTGTTTTAAAACATTTAAAGATTATAACGTATTAAATCAAGATTATCGATAATTAGTATCCAATATTAAGATATTTTCATTTTTATCAGTTAAAATATCACAAGCATCCTTAGAATAAAAAAATAAATCCTCAACTAATAGACAAAAAAGTATATTCAGATACAAAAAATTAAGCAATAATAGTAAAATGTAATATCATTTTCATAACTGGGTTACGACTCATTATATTTCCTCTTACTACCACCTGTAACAGTGCCTTAATTGAAAATCTATTTTTGTGAAGCATTCCGAAGAATAAGAATGCATTGTTTTTATGCTATGATCGCATACGTTCCTATGTTATACCTGGCACCAACATCTAACAATTATTTGCCGTTAGGATGAATATAAAAGATTATAAAAATTAGATTAAAAAGAATCTTATCTGTGCCCTGAAAAGCACTCGATCCTAGAATAATTTCTCTTATTCCATGGAAAAACTGTGATTTTTATAAGTTAATAAAGAACATGATGTGCTTGATCTATTTATCTGACCCACTATTGAATTGTATTAGTAATATGTTCGGATTTAAAGATAATAGAGTATTCGATTTTCAATTCTTTACTTAGAAATACAGCATATATTTATGCCTTAGCATTTATCTATGAACCTATATTTCCAGGAAAATTACTTAATAACTTTTTAAAGTATTTCTGTTATTTTTTATTGTAAAAACAACTATATAGTTAAATATCCCCCAAAATATACTAAAAACTATTCATTATATTCTGTAAGAAAATTAATTTTCTATTCGTTAACCATATTTGAAACTTGACATTGAGTTTAGGATTTGTCTACAAACATAAGATTGTTGTACAATTTTGTTAACATAAACAATATGCTAAAGGAAATTTTTTCAGAATTTCAGATTAAAAGCAGTAAAAGCAGCTGTAAAACTTTGGAAAACTTTCACTCTCACCGCAAAATATGTATCTTCAAAAAGCTAAAATGCACAGAATCATTTTTCAATATCTCAAGAATAATAAGAACAGAAAATATCTGGGATTAAATATTTTTAATAAATAGTAGTTGTCATAACACTATTACCCATTTGTAAGCTTAATTTCCTATTAAATGGCTTATGAAAATTTTACCAGGCACAAATATTAAAAGTGAATTCCTGTGATAAATTCTTAAAACTTTTCTAATAAATTGTTTTGTAAAATTTTGATATTTCGAATATTCAGTGTTACAGTACATAATATATATATATATATATAAAATATATATATATATATATATATATATATATATATATATATATATATATATATATATATATATATATATATATATATATATATATATATATATATATATATATATATATATATATATATATATATATACATAAAGGAAAGGGTGCGAAGTTGCAATGTTTTGTAGACGCAGGGTGTTAAAAAACGCATTTCTTATTTTTTTCTTTACTAAATATAAATATACCACATAAATGTAAAAACTAACTGGATTGAAAACTCTAAAACTAACAAATTGAATCTTGTAAATAAATAAATTGTTCATAGAAGTGTCCAAATTGTAATTTTTCTATCTGATACTCACTTACAAATAATAAGTCACTTCCGGTGATTGAGCTTCTTTAGTAAAATTTAAAATACTTACAATAAAAAACAGTGTCTTTACTTACAATAAAAAACAGTGTCTTTTCATTTAATCTAAACTGTTCATGTAAACAACTGATTCATTTTAAAATTAATTATTTATTAATATTAAGCTTCTGAAGTCTTTCAATTTGTATCAAAGAAATATGTTAAATAATTTTGATAATTTAATAGAATTCTTCATCTTTAAACGCAATTTTGTCAATTTATTATTCTTCGATTTTTGAACAAAAGTTTGTTTTTCAGTACTTTTTCACTTCACCAGTTACTTTTCTCCCTCTAAAATTATGTTTAATGATATATGTTTATTGACCTCTTGAGAAAAAAATAAAAAATGTAGTGTATCCAATATTTTCAGTAATTAGTTGTTCTGGTGCAAAAAATCCTCAAACTTTTAAACATCACTATCCTTAAAATAATGAAATTCCATTACCTAGAATTATTTGGCAATTTTTCAGAAAACATAAGTTTATTTATTGCTTTCAGACTATGTAAAAGATATTCTCTAACTTAAACTGCATCCTATTTCATTAATATCAAGAAATAGCTTCCAAGAAGTTTTCACTAATAAATTGCATAGCCGTTTGCATCATTTTGAGTTATAAATTTCACCTGACATTCTTATACCAACATAAATAAGAACTATATATTCTTTTATTTGTAACATATATAAATTATTTTATGCTTTTTACTGCTGAGAATGTATTATTAACAATAAATAATATGAACTACATTATACATATGCTAAGAAAATATTTTATAAAGATTGAATTTGTGTGTCTCTAATTTGTTATTATATTATGTAATTTCTTCGGGATTTCTCCTGAAAGTGAAAGGTTTCTTAATATATTTTCAAACCAAAGATAAAGTTCCAACAAATCTTAATCCTTTAATAAGTATAATATATTAAATTTAATTATGAAAGTTAAATTTTTTTAAAGAAATATTCAAGCTTCTTAAATTAACTTAATTTTCAATTTTTTTCCAATGAAAAAATTAGTTACATTAATAAGGCTTTTGTAATTTTTCAAAATAAAATGTTCTATCTGCAAATTAAAAAAATTATTAATGGCTTTATGTAAAGCAGGTAGAATTATGTAATTAATATTTTTAAATAAAATTCAAAAGTTTTTAAAGATCCTATTATATAAATTAAAATTTTATGTGTATATATATATTTACTACTTGTCTACTATATATTTTTAAATGATTTTCGTCCTTTTAGATATATTTCATGAATAGAATGTATAAACAATTTATTTAACTTTTCTATCATTTTACTGTAAAAAGCTCTTTTCTATATAAGAGTACAAATCACTTTTTATTTCTCTAACATTCATCTAAATCCTTTGAAAGATTTAGAGAACGAAATGTAGAATAAAAAGTTCTTTCTGAATATCTCTTATAATCATCGAAGCAAATGTTCAAAACTAGTTACATGATACTTTACCATTTTGCGAATGTTAAAATAATCCATTCAACAGTATAACTATAAATTCAATTGAAGTAAAGTTTTATGATTTGAATTCATTCCAACTATTTAATGATTATTTTCATGATTAGTATATTAATATTTATAATTTACTCCAACATGTGGATTTTAATACAAATTTTTCAGAAAAATTTTGAAATAATTTCAATTGATGCAAAATTTTATGATTTGAATTCGATCCAAATATATTATGATTCTTTTTAATTCTCATATTTGATTATAAATATTATTAGAAAAAATGAATTAATATTGAATAATAAGGTAAGTAAAATATTTTAAATTTTTATTACAGTTGAAAATAAAATAAAATCCAATAAGATATAATTAAAGTTCTTAGATTTTTTAGTTTTATTCAATATTTGTATCTAATCTCCATGCATTTAATAAATAAACTAAAAATTACGAAAGATAATTTTCATATTCAAACTGATATTTTAGCTAGTAAGAAAGTAAATTTAAACACCAAATATTTAGAAAATGATGCTATTATAAATGATAATACATTGTATAAAATATTTACATCTCATTTTAATTAATTACTAATAAATATTAATTCAATTAATATATTATAATCATCTTTTTAATATCAAATGTAAGTTAATAAAATAATTAATGATTACAATAAGAAACAAAACGAATAAAATTTTATGGAATCACATTATTTTATTAATGATAATATAAATATTTTATTAATGATAATATCCCTTCCTTTAAGTCATATTTTATCTTACTGAAAATTAAAATATTACATTGTTTTTCAGAAACTTTTTAAAATAATCGAAACATATTATAAATTTTAAAATGAATAATGAGATTTAAATCTAGGAGAATTTATTAAATTTTAAGTTTTAATAAAAATTCACAACTTTTTATTGATATAAAAGTAAAATTTTATTAAGTGAAATTAATGAGAGGAATTTTATTAAAGAAGTAATTTTAGAAAATCCTGTCTTGATTTAAATATCAAATTATTAGGTAAAATATTTTTATAAAATTTCCTTAGCCGAATGTTCAAAACTAAAATTTGTGGTTCAAGTAAAATAATTTAGCACTTAAACTTATATATAGTATATATAGTATATATATATATATATATATATATATATATATATATATATATATATATATATATATATATATATATATATATATATATATATATATATATATATATATATATATATATATATATATATATATATATATAATAAATTAACGTTTATTCATTATTACAGGAATTAACAATTCGTACTTACAGTTATATGAAATAATTCCTTACGGGTTTTTAATATTTTATTTAAAAAATTACATAATGAAGTTAGAAAATTGAGAAAGAAATTAAATAATAAATGTAGAATTTGAAAAGTTATATATATATATTATCATTATGTAATTTTTTAAATAAAATATTGAAAACCCGTAAGGAATTATTTCATATAACTATAAGTAAGAATTGTTATTTCCTGTAATAATGAATAAATGTTAATTTTCCGTAGCTATTGATAAATAATTAAAAGATTAAACAAGTAAATTAAAAATAAATAGCAAAAAATTGTATGAAGTAAATTTTTATACATTAAATAATTTTATTAAAGTCTGCATACAAAGGTTTAATTTGTATATATCAAATAGTGGCACCAAAGATTTCGTAAGAAATTTCTGATTGCAGCAGTTTTTTGCAGAGTAAAGTCGAGCAATTTTTAAGTTTTAAAATTACTGAAATCAATTTTAGATGCAAAATCAAAAACGTTTTAGTGCAACTGTGTTATAAAATGTCTTGTATTTTATAGACCTCCAAAAAATTATCATCAAGACGAGATATTAGACAACATTTCTCACATTCACTTAAAAGCTGTTTTAATAAATAAATTAAAAATTATGAAGGATATTATCGTCTATTTTAAATATTGACTTCTTAAAGATAAATTTTGAATCAGAAAATTTCTAGAATGAATTCAAATTATCCATTTTATTTTATTATAAAAACTTTTTCAGTAAAAACTGAATGAATATAATTGAAATATAAATTAAACTTTATGCAGCCAAACATCAAATTATTCAATAAAATGATTCTTATTAGAAATTAAATAAACTCATTTGATTTATAGTATTTTAGTATTGTTCCCCAAAATAATTCATGTAACATTTTTTAAATTAATTTCTTCCTCGAATATAACAGCATTTTGTCATGCAAATCATATTTTCAATTTAATTATTCACAATTAAATAAATATATCAATCAATGTTTTCCTAATTTAAATATTATCTCAAAGTTAAATTGGTTTATTTTAAGCAATATGTCATTGCATATAATTAATATGGATATATTGTATAAGAAATTTATCACTCATAAATCTAAATCATTTCCACGATATCTTTTTTTTTTTTTTTTTTTTTCTTTTTTTTTTTTTGTTTCAGATATCAATTTCCGCTTAACATCTCTATCTCATCTGAAAGGGAAAGGGGTAATAAGACATTAAAAAAATAAAAGTCAAACGTTCTGACAGTCTAAAATTTCTTTCCAGTAAAACTCCGTCATTTTATTTAAAGTACTAAAATATAGTTCAAAATAAACTCCCGTTTAAAACATTAAGTATAGGGGTGAAAACTACGAAACATTAGTACTATTTTATCTAAAATACTATCGCTTTTAATATTTTATTGCTGTAATTAAATGTAAAGTCACTTCAGTTATCTAGTTTATTTCAGCATAATCAACTTTATGATTAAAAATCTAAATAATATGTAAAAATTAGGTTTTCACCCGTGAGACTTAAAAAAAATATTAAAAATAAATATAAAGAGTACATTGTAAATCATATATTAATTTTGTTTGAATCAAGTTTAATAAAAACCTATTTTTTTGCATACCAGATTCTTTAATGGTACTATCTTATTTTTCATTTAATATAACTATTTTGCTGTGATGATGGCCGTTTGAATGTGTTTATATTTTTAAATAATTGTAATTGTAAATGATATTTTATATTTTAATGTTTGTTATTTTTGTTTAATCAATCGTGTTAAGATTATTAGATTTAAATATTGCTTTGAACTTCACTGCATTATGTAACAGAGTTATTTGTTTTTATCATAATAATAATAAAATACATTTCAGTTACACTTACAAAGGTTTTTTTTACTTCCATTGTTAAATTATCATTTTCAAACTTCTTATCTAAAGTTCTTAAATATGTTACTAACAATGTAATAGGACTCTTAACGATATTTTTATTTTTAAGTTTATAAAATTCTTTCTATAATTTTAATACTTTCGTATACATTACTTATTTAACATTTAAAAATCGTTTAATTATGAAATCGCATTTATTGTGAGCTTGAACATTGTTCGAAATAAATTATTTCATTGATCACTTTCACTGATATGTTTGTTAATAATACACACAAAACAAAAATCTCAGAGATAGAATTAATACATTCGTATTTAAGTTTATAAAAATATAGTTTAATTTATCAATATTATTACTTTTTCCCGGAAAAAAAACGTTAAAATATTGATGCATTATTCTTTCCACTTTTCTGTCGGATCTACTATATTCATGCACATAATGTGATCTCTTCCTCTTTTAATGTAATTACTACTTTCTAAGAAAGATAACAAATTTTTTAAGCGAAAAACACTGAGTAAAATTAACTATCCCTAAAATAGCTACATTTTGGGAAAAAAATGTTAATGTATCTGGATTAATAAAAAACAGTTTTCAAAATATTGTATTGTAATAGCTTTATTGAATTATTAAAATAATTAATATGCAATGTTGACTGATAATTTTTGAAATTTCAATTATATTGTAAAATATTGAACACATGAAATCCCTGTTTTAAGTCTTACAATCTTTGCCTTTTTTTATTTTAATAACAAAGTTTAGGAAATAATGAAATTTGTTTCTTTATTACTTTACTTAGTAATCACTTTCAGCAACGTTTAATAATAATATAAGACAAATTTCAAATTTTATTCGAGATTAAAAGTAGATAAACAGTTCAAATGGATTGTTTTTATAATCACACTATTCGGGTTTTAACATTCGAAATTTTCTTTTATTTTTTTTATTTTTTGTTATTAGTTACTTACTTGTTTACTGCGCAAAAAAAAACTTAAAAGAAAAAAAATTTGCATTTCTTTCTTGAAATGCAAATTTTTTTTCTTTAAGTTTTTTTTCTTTTAAGAAAAAGAAAAAATTTGCATTTCTTTCTTTTTCCCGCCTCTTTATATTAAAAATATCACTACTGCTAATAAATATTCGATGATAAAATATAACAGTCGTTTGTTCAAGTAATTAAATAAGCAGATTTGAAGTATGCAAAATTATCAGTTGAAAAAGTTAACCTAATTGTTTTTTTCATATATTTTGAAATCCTTACGATTTCTTCTATTTAAAAAATAGCAATTAAGTTATTATTTATAACACATGACTTAAAATGTTGTTATTGTTGTTGTTGTTGTTGTTGTTGTGTGTGTGTGTGTGTGTGTGTGTGTGTGTGTGTGTGTGTGTGTGTGTGTGTGTGTGTGTGTGTGTGTGTGTGTGTGTGTGTGTGTGTGTGTGTGTGTGTGTGTGTGTGTGTGTGTGTGTGTGTGTGTGTGTTGTGTTGTGTTGTGTTGTGTTGTGTTGTGTTGTGCTTATCCCTGACTGGCGTGACAGTACCATCACACCAGCCCCATGAATCCAAAAATAGTCAGTCTCTCAAGCACCACCTCTGGTCTCAACTTCATGTCCCCTCTCTCACGCCCAATGCACTGAAAAATATGAGATGGGGAGGCCTGAACCACTCGACATTTGGAACAGAGAGGGTAGACCTTGGGACCAGAGACACTTAAAATTTTTCATGTTGCTACTGTATTATTAAACGCACATTTGCTTTCATGTATATACATCAATGTTTAAAATTTTTTACTAAAAGTAGACAAAACCCATTACTAAAGCTTTGATTAAATATCATATTGAATCAAAATTCAATTAACTTTTGATATTTATACATAATTTTGATACTTATAATCAATGTTGATAACAAGTATTACTTAATATCAGCATTGATCACCAGATAATAGTAATTGCTCAGTATTACATGTTGTAGACAAAGTATCATGCCCATAAAGTTTAATATTGTACCGAGCTTCAAGGGTTCGTGTCGATTGCAACCACTTAATGAACACAAGACTTTTATTCGTAAAAACTTCACTAGATATAAGAAATTCCCGCTGTAACAATCACAATTAAATAGCTACAATTCATCAGATATAATAAGAAACAGCTTCTAATCACAGGTCTCAAATACCTCAGACAGAGAACAACTAGCAGTCACAACTAATCGCGCGCGCGCGTATTCACTCACTGACTGTCTGCACAAAAACTAACTGTTCCATGTCGGGCTGCGGTATTTATACCCGACTTGGCGGAGAAATCTACCAGTTTCGCCAAGGTTCTGGAAACTTCTGGGCTATCTCGCTAATTATTGGTCTTAGAGCTTAGGTGATAGATGTTTTCAAAAGTATCTATTTCTCGCCAAGTTGCCAAGAATCTCGCCAACTGTCGCCAAGTCGCCAAATCATTAGGAAACCCGTTTTTAAACTACAACACGTCTAAATACTGCATATTTTTGCCCAAAATGTGAGTATTTCCGATCTGTTTGGGATATTTTAAGACAAATACAATCCTTATTCATAAATTTTTAACATTCCCCCCTCTCAAGCACTGCACGTCCCAGGCAGTACAATCCCCTGATAAGAGGTCAAATTTAACATAAAAGAATTTTTATTTTAAGACGATACAGAACACATTACATACACAAACAACTAAATATACAAATACAAATAAATAGAAAACATTAAAATTATCTATACTGTTTACAAACAGACAATGGTCTACTAATTTTTACTTTATATTACGATAAGGAGCTAATCTATTATAATGTGTACTACCTTTGGTTTTGAAGAAAATGATTTCCTTATACGAACCACATCGTTCAGTCTTTTTAGGACTGTGTAGGGACCTTCCCAGTTGGCTTGCAACTTTGGAGAAAGTCCTTTACGTTGAATCGGGTTCCACAACCAAACTTTGTCACCTTCCTGAAATTCATGTCCTGTCGCTCTTGTGTCATACCTTGTCTTTATTCTTTTGGTCGTCAGGTTGATTCGGTTTCGAGCGAAGTTATGGACATCTTCAAGATGTGTCTGAAGGTCTCGAAGATATTCCTCTGGCGATGAAGATGTATCCGGTGGACGACCAAGCTGAAGATCACAAGGGTGACGAAGTTCGCGACCAAAGAGCATCTGTGATGGAGTATATCCGGTATTCTCATGGACAGCACTGCGATATGCAAGCAGAAGCAGCGGTAGCTTCAAATCCCAATCTTGCTGATTTCTGGAAACCATAAGTGAGAGATTATTCAAGATGGTTCTGTTAAACCTCTCTACCATGCCGTCCGATTGTGGGTGTAGTGGCATGGTCTGCGTCTTGTCTATTCCGAGAATTTGACACATTCCTTTAAACACAACAGAGGTGAAGTTTGTTCCTTGATCTGAATGAATTTTTAAGGGTGTGCCGAATCTGGAAACCCATTGCTGCACTAGAACCTCGCTTGTAGTCGCCTCTTGATCTGGGATTGAAAACGCTTCAGGCCATTTAGTAAAGTAGTCCATGACAACTAGTATGTATTTGTTGTCATTTGAAGATCGTGGTAAAGTACCCAAAATATCTAATGCTATCCGCTCAAAAGGTGTTCCTACGTTGTACCGCTGCAACCTTCCTCGGCTACGTTTCTTTGGTCCCTTACGTGCCGCACAGTCATCACAAGATTGACACCATTTCTCTACATCTTGTCTAGTTTTGCTCCAATAGAAGCGTTCTCGAACTTTCTGTAGAGTTTTCATTACTCCGAAGTGGCCTCCAGTTGAGCTACTATGCAATTCTTTCGAAACATCTGAAATTCTTAATTTTGGAAGAACAAGCTGCCATTTGAAATTACGACCATCATCGGAATCCCATTTCCTGTATAACACACCATTTCTTATATAGAGTGAGTCATAAAGAGCCCAATATTGCTTAGTAGCAGGACTGTAGGTGGAGATATCCTGCCAACTTGGTCTCATACTGGAAGATTCTTTTAATTCAAAAATTGGATTTATATCTGGGTCTTCTTTTTGGGCTTCTCCAAGTCCTTTATCACTCCATGGGTCTGGTTTCGATGGTGGTGAAACAGTAACTTGGCGTACCGAAGGATTTACTAATTGATAGTTCTTCTCTACTCTAGAACAATATCGGCAGCTTTCATAACACGGTTTCCTTGATAATGCATCAGCATTTTCATGAAGAGTTCCTTTGCGATAACGTATTTCAAAGTCAAACTCCTGGATTCGTTGAATCCATCTGGCTACCTGTCCTTCTGGATTTTAAAATTTTAAAAGACAGGTTAAGGATGCGTGATCTGTCCGGAGCAGGAACTTTCTTCTATATAGATAATGGTGGAAATGTTCTATGGCTTTGATGATTGCCAGCAATTCCTTCCTGGTTGTTCAGTAATTCCGCTCCGGTTTCGATAGACATTTACACCAATAAGCGATGACATATTCTTTATCATCAATTTCCTGCGACAAAACAGCTCCGATATTTTCGTTGTTGGCCGTATCTAAAATGAATAATTTGACGGGCTAGGGATATGCAAGAACGAGAGAAGATGTAAACGCCTCCTTGAGTTGTTTAAAAGCTTTCTCACATTCATCTGTCCATAGAAATCTCTTTTTAACTTCTGTCAACTTGTGAAGGTGTCTGGCAATACTTAAAAACCCTAAGAAACTTTCTGTAATACGTGCATAGTCCAAGAAAACTTCTTAATTGGTGGACATCTATTAGACGACTCCAGTCCTTAACTGCAGACATCTTTTCAAGATCTGTTCTTACACCTTCTATTTCCACAGATTGACTATAAAAAGTATTATTTATATTACATTCAAATCTTACATTATCTATAGCATGTATTAATGCTAGTTATCAATCAATATTTTTCAACGTGATATTACTCCTTGCGTTAAGTTTTATTGATGCAAGTATATCATATTTAAATCGACTACTTTTCTGAAATCATATTCGCAAAATATAATTAATTCGTCAGAACAATTCACAACTTATTTATCAAATATTTTTTTTCAATAAACTTGAATATAACATTTTTCGTTAAACAAATTATAGAAGTTTCTATAAATATAAATATTTAATTTTATCTTTTACTTTGATATAAATAGAAGGAAAATGGTAAATTTTAACACTAAACTCAAAAATTTGTTTCCTCACAATAAGTACCTTATCACAAGTTTTTTTCTTACTGTCTTAAATAACACTTTTCAAGATTTCAAAGGAGAGAATTTTACGTTTAAGAAAAGGGATGTTCAATTGGTTGAAATTATGGTGCATACACATAAAATGGAGAATGATAATTGATAATTTATTTATTTTTTGTATTTTTCATTATATAAATGATTGACAATTCCAGTTATTGTATAATTAATCTCATTTTTGTATTGTCTTTTCTATGATTATTAACAGTAATAATTCTTCTACAATAGACATAAAATAATTTTTTAAATAAAATTACGATAATTTGCTTGAAATTTGCATAAATATACTTAATTTAAATCCCAACAGTACAAGTTTTCTATAAATGGAAGTGATAACTGTTAACATCAGCTTCACGGAATTCATATTTGAATTTCATAGTTCAAATAAAACTCAGTATTCATTGATATAATTAAATATTATAAATAAATTTGACTATCATGAAAGATCATTTGATTGATTGATTGATTGAAGCAGAAGTAATGAACACGTTTCTAGATTTTAAATTGTAAATTTGACTATCAAGTTTTTCAATATAAATTGACCTAATATGTGATACTTTCTCATTGCATTGCGGTTTTTAATATTAAACTTATGATAGCAAATTACAATTAAAATATATAACTGTCGCACTTGTTTGCTCTTATAAACCTCATTATTAAAGCATTTTTACACAAAATTTCTTTTCCATTTGCAATTTTTTCAAAAAGTGCTTATTTAACTTTATTTTTTGTATATTGATTAAAGTATTTTAGTAAAACCCCAATATTCCCTAAATTTCGAATTTAAAATCAAGGGTTTGTAATCAATCTCGTTTTTCTATTTCATATTTATTTTTACTAAATAAATAACTAGAAATCTAAATTTTAGTTCTTATATTTTTGTTTAATGCTATCATATTCTGAGTTTATGTGGTTATAATATGTCTTATTCTACGGAAAGTATTTTTAAGAATAAAAATCAGATAGTTAATCGGAAAACTATTTTAATAGTTAAATTATATGTTTTAAGATTCTGGTTTAAAATTTATAAATTCACTTATTATCTTATACCAATCGTGTTAATTTATTCCATTATGTTCCGTTTTTGGAAGTGGTTTTCCATAAACATGCTTTAAAACACCAAAAGAGAAAGACCTAGAATAAGGACCTCTAGAAAGAGAATGCTAGTAAATTTATAATAGATTTCCTCACAGGAAAGAGATTTATTTACTCTGGTTATTGTCTAAATAAATGGCAATTTTTAAGACAATACTCAAAGGAAGTAAAATGCTTCTATTTCCTATTTTTTTATTATTGTCATAATAAATGACAATATACATATGTAGCTGGCAATAAGCTTCGTAATTCAAACTTCAAGCTAATTGAAAAATATTGTGCTAAAATTTCTTTCTCAAAATTTGATTCTAAAAAAAAGTTAAATGGTGAAAATAATTTATTTTGTCTTTATTTGAAGCTTTGCATTTAAACGAATTATTGACACAAAAAAACTCGCACCTATCCCAAGTTATTTTTCTGTCTCTTCTTTTAAATGAAGAATGAAATATTTTACTTCTGTTGCGAAAAAATATTTTACTGCATTAGTTTTTTCATTTTTATCAAAATTTAAGTCAAATTTCTATCATTATAAGCAAATAGTTAATTTATTTTGAAAATTAGTTAATTAAGTAAAATAGTTAAGTCAAAAAAATAACTGTCATGGAAAAATAGAGTTAACGCTATTGCTAATACTATATATTTAAAAGAGAAATTTCAGCAGAAAATTCACTATTATGTACAAAAATTAATTATTAATTTATTTTTATGAATTTTTAAATGGTCTTGTATACATGAAAATTGAGAGATTTTAAAAGAAAAAGATGAATGCCTGTACATAATCAATAGAATGACAAATTACATTGCATGAGCAGTATGGTTTTACAAATAAATATTTATTTTAAAACTATAATTTAACAACCAAAATTTGTCTCCAACCATTTTATTAAGCTAACCAAATAAAATTTGAAACTTTCATTAATAACTTTTATTGCTCTCTCATTTGTCATATTATAATCATTGCAAAAGTTATTAGTAATTTTTAATGATGATTTTAGAACTATAATACATCTAATACAGTTTTGTATGGCTTAAAATATTTACTATGGAATATAATTTAGTGTATCCTTTGTACCTCCATTTTTAATCAAAGGTTAATATTCCTTATTCCATTAATCATCTATTTTTTTCCTGTCGTGCTACTATTTATGTTTATTCTAAATGAAATATCATTTTTCACTCAAATGAATAAAGTAAATTAATCTTTTGTATGATTTAAGGTAAACATCTGAAATTTTCTAAGCCATCAGTGAGTAAAATAGCATTAATTAGAGTAACTTCAGTAATTTTTATCAGAACATGTATAATTCCAAAACGTTCTTGCAAATTACTTTATGTTGTCATTGATTTTGCTAGTTTATGATTCATATATTATTGAAAAATATTCAACAACATGCAATTGTTTTTCATTATTAAATGTCAAGTGTTCAAAATAAAAATTTATAAAATGGAATAAAAAAATTTTACTGACATTATTTGTAATATTTATGGTATTTTTAATAAATTATTATTCTTAAATTTAAAAATATAATTTTTGCATTAAATCATTTATTAATTATGCCTATTTTTTTCAATTAAAAGCTTATTTCAATGTCTTACATGGTTCATTCAAGTTTTTCTCATGACACGTACCATTGACTTGAAAATGTTTTCAGTAGTTAGGAAATCAAATTATTTTAAAATAATACATTTTACAATATTTCATAGAGGTGATATGAAATTTTAAAAAAAATAATTATATGAATGTTAATATATGGATTATATAAGTCGAATAAGCTATTAAGACATTAAATAATTGTTAAATTCGTATGTGCTCTTAATAATGTATTTCTATGTTATTAATTACAGTATTTTATTTTTAAATACATATTACAATTTTGCTATATTTTTTCTAAATATTTTTATATAATAGTATATATAACCATTAATATTCTATTTTTGTAAATTGTAGTACGCATCGTAATAGAGTAATGAGAAAATAGAATTTTCAAAAAATAATCTCAACTAAATTTTTTGTTAATTTAAAATATAAATTTAATTTTTGAATAACTTTTAACTGAATAACTATTTTTTGAATAACTATTTTTACTTTAAATTAATTCACAACTTATTAAAAAATTACTAAATCCATTAAATTTAAATAATATTAACCTGAAACTTAATAAATAATAATATCTGTCTACAATTTCGGTAGTTCTTGAATTTGTTTTTTATAAGGCAAATAAACTAAATAAAAAATTACAACAGGTGCATTTGCATTTAAAAATTACAACAGGTGCATTTTATCTGTGAGTCACGTTTTTGCTTTATATGTTTCAGAAAAGTTATATTTTATTAATTGTACGTAATAAGTTATTATTTCATAAGCAAGTCTTGCAATTTTTTTTACTTCTGATTAATCGCATATTCAGTATAGTTTATCTGCATTTGATTTTTTCATCAAAAAAGAAGGGAACAAAATTCTATGAAAAATTTAATGACAGTTTTTTAATACTTCACGTTGCATTTGGAACAAAATTAATTTTTTATAAAAAGCAGTTTCAATTTCAACAATGAATAATGTATGATGGTTAAAAATAGTATTTCTAACAATTGTTTTGGATCATTGAAATAGGATGTTTTAAGATTAAGTGCAAAGTATTCAGTAAAGTAAAATAAATTTATTAAATAATTGATAAATTATTTTAAAAACAAATAATCTCTTTTAAAATAATTACAAAGGAAGAAAATCACATGCACACACGCTTAAAGTGCTCACATGATTTTTAACGCAAATTTAATTTTTATTTTTTTTAAATTCTTTAATTTCTCAAATTTAATTCTGAATTTTGCAAAAAAAATTGTACTTATTATTTCACAAATTTCTTTATTAGATATGATGTGTATATGACTATATTAAATATGATAATGCGTTTATAATTGACCAAGGAATTTTAATATGATAATAATGCTTCTACTCTTGCATAAATATTAAGAAATCATTTTCTAAAAATGACACATATTATCTTTTGAGCAAATATTGAAATACATGAATCCTTTATATTTATTAAATTTCACTTTTATATTCATTTTAAATTTTTAATGAAAGAATTAAAAAATTTAACTTCTCTAGATTTTTCAGTTATGCATATTAGAAGTTTAATAGAAGTCAAGAAAAAAATGTGAGAATTTTTAAAAATTTTATGTAGAGGAGATAATATTTTTTAATCAACTGTTTATTATTTCGAACTTTAAAGTAAATATTGTAAAAGAAATAACAATAAAATTAGGGTTAATTTCTCTGTTATTTCATGCTGAAAAATTATAAAAGCAAATATTTCATAATATTAGCTTCTATAATTTTCCTCTTTAAGTGAAGAATTACATAACGATATTTAATATAACAAACAAAATAACATACTAAACATAACATAATTTAATCTTTAAAAAAAATTTTCTATAATACGCATTTGTAGATGCCTAGAATATCTCATTTTAAAAATCTTGGGAAACATTTAATTAAAATGTAAATTTTTATTACAGTTATTGTTTTAAAATATTTTTTCTACTTAAATATTTTTAGAAATGCCATATTATGCACAGTTACCAATTTGTACATATTTCTACAACAAACATTAAAAAATATTACCATTTTTAACATTATCAAAAATTGATAGGTAGTTAAAGAAATAAATTGTCAAATTTCCATTGAAGTTATTTTACATCATATTAAAAAGTTAATTAAAATATTTTAACTGTGTTTGTTTTAATTTAGTAGCAATTTTTTTCATTAATGCATTTAAGTTGAATTACTGTTAGAAATAACAGTAATTTCGCCATAAACAGTTTAAAAAGCTTGAGAAACATTAAACTGAAATGTAAATTTTTATGATGTGTATTGGTTTAAAATATTTTTTTAACTCAAATATTTTTAGAAAAGCATGATAAACAATTTGTACGTATTTCTGCAACAATTATTTAAAAATATTACATTTTTAACATTATTAAAAATATATACATAGTTTATAAAAATAAGGTGTCAAAATTCCATAAAAGTAATTTTGCAGCAAATGAAAAAGTTAATGAAAATATTTTAAAATGCGTTGATTCTAACTTAGTGGCAAATTTTTTTCATTAAATAGTTTCATATTTCTTAAAGCAATTTCACCATAAATTTTCAGCAACTATAAAATTTGTTGTTTAAATACAATTTTTTCTGTAAAAGTCTGCTTCCAAACACAAGTAATTTAATAAAAGTAACACTTCAGAGTTATCATATAAACTTCATTACATCTTTCATCGCCCATTATCAAATTAAAATTGAAAAACATTTTAATTTTCTTAAGCTTAAGAAACAAATTATTTATTAAATAAACAGAGATTCTGAATATTTAATCAAATCATACTTCTTCGATTTATTTATTATAATTTATTCTTTTACATTTTTAGGAATTCCTTTCAATATTAATCACATAAATAGATTAATATCTTTTTAAAACGGTAAAAATATACCTCTATATTTAAAGTTGATTCATTATACATTTTGCAATTTGTGAACTCAATTTGCACCTAATTTTATTAATTTCTTTTATTTATTTTTTTTTCGTAAAGTTTATGCAAAATATTATTTGCTGAATACAAAAACTTGGATCTAATAAAACAAGAATGACACCTTTTTTTAATTATGTTATTTCTTTTCCCCGAAATAGTCTATTCAATTTAAATCTATGTACCTTAACGGGGTCAAGAAAAAACTTTACTTTTCTTTGGTTTTCAGTTCTTCATTATGCATTTCTGATCTTCCTAATATTTTCTTTTCAGTCACTCAAGCATTTTTAATTTTTATTTCGTTTAAACTTTTGTTGATTATGTCAACTTCATTACATAATTTTCCCAAAATAATTTAAATCAATATTTAATCACAAAAGATTAAATACACAATATATATATATGTGTGTGTGTGTGTGTGTGTGTGTGTGTGTGTGTGTGTGTGTGTGTGTGTGTGTGTGTGTGTGTGTGTGTGTGTGTGTGTGTGTGTGTGTGTGTGTGTGTGTGTGTGTGTGTGTGTGTGTGTGTGTGTGTGTGTGTGTGTGTGTGTGTGTGTGTGTGTGTGTGTGTGTGTGTGTGTGTGTGTGTGTGTGTGTGTGTGTGTGTGTGTGTGTGTGTGTGTGTGTGTGTGTGTGTGTGTGTTAGTTAAATTTAAAATAAACTTCTCGAAAAAAGGAAATTAAAATAAAATGGGATAATTTTCAATAAAATGAATAATTTTATGATATATATCTACAGGTTTCAATTGACTGAGTTAATTTATTTTATACCAGCTCATATTTAATTCTATTTAACTGAATATAATGAAGTTTATAAAATTAGGGAAATATAAATTTTTATCAATATTATTAATTAATTACTTCAGTTAATTACGCTAGAAATTTTTACTATCAAAAATAAAATTTTTTTAGTATCTATTTTATTGAAATGAAAAATATACTGTTAAACCTAATTTAAAAGAATTTTTGTATTGAAACAAATTATCAAAAGTGTAAACAGCTATCAATTACTTATATTAAATTAAGAATATGTTTATGATTTATTACTTTTAGAAATTAACACAATATAAATGATTATTAAAAGCTATTATTTTCAAATTTCATTTTTTGCTTTTATTGCATTTATTGCTAGTTTATTTTCATATGACCCTTTTTCCCATTCACCTTTTATAATATTACTTATTATAAAAGGTATTTAAAAATTTTTACTATCAAAAAGAAGCTAGATTTACTATTATATTAATTTTTACTTATAAGCTAGATTATATATTAAAAACTTCCGCCTAGTACTGTGTTTAAACTTACTTTTTCTGTTGTTGATTTACTCAATTTTGTAGGCCTTTAATTTTACGTTTTTCTTGAAAACTATTTGTGGTGTGTGTGTATGTGTATGTTTATGTGTGTGTTTGTATGTGTGTGTTTATGTGTGTGTGTATGTGTGCGTGTGTATGTGTGCGTGTGTATGTGTGCGTGTATGTGTGCGTGTATGTGTGCCATCCCTCTAGATATCATTTCACATGGCGAACAATTAGACCACAACATATTTTACATGCCTCAGGGGCCATTGCGGAACACAAAGGATCTTCATCTGAGTCGGTATTCGAATTCATTAGATTCCGATAAACAGAATGAAACTTTAACAAACCAGGCTACCGCAGTTAGTAAATAATTAAAATTAAAATAAAATCTCAGTACACTGCATATATTTTACTTTTAATTGTAATTTTAAATTTAAACTATAAAAATATCCGGCAGTGAATTATACGCAAAATATTTTTCGCTAAGATATATCTGTAGAATTTCATAGAAAAAATTTAATTCCGTTGCAAACTCTTTTTTCTTAAGTTGTAGAATTTTGTTGACAAATACAGAGAATTACAAAAATAATATAATTTGAAATAGTATTATGCTTCTTAATAGTTTTACAATAAAAACAAGGAGCGATGTGAATGAAGCTTTTTGCTCTCCTATCACTAAATCAGGTGAATTTTTTAAACTTAATTCACTAAAAAAATGGATGAGTTATTCACTTCCTGCCTTTTCGATTCCCTCGACATGCCTCTCGTCATTGATAGATGAGACCAAATACACGCTTCGACCTGAAATCTGAAGAGCGTAAATAAATATCTCTTCCTGGATCAACAGCTTCTCGTTAAAAGAAAAAAAAATAGATAACAGCATTAAAAAATTCAGCTGTCTTTTCCGGTGGGTGAAAGTATTTTTCTTTACCTCCAGTTATAATATATTTCTCAAGAGTTTTTTACATCAAACGTGATTGATTAAACGATGATATTATCACAAGACAAGGTTTTTTACATTAATGCTTTTACAATAAAATTGCTGATACATAGTTGCAGCGAATAAATTTATTCATTTTTAGATGGTATTTTTCATACGTTATAAAATTTTACTTAAAGTGATTTCTTTGTTAGACACATTTACAAATAATAATATGATGAGAAAAAGACATTTTTCAAAAAATTTCATACTTATCAAAATTAGATTTGAACAAAAGTTTTGAAATTCAATCAATACAGGAAAAAATGTGAGTCTGTATTTAAAAAATAATCATAAGTACGAATAAAATGGCTGTTAAATGATTACTACTTTAGTATAACTGATAGTAAAATGACTATTATTTTTTAAATATATCATAAAACTAATTGCTAATTATTTCTTCAACTTATTTCTCTGTAAAATCTCTTTTCTTATGTCATAGGATTAATAGTTGTTTTTTTAAATAAATATAAATAAAACAAATCCTTACTTCATGAACAAACAATTCATTTGTTTTAATAAAGAAAATTTTGAAATAAAATTTAATAATTATTTTCAAAAATAAAATCCATTATTATAGAGTAAATACTATTGCACTATTGTATTTATTTCTGTTGAAATAAAAAAAATTCTATAATTCAGCTCAAAATTACATAACAAATTTTAAATCTCTTTACATACACAAATCAAGTAAATAGGAGGTCGTATATATCTGTTTCAGCAATAATTCCTTATGTTAAATTAATTATATCAATTTCATTGAAATAAAAGCTAAAATGAAACATTTGAAACTGAATGAAAGCTAATTTCGTAATCACTACCATGATTTACGAAATCTGCTACAAAAATATTAACTTTCTTAAATAAAAATTTGTTTTTAAATTTTTATTAAAATGTATGATGAAATAGAATTAAGATCTAAATTTTAAACTATATGAAGATAAAAGTTAGAGTATATTACAATAAAATAAAATATTTGTGACAAATTATACAAGTTTATTTTTAATATTTTTCAATATATATATATATATATATATATATATATATATATATATATATATATATATATATATATATATATATATATATATATATATATATATATATATATAAATTAATGAATGATTACCTTTTTAGTTTTTTAATTTGGTATAGTTTGCCTTTTTTAGTTTGGGTAAATTGATAACTGAAAGAAATTTCCCCACTTTAAAATCATAAATGTGAAGATGTCAAATCCCCTAAACTGTATTAATTTATTCTTAAATTAGCTTTAACGTGATTAAATGCTTACATAAAATGTGTTTTATAAATATGCTTTACTGATATTTGTTTCATTTAAAGTTTTGAACTGAAAAATGATGATATTATTAAAATAAAAGTTATTTACGTTCAGAACATTTTATTCAATATATAAAATATTTGCTGTCACTAAAATTTAAAATACTTGTGAAATAATTTTTATTGAAATTTTTCTTAGTAAATTTCTAATTTTGTGTCCTATTCTCGTAAAGTACTAAGCAAATCTTATTTTTCAGGAATACAACTGATAAAATATTGGATCCATTAAGTCATTCTTAAAATGTCCAAATCCAGCTCTTTTCAAGATTCTTGGATTCTTAGCTTCCTTATCTTTCATTTTCTTTTTTCCTTTCACTTTCACCAGAAGGTTCTTTTTATTTACTCATCTTCCACTATATCTCCTTCCGGTTTCTTTATTCTGCTTTTAACCTTTACTTTCTTCAACTGACACCATTGAGTGATATCATGGGCTTTCCTTACCCGTCCCCTTTCTTTGCTTTCATTCAATTTAACTTCTAAGTAAAATATTGTCTATGAGGATAAAGTGATAAACTTCCAAACATTTCCAAATTTTAAAAGAAATGCAATATTTTTGAAAGAGGATGCAAAAATATCTTTTAAATATAATTCGAGTTTTCAAATAAAAATGAGTGAATTTGTTAAGAGAAATTCAGTTAGATACTTTAAATGTATCTTTATAACAAATTTTATGAAAGTTTAAGTTTTAATTGTATTGGCAAATTTTAATGTAAATGATTTCCATACACTGATTTTAAATACTCATTAAGATTAGCAAAATAGATTATAAAAGAATACAGTCTATTCCACTAAGGAATAATTAATACTAAGCAATTCTTCGAAAATATCTGAAAAACTAAACTCTGTGGCATGACAGCCCATGTTAATGAGAAATCCCCAGTGTTTAACTCCCAAGCATGCTTGTTACTCAGTTTATCGACCCACTGAAGAGAAGAAAGGCTGAGTCCACCTTGCCCAGTCCGAGAATAGAGCCTCGGACCTGTGCGTTGGGAGCGACAAACGCTACCACTAAGCCACTGAGCTTCTCAAAAATATCTAACACTTTTTATAAAAACACTCCCAATTATTTAGCTATATATATTTCAAAAAGCAATATATATATAAAATATTCTTTTATTATTATTTACCTTATTATTTCAGCATCATTACAGTAAAGATTATTTAGAATATTATCATGAACTTAATTACACGAAATGAATCAATTTGTAAGTTGTAAATGTATTTCAATATTTAATTTCACAATTTTTAGTGAATATTTATATTTGCAAAATCTCTCGTCAAATTCAACATGTTACACAGCGTTATGAGTAACACAAAACTATATTTCTTGAAAATGCAAATTAATACCTTGATTCGGTTATTCCTTATGTTAATTAAATTGAAACAAACATATCGAAGGATAAAAAATTTTTAATTTTCCTAAATTAAATATAAAAATATAATAAATTTTGTTAAAATTTAATATATTTCTTTTTAATGAAATGCGAAGTTTATTTTTAAATTAATATTTTACAGCAAAAATGAAAATCAAAATATTTAATTTGATGGAAAATTGTTCACAAAATTAAATTAAATATTTTAAGTATTAATTTACCAAGTTATATGGGTGTAAATATCTCTTCTTTGGAATAAAACTACTTTAGTTAAATTTATAAATAAATTTTAATTAAATTAATATTATCGTATAAGAGTCTTATATGGATATTACATGATATATTGGAGACCGCAAATGAGTATGTACATTTTCCACTGTAATTACTACTTGTATTAAGTTAAAGCATCCAATAAAAATTTTACTAATAAAAATGTCCTACTTAAAATTTCATTTTATTGCATTTTTAACACATATATTGAAAATATAAATTATTTTAACAATCTCACATTACGATGTTTTTTCTTTAAAAAAAATACGTCTTTTTAAGGATTTTATTACAAATCTATATGAAATATTTACCATGCATTTCATTTTAATAATTTTTAGCAATTCCAATATACATTTAAGTATATTAAAAATGCCTGAAATAATACAATATCCATTGATTAAAATCATTTTTTTACCACAAAATCAGACAGAATTCTTACAGAAAGTTAATTGAGATACTTTATTTACACTCTAGCTATAAAATTAATTATTCCAAAAAATATTTTTAAAAAATAATTGATATTTTTGATTTTGCTGTGATTTAAAAGCGACGATTTTTTAGTAATTTAATGATATAGTCAAATATACTTCAATCTTTTTTATTAATTAATGAAGCTGGCTACAAACGAACGTACATTTTATAAATTGAAATAAATATTCTTTGTAATTGTGAAAAATTGATCTTCTTATTAAATTCCTCTTACATTTTTTCCTCATGTGAATACATTTATTACTTATTTTACAATATCAATTTATAAATTAAAATAATAAATTAACAGAAATAATATTGACTTACAAATTACGTATACTTACAAATTACAAATTATAAGGACATTCTTAGCGTTTCTAATTATTTTGAATTTATTCTTTCATCTAATAAAAAATAATGGTTGTTTCTGAGTTTTACATTCAATAGCCCTAGTTAAAATCTAAGTCTCAGTAAACGTTTTACAAAAATGACTTTAAAAAATATATTTTTGAAACTAAAATAACATAGATGCAATTTATGTACAAAATTTAGAAAGAAAAAGCTATATTTAATTAATATTTTATTTCAATTAAAATTAAACAGTTCTTATTATCCTATAGCTTGTTTTTTCTATATCCCAAAATAGTAGTATAAACAAACAATAATAGCGAGATAAGAATAGTAATATAATATAAAAAGTAATAGAAACATAACAATTAAAATTCATTTTTATTTTACGCCAAACTTTTATTAGGAATTTAAATAATTATATAACATAATATAAACTCTGATTTATAATTTTTTTTTGTAAAAGTTTACATTTCAATCTTTTATAAATCAAAAATTGTAATTTGGCCAACTATAAGTATTCTGCAAAAGCATTACATTATATATATATATATATATATATATATATATATATATATATATATATATATATATATATATATATATATATATATATATATATATATATATATATATATATATATATATATATATATATATATATATATATATATATATATATATATAGATATATAGATATATAGATATATAGATAGATAGATAGATAGATAGATAGATAGATAGATAGATAGATAGATAGATAGATAGATAGATAGATAGATAGATAGATAGATAGATAGATAGATAGATAGATAGATAGATAGATAGATAGATAGATAGATAGATAGATAGATAGATAGATAGATAGATAGATAGATAGATAGATAGATAGATAGATAGATAGATAGATAGATAGATAGATAGATAGATAGATAGATAGATAGATAGATAGATAGATAGATAGATAGATAGATAGATAGATAGATAGATAGATAGATAGATAGATAGATAGATAGATAGATAGATAGATAGATAGATAGATAGATAGATAGATAGATAGATAGATAGATAGATAGATAGATAGATAGATAGATAGATAGATAGATAGATAGATAGATAGATAGATAGATAGATAGATAGATAGATAGATAGATAGATAGATAGATAGATAGATAGATAGATAGATAGATAGATAGATAGATAGATAGATAGATAGATAGATAGATAGATAGATAGATAGATAGATAGATAGATAGATAGATAGATAGATAGATAGATAGATAGATAGATAGATAGATAGATAGATAGATAGATAGATAGATAGATAGATAGATAGATAGATAGATAGATAGATAGATAGATAGATAGATAGATAGATAGATAGATAGATAGATAGATAGATAGATAGATAGATAGATAGATAGATAGATAGATAGATAGATAGATAGATAGATAGATAGATAGATAGATAGATAGATAGATAGATAGATAGATAGATAGATAGATAGATAGATAGATAGATAGATAGATAGATAGATAGATAGATAGATAGATAGATAGATAGATAGATAGATAGATAGATAGATAGATAGATAGATAGATAGATAGATAGATAGATAGATAGATAGATAGATAGATAGATAGATAGATAGATAGATAGATAGATAGATAGATAGATAGATAGATAGATAGATAGATAGATAGATAGATAGATAGATAGATAGATAGATAGATAGATAGATAGATAGATAGATAGATAGATAGATAGATAGATAGATAGATAGATAGATAGATAGATAGATAGATAGATAGATAGATAGATAGATAGATAGATAGATAGATAGATAGATAGATAGATAGATAGATAGATAGATAGATAGATAGATAGATAGATAGATAGATAGATAGATAGATAGATAGATAGATAGATAGATAGATAGATAGATAGATAGATAGATAGATAGATAGATAGATAGATAGATAGATAGATAGATAGATAGATAGATAGATAGATAGATAGATAGATAGATAGATAGATAGATAGATAGATAGATAGATAGATAGATAGATAGATAGATAGATAGATAGATAGATAGATAGATAGATAGATAGATAGATAGATAGATAGATAGATAGATAGATAGATAGATAGATAGATAGATAGATAGATAGATAGATAGATAGATAGATAGATAGATAGATAGATAGATAGATAGATAGATAGATAGATAGATAGATAGATAGATAGATAGATAGATAGATAGATAGATAGATAGATAGATAGATAGATAGATAGATAGATAGATAGATAGATAGATAGATAGATAGATAGATAGATAGATAGATAGATAGATAGATAGATAGATAGATAGATAGATAGATAGATAGATAGATAGATAGATAGATAGATAGATAGATAGATAGATAGATAGATAGATAGATAGATAGATAGATAGATAGATAGATAGATAGATAGATAGATAGATAGATAGATAGATAGATAGATAGATAGATAGATAGATAGATAGATAGATAGATAGATAGATAGATAGATAGATAGATAGATAGATAGATAGATAGATAGATAGATAGATAGATAGATAGATAGATAGATAGATAGATAGATAGATAGATAGATAGATAGATAGATAGATAGATAGATAGATAGATAGATAGATAGATAGATAGATAGATAGATAGATAGATAGATAGATAGATAGATAGATAGATAGATAGATAGATAGATAGATAGATAGATAGATAGATAGATAGATAGATAGATAGATAGATAGATAGATAGATAGATAGATAGATAGATAGATAGATAGATAGATAGATAGATAGATAGATAGATAGATAGATAGATAGATAGATAGATAGATAGATAGATAGATAGATAGATAGATAGATAGATAGATAGATAGATAGATAGATAGATAGATAGATAGATAGATAGATAGATAGATAGATAGATAGATAGATAGATAGATAGATAGATAGATAGATAGATAGATAGATAGATAGATAGATAGATAGATAGATAGATAGATAGATAGATAGATAGATAGA
Source organism: Latrodectus hesperus (assembly GCA_037975125.1). Lineage (NCBI taxonomy): Eukaryota > Metazoa > Arthropoda > Arachnida > Araneae > Theridiidae > Latrodectus > Latrodectus hesperus. The sequence goes on from CM075855.1 coordinate 61,366,496, forward strand.
TAGATAGATAGATAGATAGATAGATAGATAGATAGATAGATAGATAGATAGATAGATAGATAGATAGATAGATAGATAGATAGATAGATCATATTAACATTACTTTAGTTATTTCAGTTTCCTAATAAAAACAATAAATAAACTTCATTCATTTAGTTTTTACTAATAAGCAAATACATTTAAAGTTAAGTTATTTCAGTGTAGTTTTTAAATTGTTCAGTAAATGAATAAGCACATATATTTTTACAGTATTGTATACAAACTATTAAGTAAGATTAGCCTGTGATATTTTTATTTATGTTAGCTAAGCATGACTGTAGTTAATAAATAATTTGAAGAAATATGCTCCTTACAATGAAGGCTGTAAATTTTTGTTATTTTGGAGAAATTTATTGTTAATCTTTAATTTCCATTTTATTGGCATGTTTTCTTAGTAATCTTCAGAATATTGTGAATTTCATTTCATTTTTAAGAAATAAATTAAAATTCACATAGAATCTCATTATGTTACTTTGTAATCTATTATAATTTTTAGTTTCAATAATTGTATGAATTGTCTGTAATTAATTTAAATACAAGTAATTTAAGTTGATACTTAATTTGATTAAGTAACAAAAAATAGTTAGGTTTAAAAAAATTTATCTACTCATGTTATAAAATATTTTAGCTGCATAAAGTTAATAAAAGTGCTTAACGTTTTTCCTTTCAAAATCAGACTTTTAAATATTTTTTTATTAATACAAAAGTCATAAATATAAAAACAAAAAGAATTTCTCAATGTTATCCCACCACGCCTCTTCCATGTTTGGTATTTTTGATCTATTTTGAAGAAAATGGAGATTATATTTGTTCATACAACTTTTACCTTTAAGTTCTATTAATACGTGAACATATTTATTTTAAATAAGAAATTTACTTTTAAATATATTTAAAACCTATCACGTACATTAACTGAATAATTAATTTAACATTACCATGACATAAATTTTATAATTTTAGTCGTTAAATTATTAATCAATAAAACAATATATTATTTCTGTAAAATATAATTTTCTTTTTTCAAACTTCCTACCATTGTGCAATATTTTTTTGTAAAAATTTTTTGGTCTTTCTGTATATAAAACTCAAACTAAACTAAACTAATTTTTCTTATATTTTCCATGAAATAAAATTTAATTTCATCTTTTTGTAACATTTGTTACTTTTTGTACTAAAGTATTCAATTCTAAATTCAAATGAATTTTCTTAGTTTACTATTTTAACTTAATATTTTTAAAATAATGTTCAATAAAAATTTTTTTAAATAACCCTTTTATAGTTGATGTATAAAATCAAGTTTACTATCTTATACATAGCTATAAAGGGATTTATCTATTCATATTTTGAATTTGAGATCATTTTAATTTTTCAAAAATTAAACAAATTAAGCTATAAAAGTTTAAAAATTTATAAAAGTTGCTCATAATTATTAGGAAATTCAATTTCTCGAGCATTTTCCTTTTTGTCACATACTACCTAACTATAAACTTAACAAAACTCTTATATATATGTTACAAACTAATTTTTGTCAAATATAAATAAAAAATTCCAAAAATTATGAGAAAAATTTGTAATCTTATTTGAAAGTATATAAGCATTTATCTACAAAAGAATTTTGTTTGGAATTTTTTAAAAAATACAACAGTAAGCTTTTCTTTAACTAGATAAATTCATTGAATATATAAGATAACAATTTGGTTACATTCTTTTGAATTTAAATATAAAATTATGCAAAATATTATAAAATTTGAGAAACTCCTATTGCTTACATTTTTATGTATTTAAGTTTTAATGCGTAGAAATATTTCAAATATTTAACTATTAAATTCATTGATCAAAGTTTCATACTGACAATAACGTGTACAATCAAACACTATAAAATTTTCTATTCAATTTTTTGTATTTATTGCTGATTTAAACTAAAAAATGTAATATTAGTTTGGTTTCTTTAAAAAAAATGAGTAACAATACCTAAAACGTTGCACTGAATATCAGAGTTCAGTAATGGCTGCTTTTTTGACATTTTTAAATCTAAATAATATTTTGAGGATGAAAGCCGCAATTTCAAAAAATAAATAAATATACATAATCTGCAAGAAAAAATAGAAGCTTTACCTCCATTTCATTTTTAAATAATTGCATTTCGCATTAAAACCATTTTTTGGCAGAAATAAACTTGGGATATATTTAATTGGAAAGACAGCGAAGAATGCGATATAGGCATTTGTCTACTGCAAATCTCTTTGTAAAAAGGAAAAATAATTTAACAGTTTACGATGTAACAAAGGAATATTCGCTTTTGTTTTTATACGACGAATGATATCGGAATTTTTCTTAATTTAACAAAGAATAAGTAATAATTCACGAGATATAAAATACTTTGTTCTTTTAAAATATGTTTTGACATATACAGAATTAGAAAATAGTATTTTCCTTTGGCTTTTTTTTCAAGCAAATAACTTTACCCGATTTTTTAATTTTTTATATTTTAAACATCTTTAAAATAATAATAATATATAAACTGTTTATGAAATCAATAAAAATAATAGTGCTGTTCTTTAGTAATGTTTTTTATTCTCTTCTTAGTTGTTGTTGTTATGTACCAGGCTAGCAATATGGGGTGCACTGCTTCACTTTTCCAACTGAATCATATTTAGGTGTAGAGTCGGACTTCAGTACACACATGCCATAGGTACCCGTTTATAGGGTTGGCAACCATTCACAACACATTCATACAAGGAAAGGACAAAGACAGGATAGATAAAGTTCATCCATGCCCGAACCGTGATTCGAACACAGGACCTCCCTATCCGTAGTCAGAAACGCTGGCCACTAGACAAGTTGGGCGGCTCTCTTCTAAGTAATTTCTATTTACTAATATCATTAGTATACTTATATTATTATATTATTACTAGTATTATTATATTAGTATTCTTCTTAATAATTTATTATTATAGCAAGATTTTTCTATTAATTGTTTTATTCACATATAGTTCTATTATTAAACTTGTCTAATGATCTCGACTAATGGTCACTAATGAATTCGAAGAAAACTTACTATATTCGACTCAATTTACTAGAATGAATTTGCTGTTCTAGACAAATTGGTGGAAGTTACACGAAAAAATTTTACCTTGAAATTTTGATATCAAATGAATAAATGTGTTTTATAAATCATCTGTTTAGAAATAACCAAAAACCAGAATCAAAAATTAATCTTAGCTAAAAAAGTTTTTCTGTGATTACAATAATAAGAAAGGAAATATGAGTTTTCTGCTACATTTAAATTCCATGCTTTTAGAGTTTTAAAAGGTCATTCTATAAAACAGGGATTCTTATTTAGCTTAACTTATTTCATTTACGATTTAATTCTTTTTATCAAAGCTATCAGTTTTTAGACAGTTAGCAGTTTTTAGTTCTTTTAAACACCTAACAACACACACATTTTTTTCTAATAAGCAATTGTATATGTCAAACAAGTCAAAATAACGAAGTTACTTTTATTATACATCAAAAATGTGAAACAGAATTTTTCAACAATTTCTTCTATAATTTCAAACACAACCAAGTATACCAAATAAGGGCATGCTGATAGGTAATAACAGTGAGCAACATATTAAGTAACAAAAGATTTTAAACAAACAACAAACAAATTATATATATATATATATACAGGGTGATCCAAAAGTCAGGACGAACTTTAAAAATGAATAATTCGAAAACGAATCACGATACAAAGATGCGGTTTGCACCAAACGGATAGAAAAGAAACCGGGTTTTGTGTGGCAATGAAAAAAAATAGTTCTGTTGGCGACCAACAGATGGCGCTGTCGGATTTCTGATGTAGGATTATGCAAAGCAACAAACGATATAAAAAGAAGCAACTGCAGCAAGTAATGGTAGTCGAAGCTGGTATGCATCGAAATGCTGTCCATAGTTGAGAAAGCCCTCTTAGTTAAACTGTTTTATAAGAATTCGGAAAGTGCCATTGCGGCATTGCGAGCATATCGCTACATGAAGGGTATGCGAGATAGCAAAGGACCAATAACGTCTTCTGCATTGAATAAAATTGTGAAAAAATTTGAAGCTACAGGTTCTTTGGCATCACGTCAAAGAAGTTGACGTTCCTCAACTGCAGCTGCTGTTGCCACGACAGTGGAGCAGACGGTGCAAGCCATGTCGGCGGTTGCTGCACATGGGGAGTGCAGTGCTCGAGAAGTTTCGAGGCAGACAGGAGTATCGTACGGAAGTGTCTGGAGAGCGCTGCGAGTAACTTTGCAACGGTATCCCTACAAGTTGTAACATAACTAAAAACTGAAACCTCCTGACTTCGACTCTCGCCGACATTTTGCGAATTTGGTCTTCAATAAGATGGAAGAGCAGCACGACTGGCTTCACACTGTGCTTTGGACAGATGAAGCACATTTCACACTCTCTGGCACTGTTAACACCCACAATTGTCGAGTGTGGACCACAGAAAATCCACATGCATTTGTTGAGGTACCCTTGCAACAGCCTAAAGTGACAGTCTGGTGTGGCTTCACTGCTGATTTCATAATTAGCCCATTTTTTTCGAGGAAGTCACACAGACAGGTTTCCAAACAGTTTCTGTCACCGGTAAGCGATATCTAGCACTGTTACAGAACAGCATTATTCCTGAACTGCAAGCGCGACAGGCACTCCAAACAGTCACCTTTATGCAAGATGGAGCACCACCTCATATTGCTCTGCCTGTGCAACCCCTGCTACGCTCAACATTTGGGGAGGATCGTATTATCAGTCGCTACTTTAATCACGCATGGCCTCCAAGATCTCCCGATCTCACACCCTGTGACTTTTGGCTGTGGGGCTTCTTGAAGTCAAAAGTGTACAGCGAACAACCGGCATCACTAGCGGCACTGAAAGATGCCATCCGCCAAAATGTGTCTGCCATAACGCAAGAAATGCTACTAAATGTTGTGAATGGTGTGGTGACTCGTCTCACAGCTTTACTTCTGAATGATGGACAGCACATTGAACATTTACTGTAGTAAGTACTAATTAACTGTAATTAATCTGACTTCATTAATCATTGTTTCATTTGTAAAACATCTTTTGTTGCAATAAAACACTATAGCGCCATCTGTTGGTCGCCAACAGAACTATTTTTTTCATTGCCACACAAAACCCGGTTTCTTTTCCATCCGTTTGGTGCAAACCGCATCTTTGTATCGTGATTCGTTTTCGAATTATTCATTTTTAAAGTTCGTCCTGACTTTTGGATCACCCGGTATATATATATATATATATATATATATATATATATATATATATATATATATATATATATATATATATATATGAAATTAATATTCTTCTTTTTTCTTCTTTTAGGATACAAAATCTATTATTAATATTCCTCATTTTCTTCTGAATAGCAGATAAAATACGTTAATTTATTAATTAGGAATTTATTTTAAAAAATGTTGCTGAGAAAAAATAATTAAGGAAAAATCTATTGATTAAAAAGCAATTAAAAGATATTCTAATTTCTATTTTTAACTTAGTCGTTTACAAAATAATAAAAATAAAGTGAAGCAATAAGAAATAAGATAATTTCCAATTATTAAGGCAAAGTATTTTGACACAAACCTTACTAAAATACATTAATCAAAATTTTCAAATAAGCATTATAAATTATTCTGCCTTCACTTCATTCTTGTTAATAATATACTTGATAAACTTACAATTAAATCTTTCAAGACACCATAATTATTAAAATTAAATCCAATTACACTTTGGATAATCTCTCCTGTGAATTTCCAAAACTTTCATTTAGAATAAAACTGCTGCTGCAGAAAAAGTATTTTAATATAGATATATATCAAGTGGTATAAATTTCGAATCAAAAATTAACTTACCACGCCTTTCTCATGTCCACAGTTAATCTTTTGTTTCTGAACTAGATGTGATTTTATTGTCTTTCCTCTTAATTTAAATATCAATAAAATAATAAAAATTAGCTTTTAATGCAATATTTATATCTGCTGCTATATTATGAAAGTTTGAATTTCGAAAACAATACTAACTATATAACTTTCTAATAAAATGTTAAGAATCGGTTCTTTTAAACATCATAGATAATAGTGTAACAGTACACTAATAATTTCTACATTTTTCAAACAAACAAAATTTTTATAAAATATATTTTTACATTTTAAAATTAATTTTACTTTTCTATAATGCAAATCTTGTCTTAAAATTCTCGATCAAAAAACAGTTTGGGAAAAACTAGTGAATTAGTTTATTAGGAAAAACTAGTTTATTAGAATGTCCTTAGCAAATATCTTTCTCTTTTTTAAATTTAATTGAAGAGTGAACGGAGCAAGGAGGTAGAGCATTGTTTATCAATTAGATATATAAGGCAAATTAAATGAGTTTTATAACCTTTTTTCTGTAATAATGTATCAATAAGTAATACAATTAGTGTGAGGTCATCACGTAAAAAACTATAAAATTTTGTTTAATGTTTATTATGAATACATTTTGTAAAATAAGAATAAAGCCAATATACAGTTCACACAATCATATACTACATTAATTTAAACATCATTCTATATTTACTCAGTATAACAATTTTTTCTTCTGGGTCTGGCGTCTGCCTGGATAATGTGGTCAGGGAAGCCGTTGTACATATTGCAGGGTATGTTGTCTGATGCAAGCAATGGGCGGCTGGTCATTATTTTTCTGATGTTATGTTGCGGCCATTGGGCACCTACTGAAGGTAGGAGACTGTCAACGGCCGCAACATAAAATCCACGTAATGTTTTGCTGTCATAGTGAATACGAAATAGAGTTGACCTAGAATCGTACGCAATATGGTGACCCAAATCATGAGGCCTCGTTGTCGCGAAGTCCTCAATTGCTACAGGATTGGACCTGTCTCCACGTCGACGTCACACTCGTACGCTGTAACTATCAGTAAAGAAACAGAAGAGTGACTCATCTGAGAAGACGATCCTGTGCCACTCCGTCGACCACATCTCTATAATCCAGCACCATTCCAGACGTTGGCGTATATGCTTGGAGGTCAATAGCAGTCTTCTTAAAGGACGCCAAGAGTGCAGGCCACTAGCAACCAATCGACGGTGAATGGTTCTGCTCTATATGGGAGTACCCAAGGTGTCTTGCACATGCTGCAGAACTTCGGTAGACGTGCTTTACAGGGTCACCACCGCTTCCCATTGGACGTGTTGATTCACGCTTGCTGACGTCACTCTGGCTGCACCGGCTCCCTGCAAACGTTCCACAGTTCCTTTTATCAATCATCTTCGCCAAAGCCGGTACACTGTGGACATACCTAGATGTCTGTCAACCGCGCTTTGCCGTAAGGACCAACCGACACTTCTCAGTCCGATTACCATACCCTTCGTAAACTCGTCTGTCTGTTAGAATTGACTCCGCCAACGATGGTTTGGCATTCTCTTCAAGTATATGTGTCCTCTGCGACAAGAACAAACTTTCAATGATTATTTTAAAAGCCACAATAACGGTGCAAATATTGCCTACTCTACCGATTCTTCACCCTATATCTTATATGCGCTTGAGAGCTGTGCCTTTCACATCATTTGCATAACTCGATAAGGTGCGTCTCCCCTGAAATTTGCATAATTTTCTGACCACTCCTTTTTGGTGTTGCATCTTCAGATCGAGCAGTGTACATAGCAAAAATAGCTTTCATAAGTAACGGCTTCAACTTTTTGCGACATTATTTAACTCTAAAAATATTTACCACTATGATGAAAATGCAATAGATTTTAATGAATTGATGATTTTATGGTGGTTCATTAAAGTAAATTAATGAAACTTTATCTCAAATGGTTTAAATAAATTCTATATTCCTACTGACTTTTTTTATTTTGATACTATTAAATTTATTTTTACAATTTTTTGTTAATCTTCTGTTATTTAATAAAATGGGATTACACACAGTCGAAAGATAAGCGTATAAACATGTACAAGCAGTAATTAAAAAGTATTTCCTTTATATGAAAATATTTTGAAATATTTTAATAATAAATTATATAAAAAATATTTCATATTTTCTACATATATTTAAATTAATTTGAATGTTTCTTTATATTTTTTCATGGTAACAATTTAAAATTTAAATATAATGGCTTATTAGCACTCATTTCCTTTCTTAATTATTGCTTGAAATTAATTTATAACAATGGCATGTTGAAAGAGAACTGATAATTGTATTTGATCGGTATTTTTAAGGGAACTTCGAATCAAATTTGATGATAATCTATGAAATGAATTTGGCAAAAGAGATTTATAAATTTCTGCTATTATGTCAACGAACACATTTCACATATGAGAAACTCTAGCTTCACAAAAATTTAATAACTTTGGTCTTACAAAACTTAAATTCAATCTCTTTCTATTTCTATTCAAAAGTTAGCCAACAGCTAGCTGTTGATTTAGAAATAGTTTAATCAATATAAACATCAAATAGGAGGAATAGTTTATAATAAATCAAAATGTATTTCTTGTGTTTTATCACCGGTATTTTTTATAACTCAAACATAGCTTACACAGTCAGTTCTTTTATTGATTCTAACATTAAATGTCTGAGCTACATAATTTTCCACAGAGTGTTTATCACATTATTCCGGGGTTTGAATTTTTTTGTTGAAAAAACAATTTGAATAAATACATTTTCGCTGTAGATAACAGTTGGAAAATTATGGAAGTAGAGACATCAGTAAAATGCGTGGGGGAGCTTATCTTTACACGGTGCCGACCGATGGCGGAGTGGTTAGTATCCCTAACTTCGAAGCAGTAAGTCTCGGTTCGAATCCAGATTCAGTCATGAATGTTCCTTTCTCTCTGTGTATGCTTTTTTCGAAGGAAAGATAGTATACACCCTGGGTGTCCCACTGTAAAAAATCGCCCTCACCTTTGCTGCTTATAGTGCTTAATCTGATTAAATTAGAAAAATGTAATCGGGCGTTAGAAAAAATCTTGACATGGTTATACCTAAATGTTATCTTTTTCAAAATTACCTGAAAATTTCTATCGTTGTAATAAACCCATTTTAATTTTTACTATGGAGTTATTACAAAATTACAATTTGAAACTTACGACATAAAATTTATGTACCGAATTTTGATAAGCAATCAAATTTATTCGTGACTGCAAAGTAATGGCATTACATCAATATAAATTAAAATCATTGCAGCAGTCAATCTAATTTTGTAATATAGAAAATAATAATATATTTTCTTTGAATGTCATTTGATTATCCTAATTTGATAATTTGACTTTTGTGCTTTTAAATTTGTTTACAATAATACTTTAACAAATATATTTAGAAAGAAATTTATTTTTTTCATTATTTGTGAGAAAAATTTTATGATTATAGTTTGATTTTTAATTTATGTCACTGTATTAAAGACTGCATTATCTTGTAAGTGCTTAAGAAAAAAATCTATCTATACACAACTGTGTATATAATAGCTATTAAGTTTAACTTTGTTTCACTAACTATATATTATAATTTTGTTCAAGATCACATAAAATAATTTAACTATTGTCATTAATTTATTTTTAACTTATTCCCCTACGTTAAAACATGTTTTACTAAAAATAAAAAAAGGCATTATTTCACGTTTAAGCAAAATTTCTAATTTTTGAAAGCGTTGGTAAATTACATTAAAATTGGAAATGAATTATTGGCACTTCGTAACTAAATGTAAGTGATCATATGTATTTTTATAACGCACACACACAATACTAATCTAAAATAGTAGTTTTTCTATTGAATTGTTTTGATTCAAGAAATTAAAATTAAATTCAATTTCTCAACTTTTGATATGTTTAAAGATTTTATAAAATGTTGTTGTCTTACAATATTTCAAATGCATAGCCCCTTGTGAAATAAAATTTTTGTAAATAAATTTTTATAAATTTCATTATAATAACAGTTTTGTACAGTTAAGAAAATTTCCTAAATCATTTTAAAAAAGATTTTGCATTAAATTTACCAAATGTATTTTATAAATTTCTGATAAACAACAGTGAAATAAATTAAAAGTTTTGATGTATGCAAAAATTGTTAATTGCTTATTTATATTTTGATCTATAAAATTAATAACTTCTCACATACAGATGCACATAATAATCTGTTTAAAAATTTAAATTTAGAATTTCAATTAGCATTGAATCACACATAAGAAACATCAGACAGAATTAAATATAAAGAAGTATTCATGACATTTTACTCAAAATTATCAACTTTTTATTCGATTTCTTTTACATTTACTTAACATTTCCAACTTTCTCTACATTTACTTTTCTAACTAATTTCTTCCTAAAGAACCTTATCTCTATTATAACTCATACAAAATAATAATAATTGAATATTTTTTAAAGAAAAAGATTTATTCAACATAATGGGATACTTTAAAAAGAATTAATTTTGATCATTAATAAAAACCAAATTTAAGTTCTTGTAATATCAGTCTAATACAATAACCTATAATGTGTACATTACAAAATATATTAATAAAAAGTAAAAGGGCAAACTATTAAATGTTCTTTTATTTTGTCATGAAAGAAAGTTTCAAAAAATATTTGGAACTTAGAATTACTTCAAACATATCTGACATTTTTAACCTATGCCAAAAAATTTGTTACATAATTGCATTTGTGTCAAAAACATTTACTCGTTACAAAATTTTTGAAAATTAAACACTATTCCAGATCATATTAAAAATATATTTCTACATTTCTTAAGATTTAAAATTTTCTAAAAAATATTAATTTTGTATTTAGTTATAAGAAGATTTAAAGATGTCTTTATACATCAAGGCAAAAGCATACCATATATATATATATATATATATATATATATATATATATATATATATATATATATATATATATATATATATATATATATATATGCATAATATAATATATATATATAGTTACATTAAAATCCTATTGTTAAAAGAAATATTTAAAAATATTTCTAGTTAAGTGTGGGATGCTTAAACTTTAGAATATTTAAATAGACTCTAAGACTTGAATTATGGTGGTTTTATTTTGGATACAAAATTTCAGAATCCTAATCTAGAAATACCATTTATGCTTAATCGCAAAATTTTATCAAAATACATTCCACTTTCATTCAGTCAGACAATGGAAGACAATTACACTTTAATTGTCGTGGGAACCTGATTGGTATATGTAGCTAATTTGTTTTCTTCCATTAATTGCTCCAGTCTTATCATGCTGATAAAGTCTAAGCAATGTTAAATTAGCAAGTTTTTTAATTCAAGTCACAGAGTTAAAAGGTCAAGCACATTTGAATTATCTCAGCATAAAAGCTGAATACTTGAATTAAATGTGGTTCAAAATTGCAGTGTGCTGTCATTTTGACTCTCATAAGAAATATAACACAAACAATATTAATATTTTCAATTAATATTAAACTTTTGTTGAAAATAACACTAATTATGAACAGAACTGCCTGTTAATTTTAGTGTTTATAAAATAATAATTTACGTTACCTTCATAGAATTCTGCTACCGAAGTTCTTACTATAAAATTTTCATATGAATCAAATGTAACAAAAATAGTTAACAGTACAAAATGCTGATAAAAGCAGAGGTGCTCAATGATATACAAACCCAACTCTAAGAGGAAGAAGAAGAAGGAAGAATGTAACAAATATAATCTACACTTTTTTGGTAAATTTTAGAAAGAATTCTTTTTATAAAAACCAAGCTCTTTTTAATTATTAAAAGTTTTAGGTTGGGGAATGAGTTCGAAGCGTTTTTACCAAAGACTTTTATTTAAACAAAAAGCAATAATTGTACCAATAAGTTAATCAATAATATATTCTCCGTTGCTGTTTACAACCTCTTCCCACCTCTCGATCAATTTGTTGATGCCGTTCCGCTAAAAATCACCTGGTTTGGTGTCAAAGAAGTTGCTGAGTCATTTTTTAAGGTCCACTGGATGCACTGGGAAATGTGTGCTCGAAAAGAATGCCACAGTCAACAAGGAGCTCTACATTGTCCAGCTACACCGCGTGAATGAGGCTATTTGACTGAAAAGACCTGATCGACATGGTCAAACCATACTCCTTCATGAAAAGGCCAAGCCCCATGTTGCACAAGTCGTCAAAATCGCACTTCAAGAGCTCGAATGGGAGATTCTTCGGCATCCACCGTATTCTCAGGACCTCGCACCCACCGATTACCATCTTATCTGAACCTTGTGAAACCATATGAAGGGTGTTACTTTCGATAACAAATAGGTCCTTAAAAACTGGCTCAACAATTTCTTTGACACCAGACCAGGCGATTTTGGGGGGAACGGCATCAACAAATCGGTCAAGAGGTGGGAAGAGGTTGTAAACAGCAACAGCGAATATATAATTGATTAACTTATTGATATAATTATTGTTTTTTGTTTAAATAAAAGTTTTTGGTAAAAACGTAACGAACTTATTCCCCAACCTAATATATTTAAGTATACACATTTAGTGTTATATTTTATATATTTATATTATTGAATAATATTGGATTTTTCTACAAATTTTATTAATCACTATGAATGTAGCTCTTTTCTCTCTTATATTTCAAAAACAGAAAAATATTTATAAAAAGAAGTATAGATACGTTATTTTTTTTATTTTGGATATTTCAAAGCATTAATATACTTCACTGCATACTTAGAGAATTATATATCTTTAATTACTTTATAGTTCTTCCTAATTTAGAAGCTTTTAATAAATTTTGAACATTTGAATTTTTTTTTAATTAATTTGAAAGAGAAGTCTGATTGGAATATTAGCTCCATACAAATTTCTTAAATATTAAAAATTTATTTATTTCCTTTTTGTTGTTCTTTATGTTGTTCTTCCTTTTTATTTTCTTTTTGTTTTTCTTTTTCTCATGGTGTAACCAAACACCATGAGATCATTGTAATGTTGTTGAAAATATCAGGAGATTGAAAATATTCACGAAAAAGTACTTTTACCTTCGTTTATATTATGGATTAAAACATTTAACTTTGTTTATACAGAATTTAAGTTTTTTTATTTTAAACTCTCTTGTCTCAAACATCTGAGAGCATTATTGCATCACTATTCCTATTGATCTTAAAAGTCCGTATTTTATTCACTGAGATAAAAATCAATGGGCATAAAATAGGATTTTTGTAGTTGAAGATCCAAACTGCTTGAGGGCTGTTGGCCGAAAAAATTTGTAGTATTTTGAGCACTTTTATGTCAATCGTCAAAATATTATGATGTTTTTGTTTGAAATATTTGAGATTAAATGAAATGAAATAAAATATGGCTAAATAATATCAATATTTACTATCAAAGAATGCTATCTTATTTTTCCAGTTAGTATAAACTACCTGTAAAATATCTTTACAATAAGCCATTAAAATAAAAAATTCTAATTTATATTGATTAATTCCTGAATTACAATGATTATATTTTATACCTTAACTCGATTTGAAATAAAATTTAACTTAATAAGTTATGTATTGAAAACTTAATACTATTCAAAAAATATTTAATATATCTGCCTTTATAACAGACTTAAACTACAAGAGAGTTATAAAAATCAAATTTAAGTATTTCCAAAGATAAATATTATAAGATGAATTTTTCTTATTTTAATCAGTAAGAAGTCATGATATTTTTTGATGAATTTTACTAAATTCATATTTCTCCAGAATTTTTCTAGTACTTTTAATAAGGATTGTGCAACCATACATAATTAATATCCTCACAAAGCTCTTTAACCAAATTAAGAATGGATTCAGGATTCCTAATTATAGTAGAGATGCTTTTAAAAGTTTAGTTAGGGCATCACTTGATTCAACAAAATTTAATTTATTAAAACAACTAGAAATTTTGGGTTTTTGATATTTTCTCACTGTTAATACACGCCCATTTTCAATAAATTAAATAATAAATATTTATGCTTATGTTAAGTTTAACGAAGATTTTGTTCAACCTTATACGGAGCAATGATTTAGCTTAAATACACCCCATCAGTCAAGGTTATTCATAATCATTAGTTATAACCTTGTATCAAATGTGATTATTAAGAAAACTCTTTCTTTTTACAAATTTTAACATTATATTTTTCTCATAGTGATTGTTGAATCTGACTCAGGACAAACATTTTAAAGTTCAGTTTATTTATCAATAAAATGCGTTGTATAAAATTATGCAAAAAAAAAAGAAAAATAAGAATAATTTTAACGAAAATGTTTCAAACAAAATCATATTTTACAATCTGCATTTCATAGCTAATGAAAGTTTACAAAGAAACATTTTTAAATCAACAAAGTCCAGTTGTTATAAAATGTATGCTTACCTTCTGTCAAAACAAAAATGCAATTTTGATCAAATAAATAATTTTCCATGTGCAACTGAATATGAAATTTTTTCTTTAAATCATTTATAAAACTTTAAATTATTTATAAACCATTTTCTTAAAGTTTGAAGCTACAAATCTTCTCTCATGTAATATTTTTGTAAAATACTTTTAACACAAAATTCTTGTTTTACACCCATTATATATAACATGTATATGTTTTATAACTTGTTTTATTCATATAAAAACTATATATAATTTAATTTCAAACTAATTATTATTAAAATAAATTCATTTGTTTGATATTGAAAACCTTTCCTAAAATAAATAGTTTTTTAAAAGTATAAAATATAATTTCAAAATGGTAAAATATATCAAGACACTGGAAAAGAAAAATACCATGTTCATGTGATTTCTATGTAATAGAATCCTTCAAAAACTTCAATCTCAACGGGATAAATGGAGCATTTGCTCTTTTAGAAATTTATAAAAATTTACTTTTTTTCATGGTAACAAAAATTTACTGCAAGAATAGGAAATATGATTCATTTTTATTTCATAATGCAAAATCTATTTTTTGTGTACCTTGCAACTTAGTTATTTTTATTCATTGTCCAGTGAGTATACTGCATAGTTCTTTTCATCATAAACTGCATTCGAAAGCAATATTAAATTTCAGTATTTTTTAAGTTAATGTTTAATTTTATTGAATAGACAAATTGTTAGTATATACAATGATGACAGTTTCATTACATTTTGCTAATATTTTATTCTTTTAAAATGTGAAATCATTCTGATAAATCTAAAAGTTAATTAATTAATTAAATTTCAAAAATATTTTGAGGAATCTGAAGGCTCTATAAAGCTAATATATTATATCATTTTGAAACATGAGTTTTAACTGATTTTCAAAAATATTTTCAAAAGATTTGCTTCAAAAATCAAGAGATCAATTGATAAAATTTCTGTAAAATAAAAGAATATTTTTTCTATACTTTTATAAAATCTATTAATTTTTCATTTGTTTAAAATTTTAAAATAATTAAAAAGAAGATCATTGGAAAATGTATTCATTATTTACACATCGAATACACATAGTTGAGTGAATTTGTAATATATGAAATAATTTGAACATCATAAATAAATTAATTTTCGTAATCATAATTTTTTCTAAGATTAGAATTTTAAAAACGTTTAATTAAATAATACTTCGAAGTAGTTATTCAATGTATAATTAAATAATTCTTCATACTACTTAAAAACATTATAAATGTCTTAATTATTTTACGAGTGTTTTTATTTTAAATGGAAGTTTTATACAACTAAATATTACATCTTATGTACAAATGTTAAAATCATAAATATTCAATATATTTTTTAAAAAATTAAAATTGTAAATTAAGTTAATATTAGAAAGTTACATTAACAAGTTATATACACAAGTTAATAGTAAATACCCCATTTTTGTTTTCTTAATTTGATTTTAATCATTTGTTAGATTAAGTACCTAACAAATGAGAATTTTTCAGTAGCAATCAAGAAAGCAAGAAACAATCATTAAAGAATTTCTAATTGTTTGAATTGTTAAAATCATTCCCAGGAAAAAATCCAACAATAAATTTTCTATCTAATGAGTTTTTAAGAAATATTTATTCGGATTTATTACCAAGATTCGTTTTTAGAAAAAAAAAGTAAAATGTGTATTGTATTCCCTACACATTTTGCTTAATTTACTAATAAAGAAGTTGATAAAATCCAGTGTGAAATGCGTTTTTTTATTTCAAAATCTTTGAAAAACCAATTTTAAGTTTTTAAAGATCTTCTTAGAAATAATTGCACAAAATTCTGTTTTACGAACAAAGCTTAAATTCCTTTTCTAAAATATCACAATATTTTATTTCAAATAATAGTTGCAAATCGATACATCTTTTTGTGTAGCATATTGTAACTATTTGTTTTAAATTTAAAGCGAATGAAATATGCTCTATAAATCATATATTGTAATGTAACAAACATAATTGAATCTCTCGATTTTAATCATTTGAAGGGATAAAACTGATAAGAGTACTGAGAGGTTACCGTATTTTAAGAATTGATAATACAATAGTATTTATAGAATAATTTGTTCGCTTGTTATCTAAAATAGATTATTTAAAATACCAATCCAAACTTTACTACCTTTCTCAATATTAAAAAACAGCCAGTTTATTGTAAAATATATCAATTTTCAGAATAGTTATAATGTAAGCTTCTTTGTTTCACTCGCATTCTTCTATCAATGTTGTACATTTGAAATATATAATAAATGTTATAAGAATATTATAAAAATGCCAACTCTTTTACTACTATTAAAATGGACAAGTTACATTTTTTGTGACATTCATGTAGTTTAATCTATAACTTTACGGTTGAAATGGGAAACTGAACCATTTGTTAGGTTTATAAAAATTGACTAATTACACTGCTGGACAATTGCTAAGGACGGATCACAAATTGCAATGTAGATAACATTAAGCGAGACATGAGGCATAGTAGGATAAAATATAGTTGCCACACTATTCAGACATTAGAATAAAGAATATTTATTGTTCTGGAATGTACAAAAGCTGGGAAACATCTGAAAGAAAAAAATGTTCATTTGATGCTGCATACTTAAAAATGGAACAATGCATCTAAAAGTCAGCAGGCACCTTGAAGAAAGGTATCAGTACGGGATATGTCCACCGTGGAGTGTGATGCAACATTCCACATGTCGTATCATACTTTATCCCATTCCTCTGGGAGTGCACGGATGAGGGTGTTCTTGTTTGTCGGAGGATAGTTTCGACCAGCAACTTGCCTCCCCAAAGCATCCCACACATTTTCAATGGAGTTTAGATCTGGAGAACGTGACGGCCATACGAGGCGTTGAATATCCTCGCTATCTAGACAATCCTGAACAGCGAGTGTTCAATGACATGTTGCGTTGTCGTCCATAAAAACAAATTTATCACCGACAGTACCACGGAAAAGACGAACATGAGGAAGTAGAACTTCATTAATGTATCGTTGGCCCGTCATAGTCTCATTCGCAACCACATGTAGAGGCGTGTGGCCATTGATCATAATGCCGGCCCACACCATGACACTGCATGTCGGATATTGGTCCCTTTCCTGGATATTTTCTGGACGATAAGCAGTACCACTCTCGCACCAGATCAGTTGGCGTTTACAATCCGATGATAGACTGAACCTACTCTCATCTGAGAGTAGTAAGCATGCCCAGTCCTGTTCAGTCCAATTGCGATGCTCACGAGTGATGTCGGGAAGACATGCCAAAAATTTCAAGTTCGTCTATTAAATCTTTCTTGTAAAACTTTGACTTGAAACAACAACTGTCCACACGCGTCAAAACCTTTAAAGCTCTTATGAACGCTATCACGTGATGACCAGACGTGGAAAAAAATTTGCATACGCATACTTCTTCTTACTATATCCCGCACTTATACTAATTTTCCACATTTTGCTTACTTTCATTTTGTGGTTGCTATGGATGATAGTGTTATCCATCCTTAGCAATTGTCCAGCAGTGTATTATCTTAAGATATATTTTATATCGTGTTTTTATTTTAGACTTGTCGTATTTTTATTGAAGCATTTGACTCTAGAATTCACCAAAAATATTTATAAAAAATCATCAAGAAAAAAGCTTAAAAGTAAATGCATTTGAAATACTGTAAACGTTTTTAAAAAATTTTGTTCGCGTAACCAGTATTTCAGTGTGAAGAATATATTTTATGAAACTTAGTCTATGATTTTGGGAAAAATATAGCATATCAACTTAAAAGGAGATATGGTATGTGCTTACGATTCTGAAACACTTTTTATGCTTGAAATGTGCAGTTCAGAACTTATTTTAACTGTTGTGAACATGCACATTTGAAATGAGACTGAAAATGTGACATCAATTCCATCACCATCTCTGCAACAGAACAAACATTATGTGGTAATATAATCATAAATGTAGTAATCCAGTAATATGTAGCACTACATTTTCTCCAGAAGTTAATAAAGTACATTTTTTAATCTGAAAGTGATTTACTTGCGAGTGTTTCAACTGTGCTTATCAAATCTTAAAATCTTTGACTTAGTTTTTTAAAAAATTTTATCCTCATTACTTTGTGATGTATTTATTAAAATTATGTACACCTTATTTGAAACTATTAGTGTGTTGATAATTTAAAATAGTTGACAAAATATGAAAGTAGGATTTCATTGCTTTTGAATAAAATACAGAAAATAAAATTCTTATCTCCCAGTAGGCAGATATTTTCAAACCGTAAAGTAAACTAATCACTAATGTTCAAAAATAAATGAATGGCTCATATTTCAATTGAGATATGATTATATAGATGCAAAAAGTACCTTTTACATAAAATTAGAGAAATAAACCAATAAAAATTAAGTAAAATTTTCGTATTATTTTTTATTATCATTTTTATTCAAAAATAATAAATTTTTACTCTTCAAATTTCTTTTACAGCAAAACTTTAATTGAATAAAATTCATTCAATATGATACGTCTAAAAATTTCTACACATTTTTAAAAAATGATGCGTTCAAAAAAAAGAAAAAATATGTTCTTACATGTTATAAACAATACGCTCAAGCAATCATTTACTTTGAAAATTTATAATACATGTGAATGAAAAAATCATAAGTGTTTAATGACTTGGAAATAAAATTCCTGATTTTGAAATGTAAAATTTAAGATATAAGTAATTGATTCTGAAGAATTTAAACAAGTCTCTTTTTCTGAAGAAAAACATTGTCACTAATATTTATGTTATACCGAATACTTTAGAAACTCCATATTAAAAGATAAATATTTTTAGATTTTAGAAATTTTAACTGTCAAATAATTTTTGCAAAGAAATTATATGCAGTTGTATTTATAACACTAAAATTCAATAGTTTTCAGTCTAAAAACTAAACATTTGTTGTCTGCACTAATTCACGTCGAAAAACATAAATACAATAGATCAATATAGAAAATGTGAAAGATGATACGTACCTGATCCTTTTTTATAAAGTAAAGAAAATATTTACTTTGTTTCTGAACTTATTCTTTGTTTAAAAAAATTTTAGGTTTTGACTCTTTTTCTAATGATAAAATTCTTATTTGAAAAGGAAATTTTCCTTCACACTATAATTTTAAATAGTAGAGTTTTTGAACTTCTTGCAGCATGATTCTAGAAAATATATTTTAAATTTATGATTAATTTTGAAGAGTATTTATATTAGCACATTAAAAAATTTAAAAAATATTACTTAATTCAATTCTATCTGATTATCATATATTGAAAACCATTCATTTAAGTTTGTTTCTAAAATTAATGCATTTTTTTCCTTTTCTTGTTTTCGTAAAACAAAGTATATTAAATCATGAAAAATTATAATTTTAGATAATTTTTAATTGTTAAGAAATATCAGTATTTTAGTGTCAGTCACCTTACTTCAATTGTCTAAAAACATAAAATTTCTAAACTAGATTTTTATTGATAGTTTATTTTAAATATGCAATGTTAGATCCGAGTATTAAAAATAATTTTTTAGATAAATTTTCAATTTCTATCAAATTTCTATTCTGCCCAAAATTTCTTTGGTAGTAAATCAGCAAAAACTTTATTTATAAGCGATGAAATTATTCAATCCAGTATATATTCTAAATCTGAATTTTATGTCTAAATCTCTCATGAATATTTTTAATTTTAAATGCTATAAGGTAATTATTATTTTTTACATCTTTAGATAATCCTATTGATATATTTAATAGTGCACGGGAAAATATAATATACTATATATTGACGCTCTAAGCCAAAACATTTTATCAAATTCAGAATCTATAGTTCACCAAACCCTGGAGAGATAAAGTGATCTTCTTAACCTCCAGACGTTTTTTGTATGGGAAATTGTCCAGGAACATCGATCTCTGAATAAGTAAGCAAATAAAAATCAGTGAAGGAAGGAAGAACGAAAAAAAACAGATTTTTTAAAAACAACTATATTTCCATTCCTTCGGGTATATAAAAATCATACTTCCTTTTTGAATCTAACATTTTTAAGGAATTCTTTTATTTATGATTTGCCCAGGAGCAAAACACAAATAGAGAGGAAGCTTGTTTGAATTGTTATAAATTTTTGAAAGAAAAAAATAAAGGAATACTTTTCTGGAATTCATTAATATGTATTCAAGTTGCAAAACAAAATAACTTTCGGTTTTTGGACCAAAAAAATTAAAACTTTTGTTAAAAGCATTTTATATATATCAATACAGTTAAATTGAAATACATAGTAATATGATTTAGATAGTTTTTGGAGTAAAAAATATCCCTTGAAACGCAGTGTAATTTGAACTCATTTATGGCATTAAAGAAAGGTGAAATTCATTCTGTTTAAATAACCCATTGAGATATCTCCAATGATCGTTTTGCTATAAAGTAATATTTAAAACGATGCCATCGTTTATAAAATACAGCTCGAAATGACTTTATCATAAAGTCATACGAAAATATGATATAATCTTTGCTTATTTTGTTTGCGATAAGCATGTCCTCAATGAAATATTTTTTCAGTTATTTGTATGGAATTAATGTTCCTGATATGTTTTAATTAATTTTAAAAAAATAAAATTTTATTACAATATATATAATTTTTATTTATTATATTTATAATCGGAATCCAATATTGGTATAACGAAGTTAATGAATAATCAAATATTAAACCACTCTATCAACATTTCCAGTTTATTTTATTATAATAAAACTCTCTTAATTTATAAAAACTAATTCAGCATCTATTAAAGGCTATTTTACAACGACTAATAAAAAACGCATAAAAATGCATAAAAGCATCTTATCCACCTTGAAAGTAATTTCATAAACTTATTGTATGCACTGAAGAAATCTATATATGTTCCTCAAAAAATTCGAATACAGTTTATCCGTATTCTTAAAATATACAGTTATTTCAAACATTGCAGCATTAGTCTAGGCATTAACTGTTTCTGGTAAGTAGCTTCGGTATGTTGTAAAAATTTTAAATACATCTATCCATTATTTTTATGAATAACTAATACGATTTTTCATAGGATCATTTAATTAATAGAATACAATTTAGTGGAAATTGGCTTAATTAACAAATTAACTCTAACAATTGTTTCCCATTAACATTTTTTGCAAATTCTCTAAATGATCTCCTTAAGGAAATTCAAAGTATATTTTTCTAAGCAAAAGAAGCAATTATGCAAATTTCACGGCTAATTTTACTTCCTCTCACGTGAGCGATAATCTCATTTTCCATTGTTTTTCCCTGTTAGAAGAATGACCATCTTACAATTATATTCTCTGGGGAAATCCAAATAGCATATCAGTTGAGGGAAAACATTTTTACAAGTAATTTTTGTAAAAATATTTTCGCTCAACTGGTATGTTATTTGGATGAGAAGTATTTTTTATGTATTTCTTTACTAATAGTTTTTTCAAAAACTAGAATAGTTTAATTGTTTTATTTTTATTTAAATTTCATTTGCATCTTTTTTTGGGAGAGATTTGTTCTTCAACATTTTATACTTTAAATAATTTCATTTTATTTTCATATTTTGAACTAAAATATTTTCTCAAACAGAATGTAAATATGTAAATAACATTTAATAAAAAATTTAAAAAAATTCCGGGTCCCAATATTACATAAAATTATTATTTCCAAACTTTGGTCATCATAAATAGGAAATAATTATTTTTTTCTAATTAATCTGAAGCAAATTAATTTACGCAGAAAAAAATTAAGCTTGTCGCACGTAGTACGAGGGTTACTCTGAAATTTTTGAGATACGCGCAGACTAGAATTTACAAAATAAAAATAACGGTTTAATTTTAAAGTGCAAAGTATTTTAACACAGTAGACGATTTTTTATTGACTTACTTCAACTTGTTTAGCGTGGAATAAATTTTAAACAGAAGAGAAAATGGAGTTGACGCGAAAACATTTTCGCGCTTTGATTTTCTAAGCTTTCAAAGCAGGATTAAATCAAGAAGAATGCGTTCAACGGGTACAATCAGGATTTGGTGATGAATCTCCAGCTCGTGCTACTGTATTCAGATGGTTTAGAGAATTTAGAAGATGTCACAATTTTCTTCAGGATGAAGAACACACATGAAGGCCGCCGTCGGCAGCAATCCCGGATAATGTGTCTGCCATACGAAAAATGTTAATGGATGATAATCGCTGTACCTATCAAATGATACAGAAGGAACTTAACATTGGATCCGCAGCCATACACAAAATCATTCGTGAAGAATTACATATAAAGAAAGTAGTTTGCCGTTGAGTTCCCCATAATCTAACTGAGCATCAGAAAGAGGAGCGTGTCAGAATCAGGAAAGAAACTCTTAATATGCTGAATGATGGTGGCCACAGCATCATTTCTAAAATTGTAACAGGTGATGAAACGTACATATCGTTTTTTGACGTTCCAATACGTCAAGAAAGCAAAGTATGGGTCTTTGAAGATGATCCCACGCCGACAATGTTTCACCATTGTCGGCGTGGGCACTGACGTTTCACCATTGTCGGCGTGGACAAAACAACGCGCATTGAAAAACGTGATGTATGCCGTTTTCTTCAGAAGTACGGGATTAGTCAAAACCATCAAGTTGGAAAGATAGAAGACAGTAACAGCAAACTGGTATACCACTAAATGTCTTCCAGAAATTCTACAAGAACTGAATGTTAGGGGACTAATGCTTCACCATGACAATGCATCTTCACATACAGCCGGATTAACAGTTGAGTTTCTTAAATAAAAACAAATTAAAGTGGTCGAACATCCGCCGTATTCACCAGATCTAGCTATGTGCGACATTTGGTTATTCTTTAATCTAAAAAAGAACTTACGTGGACGTCATTTTCATTCAAAAGAAGAGATTGATGTGGCTATAAATGCATTTTTTTCATCTATTCGAAGAAACAAATGGCTTTAGGCATTTAATCTGTGGAAAATTCGTCTACAAAAGTACATTGATGCTGGAGGAGACTACTTTGAACACACCTAAAATTTTGTAAGTATTACTTTAAAAACCTAGTTGTATCTCAAAAAGTTCAGAGTTACCCTCGAATCAACATCAGCTACCATTGATTAAATGGTGATCATTGTTGTATTGGCGTTTTCAAAAGTTTTGTCTATTTTAGGGACTTATATGTCTGATGGTGAGAAAAATTTCAATTCGAATAATTAAAAAAGAATTCGGTTTCTTTCCTTTGAAATATAAATATGACCCAATAATTACTTATAAAAAAGGTCTTCCGAAAATGAATTGCAGTGGATATCATATAAAGACTTTCTGATTATTATACTACCCATTGTTACTTTAATGTTGTTGTTGTAGTTACTAATGACACTTGGACAAGCCAAGCTCACAATGCCTTTTCGCTATACGAATTTAAGTCAATTGGGAGCGTATTTCGTTTTAATCAGAGCACCATGAAGGTGAAAGTACGACTTTGCTCTTCACACATGTTATAGGTGCCCGTTTATAGGGTAGGCAATTATTGACACCTCACTCATACAAGGAAAGGACAAAGACAAGATAAATAGAGAAAGTACATCCATGACCGAATCGGGATTCGAACGCAGGATCTTCTTATCTGCAGTTAGGCGGATTAACACTTGTAAAACCACTAGACAAGTTGGGTGGCTATTTTAATGCAAATTAGATTACATAAAGACAAAAGTATTATATTTTTATACATTTGTTTAAATTTCGTTTTTAAAGTTTCTATATTCTTTGGGTATTTTAATGAATAAAACTATTCGTTTAAATATACGCATACCATTGTATATAACTGGATAGATTTAAATAAGAAATTTTAACTTAATATGATCACAAACTCTGAAACAGAGAAAAATGTTTAACTTTATTAAGTGAAATAAAGGAAGGAATACAGAAATAAGATAACAAATATTTTTAAGTAGAAATCTGGAGAAAAAGCCTGTAAAGAGCTTTTCCCTCACATTAATAATTAACATATTCCGCTTCTAATTAACACTTGTAAAACCAATTAAATAGTTGGCTTATGGTTAAATTGGCTCTAAGGATAATTATTTTTTGATATTTGCACAAATGGTTTTATAATTACAATAAGAAAAACTTAAACATGTTTTTTTTCCTTCAATTTTGAGCAACGAGATCCAACAAGAACATTTAAATTCAGCATTATAGTATCAGCTATCAATATTTCTCAAAACAAATGCATACTTCCTTAGTGTATTTAAGATTTTTACAAAAAGTAATCTCACTTGATCTTATTCGAACGCAACCTGAAACAACTTGAATGATATATCATAAGCTCTAAAACAATTTAACATTTTCCACAGATGTCATACAAAAACTTTAAAAGACTATTGTATCCCTAGATATCAATTTTGTAAGGAAATCACAAAAACTGTAGTCCAAAATTAAGCATCGTTTTACCATTAAGGGATTGATAAAATTCAATTTTCAATTCGATTTACATGTAATTTACTCTCCTCAATTTTTTAGTCGCAATGTATATAGATTTAAACATACTATTTTAACAAAATCATTGCATTTTCAATATTTAATTTATAAACAATATTCTATGAGGGATGAAATAAGCACATATTTAAATGGTACAGGAGACCTTTGTAAGACATTTTAACATTCACAGTGTTAATTTTTATGCATAGTGAGTTGTATTATTGTGTATCATGGGAAGAGGCCCCGGAAAACTCCCACGCATCCAACCCCGACGGATGTGGACTTGCGAGAATTCATATAAGTCCGAAACTCACTTCTCATTGCTCTACAATGGCTATGATCGAACCCGGAATGCTGACAGTGCTGTTCTACTTATAAGTTACTGTGAGTTCAGTACCTTATGTTTTTAGAATTTTTTTCAAGTTTTTATTTTCATTGTAGTGCAATCATAAAATTTATCTGAAAAGGTCAGAATTTTTACAAGATATCAAAAAAGGACAGATTTAGTAATAAATCTGAAGGCTAAGAAAATATTTTTTTCATATTTATATAATGAAAACTAATTGAAAAATTTTAGATTTTATCATACTTTTTTCCAAAATGAAAACATTGTGACATGCAGGAAGTCACTACTTAATTCAAATTGTTTGAATACTACTTACATTCTTTTCAAGAAAATGTTACAGATGAAATAGCCTCTGACTATGCCTGTTGATTCAGAAAAGTGGAGTTTCAAAGGTAGGAATTCAATTTCAAGAAAATTGTATTGAAATTTAAAACATTTTTGATGATAGAGATTGAATCAAGTGAAAATGTGACATCAGTTTTTGCACTGAATCAACTTCTTAAAAAGGGAATATTCCTGGTTATTACAGACAAATTAAGTAACTTTACAGCTAAAAGAATATCAGAATTTTTTATGAATTCGCTTAAAAAAATTCTAATTTATTTTTAACTTTACCTTTACCTTTACTGAAAATAAAATAAATTGTATTATTAAAAAAAAGAAAGAAAATCAAGCTTTTAGGATTGTGAAAATTATTTGCAAGATAATTTTTTTCTACAGACCTTTCCAAGTTTTTATATTACATTAATTTTGTTTCCGTGGCAATGTTTTATTATGAGTCAAACAAAAAAATGAAGTTATTCTCGGAAAGAAAAATTTTTATTTCTTTTTAAGTATTGTTATAGAAATTTTCTTTTTAGCAAAATGCATCGTTTAATCTAAGACTTTAAAAAACATAATGTATGGTTACTACAAATTGTGTACGAAAACATTTATTTTTAATTTTAAAAAGCAAGGAGAATTTTTGTAAAATCTAAAAATGGTCACTTTGATAAACCTGCAAAATTTTAATTGCATGCGATTTTGTTGATTTAGCTTGCTATTTGTTGGCAATTACATCTAATACTACATAATTTAAACTATATTATTTTTGCTGAGTTTTAAAAACTTCATTAAACTTAAAATATACATTTTAAAGCTAGGAAAAACCTCAATTAAGCAATAAGTGCAGAGCAAGTATTTAGTGATGAATTTCGAATGAATTTTGTAAATTGTTATAAGACTCTACAGATCAATGCTTTTATTTGTGTTACAAAACAATACATATTTCGTATATTTTTATTGAAACTTGCTTAGTCATTAATAATGAACATAAAAAATTTGTAGTGTCCCGCATAATATTGTATATTCTAATGATTTTATTTCATTTTCGAATAACATTTAAGTTCACTATTTTACGTTTACATCATGAATTTATATTTCTAAACATTTCAGATCTGACAATTATTTTCATTCTTCATTATAAAAGATTATAAATTTAGGATTTAAATCAAGAATTCACACATCAATTCAAGTTCCAAGTATTTTATTTTTAAAATATCTGGTAATATCAATTATATCAGAGTCAATTGGAAGTTATAGAAGTACAAATTTGTTACAAATAATGTTGCCATCTACTAATAGTGAAATTGAATTTATGTTTATGCAAATAAATCATTATTCTTCATAGTTTTAACACACATATTCTATTAAATT
Source organism: Latrodectus hesperus (assembly GCA_037975125.1). NCBI lineage: Eukaryota > Metazoa > Arthropoda > Arachnida > Araneae > Theridiidae > Latrodectus > Latrodectus hesperus. Next base: position 61,393,510 of record CM075855.1, read on the forward strand.
TTGCTTTAACTTTTAAAGTATTCATGAGAGGGATAATTTGTATTATTATTGCAAAAGAAATTATGCAATAACCAAAAACAAAAAACTTTTCTTGAAAAAATTCATTAATATATTTCTCCTTTATTTTTTTTATTATTTATTTATTAAAAAAAAGAAGTTGATTTAGGACATTATACTCACTTATGTTTCATTAACTTCAGGCAAATTTTGTTCACTACTTTGTTTATCAGTGACTGCGATTATGCCTTTAGATGGCAAAAATCAGAAAGAAAATTAATCAATTTCCTTCGAAAGTAATAAATTAATAGTTAGTGCACATAACCGTGACTTGGAAAAAATATTTTATTCCAGTTATGTAACTATTTATTATTTTTATAAAATAAAAAGTTTGCAGTTTTATCAAAAGAAAATTAAGAATTTATTAAATATATACTACATTAAATAAGGTAGAAATACATTGAAATATTTTATGAGGAATTTCGTTATTATTTCAGTTAAATACAGGACTATTTATACATAGTGAAAATTAAATAGATATTTTGCACACGTATTGAAATGTACATATGCTATGAATATATGATATACATACGAACATGAAATATACATACAAGGAAATATTAAGATATCGAAATTGTGATTCAAAAAATACTTATTATCTTAAAAATTCCAAAATATTGCATAACATTGGGAATAAAATATTAGATTTTTATCACTTTATTTAAAGCAAAGATCCTATACATCTATTTTTAAAGTAAGTCATATATTTATTCTATAATATATATAGAAACCATATATTTATTATAAATATTTGTAGAAGATAGATGAAATTATTTAAATAATAAACAAATATATAATTTATTGTTTTATATTTTTCTCATTAATTACATATAGTTCATAACTATAAAAACAATATATGAAATTAAATATACATATTTTCAAATGAAGTTTCAGAGAAAATAAAATGAGAATTTGTTATTTATAAACCCCAAAGTAATTAATCAATAATTTGCTTTTTTCAGTACATAAAATGTTAAAGTGAATTCAAAATCTTAATTTAGAAAAAATAAATTTTATTATCAGTTTCAGTTATCAGTTTTTTTTTTAATTATTATAATACAATGTGTGTGTCAAATGCAGCATTAAATTGCACCATAAAAATTTATGTTTCATGTATTCTAACAAAACAATTTATCTAAAATCTAAATCTGCTATCATTGTCTTCAAAATTGTTGTTTTGAAACATTTAAAAGCTATTGAAATAAGAACCAGATTGAAGTCAATAATTTTTCTCTCATAAAATAGATAAAAAAATTGTTTTGAAAAATAGATCTATAGTATGTTCTTAATTCAAATACTAATCTTTTTAAATAAATTATAAATTAATGTAATGACTAAAATACTTTAATATTCTCTCAGTGAGTCGATGAAAATAACTAGACAACCTGCAAAAAAAGTTTTAGTCTAAAATGTCTAAACAGTAGAATTCGAAAAAGAAACATCAAATGTTGTGATTAGAATTACCTTGATAGTTATATAGATAAGTATAACTGTTTTATCATATATACCAATATTAATTTCATTAAAACAAATTTTTATTAATTATGTAAAATTTATAATGAAATCACACAGCATTGAAACATTCTAGAAAAGTTATGGTATGCAGATGCCAAATTCTTTAATAAGACGTAACTGTGCAAAAAAATTAAAAGCCAACACAAAGTGCATATCCTAATGTTTCAAAAAAGTTAACATTTTAATTTTTCAAAACGATAATACTTCTTATCACAGATATAAAATAGTGAGTGGAAATATTTTTGCTGATATTTTAAACGTGTATTTGCATTTATATGTTCAAATATGAAGTGAAAGCTAATAAAATTTGATTCGTTATCTAGCTATATTTAATTGGTCAGGATATACCTAAATTTATATTAAGAACTGAAAACCATATATCGTCAAACCAGTTTTAATTGCTTTAAATAATCTATTTTCTCCATTTAAACAAGACAAATAATTTAACATGTTAAATTTTAACCCTTTTAGAATCAAAGAATTTAGATAATGAATGTATGGAATTTTAAGATGACAACAAAATAAGTAAGCTGGATAGCAATATTGCTAAATATTGGCTTTATACTTTATTGTAATATTAACTTCCTTCCTTTTTACAAAATGATGCAATAAATTCATTTATTTTATTCTTAAACAAAATACTAATTTTTTTAACCTTTATAATAGTAATCAAAGACAATTCTTATCATTAAATTACAATTTATACCAAAGTATAATGAAACTTCGCTGTACATTACTCACTTTATATCAAAGAATGAAAATTAAATGAAATTTTTTATCTATGATTTTATTTTAAAACATTAATGAAAATGTATAATAAAAATAAAAATTTACCTCTATATACATAAATATATATATAGATAGATAGATCAATATGATAAATATATATAAACGTTTTTGTAAACTTTAGCTTTTATATTTTATTAAAGAAAGATGCCCTTAACATATTTTTAATACATTTACACAATTTCATACATTTATACGTTTCTTATACTGAGTTCAAATTGCTGAATGCAAATTGCACATTGCTGAATGTGAATTTAATAAAATTCAAAATAAAATCAACAAAAAATAATAATAAATATTTACAATGTGAAATAGTTAAAAATTTAATAAATCTATTTCTCTCTATTCCTAAGCATTTCAAAAGTTAGATAACATGATGATGTGACACCTCCCTCTCTCTACCTTTCCGAGAGCGCCCCTGGCGGGGAGAAGGAAAGACAGTTAAGCATTTGATTTCGAACTCTTTGGATGTGTTTTAATCATCCTCTTAATTCAACGTTTCTATTTGTTATTGTGTGTAACTTAACTTTGAATAATTAAATTATTGTTTCACTAAAGACTGTATTGATTAAACCCACAACTACCGGACTGATTGGCGCCCAACCACTTTTCTTATAGCCATTATTACAAATAGAGATTTATTCTAAGTTATCGAAAACAAAGGCTTGACTCATGTTTTACTTCAGGTGAATCGAATCAAAACTTACTCTGAGTATAGGATTGGTTTTCCTGTTTTACTTGAACTGTGTTTTCATCCTGAAAAACTGATTTCAAAGTATAGTTCCTTTTCACCCAGAAAAGAAAAGTCATTTAAAAGTACTGTGATGTTAATACTTTTTCCTAAATTTGGAAAGGGTTATTACTAAAATAATTTAACTTGTGATCAATTTTCTAAGGAATCATAACTACTATTAAAATTTTTAATTTAAAAAAACACCCTGTGACATTTTTTTTCTTTCCGAGAGCGCCCCTGGCGGGAAGAAGGGAAGACAGTTAGATAGGCATTTGATTTCGAACTCTTTGGGTGTGTTTTAACCATCCTTTTAATTTAGTGTTTCTGTTTGTTACTGTGCGTAACTTAACTTTGAATAATTAAATTATTGTTACACTAAAAGGACTGTTTTGATCAAACACACAACCACCAGACACAATGACTAATTTTGGATTAACACTTATTTAGAAATAATTCATTTATTATATGTTATCTTAATCTAAAGTAAAATTATCTCAAAAAATAATTTTTTAATGAAAAATTGAAAAATTCTTTACAAATTTTAAATTAAATAATTGAAGAAACTTTTAACTGACAGTATGAATATCATGCCTTCACTATTAAAAAACTTAAATATTATTATAATATATCAGTATACTTTCTCTTATGAATAGTATATCACTGGTATATTTATATATAGTAACATTTGATCTATTTAGTTACTTGCTTAGTTGCAACTTTTAACTTAGCGAATCTCACAGAAATGCTAAAAAAGACAATTTTTAACAATGATTTTAATAAGAAAAGAAAGTATTCATTCAATTCTAAAAATTATAATAAAATATCTTGTTTTCTTGGAGCTATGATAAGTTGGGAATAAAATTTTAAAATAAAAATAAACATGAAGAAATGAAGCATATCACAAATAATCATAAGTAAGGAATGCAATGTTTGTATAAATGTTGTTGAGTAGCATAATTTTTAGTAATAAGAAAAATCTCGTCATTTATTCAAAAAAAAATTAAAAGTATGAAGTAAATGCGTACAGTTATATTTTTTAAACGTAAGTCGAAATGAATCAATAAATGTTAGAATTTTTAATTTAAATTACAAAATTTGAGAAATTGTAGCTGTTTAAAACTGTAACGGTTATTTTTTAATTTCTTATTTAAGCAAATTGTAAAATTTAATATGCTAATAAATATGTTTTCAAAAACAATATGAATTATTATGCTTTATGCGTAAAAATTATTCTTCAAACAGTTATGAAAAATACAATGAAAATAATAATTATTTTCAAACAAAACACTCTATTAATGCATCTATCAAAACAAAAAAAAATCGAATGTTCCATAACAAAGGTAAATGATTTATGGCTGAAAATTCCTAATTATGTTTCAAAAAAATCAAGAGAAAAAAATTGAGTGCACATATATGATTCTAAAACTAGTTAACTAACTCGTTCAAACAAAAAGAAATCGAATTTGCTTATATTCTGAGTTTTTCACTTGACTAGTTCCTTATAATTAAGTGATCGATGGTATTGTGAATTGTTTTTTAAAAGAGAAAACTCTAAATCTCTCTCATCAATTTTTGGATTCCAAAAGAAATTACTTTTTCGTACTAAAAGTTTAAAGAGCATTGGAATTGTCATTATTTCACTTTTTAAGGGTTTTATTTTCCTTTAACAAAAGTTTTTTTTTTTTTTTTTTTTTGGAAAAAAATGTAATAAGCAAATTGGTATTTTATAAAATATTATTTTTATTTTTTATTTATTTATTTATTTATTTATTTATTGAAAACCAATATTATAATTTTATTACGAAGCTACTTTTCAAAATTAAATAAGTTTTTAGATTTTTTCCTCTACATTTGATAACAAAATAGTTTTTATTCCTTTAGGGAATTTTAAGTAATACTAATTATTTAATATTATCATTCCTTTAACATATTACACGAAATTTATTTAGAAGTAATACTTCTAATTAAATTTCGTGTCATATCTTAAAAGAATGATAATTATATGAAATAAGAAATAAAAAATGTGAAATTATGAAGAACAAAAATATTATGGAAAATATTAAATGGTTTTGAATTTTGGTAACTAGACTCGATTGAATTTATAATAAAAATATCTCGTAAGAATAACAAATAAATTAAACATAAATTAATGAAAGAATAATTAAAAGATAATTTTATTTATGTTAACTAATTTAATTAAGGAATTTTATTTTGGGGATGTTAAAATAAATTAAATATTTTTATGACAATATAACTAATTTTATAAATATATGAATTTATTAAAAGCCAAAACAAACCCAAATTTATAAATTAGAGGATTTTGTTAAATACTATAATTAAATTAATTTTCTTTAAAACTGATATATATTTATATTAAACTATTTTATGAAAGCATCAATTCTCCCTTTGTTTATATATATATAATCCCTTTGTTTATATATATATATATATATATATATATATATATATATATATATATATATATATATATATATATATAATATAAATACATTTCAAGTATTTGTTCGAATACCCAAAATACTGACGTTAAGTACAGATTAGAAACTACAGTACTTTATACAATAATTACTTATTATATCTATGTTATTACTATTATTTGTAAACAACGTATTTATCTAATGTTAATAAAGTAACGCACATAAGAATCTTATTCTTTACATAATAAATTATTCTTTCTATCATTTAAAAAATTATTATTATCATCATTGTTATGAATCACTTAAGCAAATTAATATACATTATGAAAATAAAAGTTATGTCATAACATTGCTCAAATAACTGCAACTAAAATAATAGATGAATTAGAAGATTAAGTTTCTTTGTTTTTAAGAGAGTGTTTATTCACTCATTTTTTAAGTCATTTGTTGTTGGAAAACATAGAAAGATAATAAGTACTTATAACATTTTGAAGGTCTCTTTGAAATCAAACAGCAATATATAAAGGAAATTCTCTATAAGTATACCATTTTATAATTAAGTAACTAACTTCCTGTACCTGCTTAATTCCTCTGAATAAAAATTTTAAAAAAGAAATATTAGTTAAATAAAATGTAAACATTAATTTAATTTTAAGACTACTAATAAATTCTATGAAAGTCAAATATATATATATATACTCCTATATATATATATATATATATATATATATATATATATATATATATATATATATATATATATATATATATATATATATATATATATATATATATATATATGAGGAGTATTACATCACTTTTAAAATAAATACAACAAATTCCACCGAGAAATAATTTTGTAATGGAATAATTCATTAAGGTTCTCTTCATTGTGTAAACTGCTTATAAATAATTTGCAAATTTTAATGTAAATAAATGACATTTTCGGATGTATACTGTGTTAAAAATGGAATAGTAACACCAAGAAAAAAAATTTTGTGAAGTGCAGTATCAAAATTCATTGTTTTTATGAAAATAATTTCATGCTTATTAATGACTGGCTTCTCATAAAATATTGCTTACATATTATTTACTCTTGTAACTTAGGTTGTTGTGTTTACATTATTGGGGTGACCTATACTGTAACGTCTATTGATATTTCCATCATCTTCTGGAATCGTTGCCACAACCTAGAACACACTTTGGGTAATTCATCAGCTACTGACATATGGTACTGGTAACTCTTGACGCTGTGTGTGATATTTCTACAAGTGACATTTGTTCCTTTTACGTATGATTTCCGTGTGCTTCTATACTATACATAATTTATGGACTTGTGTGTATTTCCTTTTGTCAAATATTCGATGCTTTTTTTCATCCATTTACGGAGTGCACTATGTGAGGAGAATCAACAATAATGACAGAGAGATCATTGATTCAAATACAGATGAGTTTTTTTAATTTAATAGTAAGTGAGGAATTCTGGGAAACGAGAATTTCGCATCGTATTCTAAGAGTTGCATTAACTAACGGAGTTAATGTGAATTTACTAGGTAGAACTTGAGTTTTTAATGTTTTGAGTACTTTCTTTTAGATCACTAACAATTAAGATTTCAAGGCAATTATAGATGCCTTCATTTTTGAACCATAAGAATTTTTCGTTGTATTTAGGTGATGAAAATTTTGGATTTATTTATATGTGCATATAATTAGAACATAAATAAATTAAAATCTATTTAAATGTGATATGATTAATTTATATTTTTAATTATTGTTAAAATCGAATGAATATCATTTAAGTTTTATTTTATTTACTTTAATCAAAAAATTAATTATTTTAAAAAATTTATCTCATGTTTAGTTATCATTATTAACAAATATTTATAAGTTTTATAATAAATACATATATAAACCCCATTTAGATGATGTTTACAAACTTAAGCAAAAGTTTTATTCAGTGATAAAAATATCTTTATCGATCATAGTTTATAAAAATGATCGTTATTATTTACTTTATTAATACGTATTGCTATATGTACAATTAGTAAAAATTTTAAAATGTTAATTTTCATTTACGTAATTTAGATTTCCTTCTAATTTTATAAATTTAGTAAAAAACAACCTATTCTTTATATCTCTTTAATGATTTTTCGACTAAAATTTGAAATCTAACTCATTCATAAGATTCGAGAAGGCTTTAATCTTTGCTTTTAATTATAGAAAATTTAAGATATGTCCGATATCACAATTATTCATAATCTTTATAGCAAAAAAAAATTACTATTATTATGTAATTCTACTTCTATTTGAAATATTTCAATGGATAGTAAGAGCAGTAAAATTTAAATATTCCTACGTTTTTAAGTTTTAATTTTGTTAAATTTAAGCGTTACTATTTTTATTGTTATTTTTTAAAGTCTACATGCTAATTTTTAAATTTCAAAATATTTAATGCTTGAATGTATATATATATATATATATATATATATATATATATATATATATATATATATATATATATATATATTCTACGATCAAAAATTTACAAAAGGGTAAATTTATTTTAGGTATTGCTTCAAGGAAATAAAATAATTACTAAACTATGTATTATTCTTAAGTTATCACTGACATTTAAGCAAATAATTTAATTTATTGCTGCAATAAAATATTTGAAAAAAATTAGTTTTATCAACACAATTTTTAGGTTATTTTAAATAAAACTTACTTTTTTATCATGTATGAAAAGATAGATCTTTTAAATAATTTGAATTTTAAAATATAACAAGTTTATTAATTCTATATTGCTAGTTTTATAATAAGTTTCATGTTTAAGATTTTATTCTAATTTTGATCATTTATGCGCCATTGTGAATTGCATAACAGAAACAAAATCTGATATCTGCAAAATGATCCAATAATTATAAATCAAATAATTTTTATTGATTTGACTCAGCAGAAAAAATTATTTTTTGGGTTTTTAAAGTTTCAACTTAACAAATTTTATATAAATAATGACAAGAGATGGCGCCATGAAGCAATGTGAGGAATTAGTTCCTGTTGTTGCATGCATGTGATGTCAGCAGTGCTAGACCATGTCCAAGAACGCGTATACCTTTGAAAAGTCCAGTACCATAAGTGGATTTTCCATCAGATCTCTCCCGGAGAGACCAAGGCAATTCCTATCGAGAACTGATCAAATTTAAACAACTAATGATTTTCACCTATTTTTCAAAAGGTTATTATTAACCCAGTAAATTAGATTACACATTTTAAAAGAAATATCAACAGTCAACAACAACAACACAACAACAAAAGAAATATAAACATGATAAAATAGAAAATTTGTACTTACACTAAAAATTGTATTTTAATTTAATAATAAAAAATAAAAAAATAATGAAACGCATAAGAATTTTTTTCTTCTTCATGTGCCTTAATAAAAGTCCTCTAATCTTTCAAGAAACAGCCTTTCAAAGTAAAATTGAATGAAATATCAGGTAAATAGCTCAATTTTACTTGATAACAAAATTTTTATAGTACGTTTAAATGTGTGCATATTTCGTGTTATATTTAAAACAGTACATAGTTCAACACTTTTGATAACGAAATTTGTATTTAATTTATAAACGTTTGTATTCATTAAAAATATTACTCAATGAACAGCTGTTTTCAATTTTTTGTAATAATTTTTTTCAAATAATTTCATTTCATTCCGAATCTCTTGAAATATAATATAACATTAAAGGTTGGTTTGTCATTATTTCAATGACATTATCTTAAATAATAATTATTACCAATTTACTATTACCAATGTATTCCAACTTTTCCGTTATAGCACGTTAGTGACTCTGATTCAATAAATAAATATTTAGAATTTGTTAAATATATAAGTAAATTATATATCAATTATTAACTAAGAAAGAGAAATTAGTTGATTAATAATAATATTTATTTTGTAACAACCGATATAGAAAAGAAATATTATGGAAAAGAATAACAATATATACAGTTATATGCACGAAAAGAGTATTATAAAATAAGTTTTTCAACATAATATAATTTACTTAACTTTTAAACATTTGCTTATCAACTTAATTCTTATTTTAAATCCAAAATAAAGGAAACAATGAAAATATTCAAAAATATCAATCAAAAATCATACGGTAAATAAATGAGTGTTTGTTTGTCTTTGGTATGATAAAAATGAATGTCATAAAATGAATGTATAACATAAAATGAATGTCATACGACTAGAATTCTAAATTTGCACTTTACATGATTCATTGGATGGAATTATTTAAAGATTTTTCTCCAAAATTTAAATAATTTTTAAAAGAAACATTAGAAAATACAACTGAAAATAAAAGTGCTTCCTATTCATTTCAAAATGTCATTAAGACAAAATACTATTTCATTTACAAAACCATCCCTTTTTTAACACAATACCATTGCTTAGACTTCAGTGAAACAATCTTATATGTCTTGTTTAATATTTATCAAAGTAAATTAAAATAATTTTAATGAGAAATGTGTAAACTATTTTGCTGATTACAACTAAAATATAATTCCATCATAATTGCATTAGCCAACAAAAATATCATTTTCATCCATACGATGTAAATTTGTAACTTTGAAATTTCCTTCTATTAAAAAACAAACAAAAATAACTGGTGCTAGATTTATTAGATAGTTTATTTTGGCTTCAACACTCACATAACAACAAAGCAAATGTAAGCATTCGCATGTCCTTTTTTGGCTTGTATTGTTCTAGTAAACGCGATGATCTTTGCAGAATATAAAGACAAAATCTATATATTTTTATTTTTATCTTTTTCTTACTTTTATCACAATAATTGCAAGAGCTAATCCTATTTTAACCATCACTTAGAACAAGATCAACTCTTGGAATGTTAACATTTCAATTAAATGTAATTTACATATTTTAACATTAGCAGCCCAAATTTTCCCGTATACCACCAATAGCCCATAAGCCTAAAATGGCACGTGGTACCTCTGAGCAGTTGAAATATAAAAGTCTGCAAAATGTAAAACTTAATTTATGCATGAAAAATATGAAAGTACTTATAAAAAAGACAATTTTAGTTTGATATAGCATTTTGATAAACTTAGATTATGCATGAAGAAAATATGAAAGTATTTATAAAAACAAACACAAAAAGTATTATTAACTGATAGTAATAGATTTAGTAATTGATAATATAGCATTTTGATAACTATTATCTTAATTCATCTTATGCATTATCTTATGCAATCTTAATGCATTAAATTTAATTGGGTAAATTTTAAAAAAAAACTCTCAGAAAGACTATCATATTTAAAGATGATGTTTGTATTAAACCGTCATAAGATCTAATGATACATTTCTTTTCGAATGGAACACTCAATGTTGTAATGTCGGTATACCATTAGAACAAACTTCTCTTTACACTCTATATTATATAAAAAAAAATTAAAAAAAAAAACTTCGCCTAAAAGCACTCACATAAGACAAATTTCAAAACTTAATCAAAACTATAATTGTCAAATAACTAAGTTTAAGAACTAATGAAATAAGAGAGAGTAATTTCTTATAAAACCATGCGGAAGTAAGATATCGGATCACTATCAATGTAGCTACAATTTGTTTCTTCCGCAATGATATTTGGTGAGTTTTAGCAATTTTTTCACATTTGATTTCAATGAAATAGTGTAAATTATAATGAACTATTGCTTCACAACTCATTATTTTGAAAATTAATAAAAAAAATCATTAATTTATCTTTCAAACAGGTAAGTTTCTGGATGATAATAAAATTGTTCATATTAATGTTTCGAGTAAAAGTTTTAGCAATTTTTAATTTAAGTTTATAAAAATATAAATTAATTAAAAAAGAATGGAAGAAATACTGAAGTGTAATAAACTGAAATATTGTGGAATACTACTTGAATATTTTAATTTCTTATAGGATTAACAGTTTTACAAGCAATTGATGAATTTCACAAGAAAAGTATATCGTGCAAATAATGAAAAATCCGCACCATAAGGAATTAACACACATTAATTGCCAAAAATAGCAAAGTAATAACTTTCTATTGATATTATAAATGTGTGTGTGTGTTAAAATATTAAAAAATCTTATGATAACCTAAAGAATTTTGAATATGATTTATAATGAATCTAAAAACAGTTTATAAAAAAGGCAAGCAACTGATTTTCTTTCGACCCTTTAGCACACTCTATGGAATATTTAAACTCATAAGTTGATAATAGAAAATGTAAATAATATTTGCATCTCAAGACATCAATCTGTTTTAAAGAAATTGGACACATAAAAAAATTGTTTTTAATAAAATCTGCACAAAAAAAGCTTTTATTTCTTACGCAGATAAGCATAAAATATTATGCAAGAAGCATATCATTTTCAAATAATATTTCTGTATTTATTTGAGTCACATTATTACAGCTCTAGCGAAAAAGCATTGCAAATTATCACAGTCAAAATGAGATTAGAAATTTATGGTTGCTATTCTGTTACGACCAACATATAAAGAAATGTTCTTTCTAAAAACTTATCATTAAGTAAAGTAGATTGTTTATGGTTGGTAAAAAGCAAATCTTCCTTTAGGCGATTTATTCTGGTTTTTTGCGTTGAGTTAATAACTGACTGTCAGGTCCCAGTTCAAAAGTATGTAATCTTGACTTTTACATATGGCCCACATATTTACAGTGAGATTCGAAGCACATTTTTAACAGCAGATTAGATGATAAAAATTTCTGACACATTTAACTACACGTTTTTTCATTCTAATTAATCATCTTTCCAATTTTTGTATAAGCTCTCATTCAAATATCGCTTAATTATTTGCTATAAAACCTGTATATAATATCACATAAACTAATTTTCGTCTGTTATAAAGCGATAAATCAAATCAAATCAATTGGAACTTGGTGTAAACAAATGAATAAAATGAAAAATCTAAAAAAAATAAAACAAAAGAAATAGGTAAATAATGAAATTTCTATTTAAAAATACTTCTTTTAAATACTTTTATTCGTATTTCAATTCAAACACAATACACACATGGAAAAAATGATTATTTCAATCAAATATATGCATGATTTATCAAAATTTTATTTAATTCTAAAAACTTACTAGAATATCCATATCATTAACTTATTGAAGCAAACATTAAGCAAACTAAAATAATCCACAAGTTTTACATTTAAATTATTTCATTACTTAAAATTAATATATCAAAAATTCCGATTATATTTAACTATAAATTATCTTGAAAATAGCTAAAAATTTTGATTTAACAAATATCTTATGGGCAATGATTTCTCCAAAGAAAATCAATAGAGAAATAAAATGACCTACACCAAGAATAGCAAAAGTTCCTGATAATTCTCTAAAAGAAAAAGGCTTGTTTTTATACGTTTCTTGTGACTTCATATTAGCATTTAATTTATCAGGCAGTAACAACTTGAAAAAATAATCATTCAAGAGTTTATCATATATTCCACCAGCTGTTACCCGCAATATGAAAGTATTTAGAGCATCTCGACAACAAAATCCTTTCCTTGAGTATAACGTGATACCAGATTGTGATAGAATGTCTTTAGAAATCATTACTTGATCAGATAGATAGTATTTGTAGACATAAGTAGGCAGAACTACAGCAAATTTTTCATAAAAAATAGCCTGCTTGATATCTGGAATCGAAAATGAAATTTCCCAATCATTGTCGGCAATTATGTCTGCTAGTTTTCTTACTTCTTCATTCTGATTTTGAGACATAATAAATATTTGAGCTGATCCTTTTAACGTGCCACATTTTATACGATTATTTACAACTGCTTCGTACAGTTTATGAAAAGTATCAATCGGCTTTTCCTTTATGGGTGACATCAAAAAAGACAGCAACACTGATGTGTAACCAAATGCTAAAAAGCCAGTTCCAAACCGCCATGTTACATTGAGAATTCTTTCTCTGAATAAAGGAGGGATATAAGTATTCCATGACTGTTGGATTAGTTCGGATATGACATGAAAATAAAGAGACTGCAAGTTATATTTTTTTCTATATAATAAACGTAGCAAAAAAGGCATAAAAATGGTCATCATTAAAACAGCAAGCCAGACATTCCAGTGGTATGGTTGATTAAGAGCTTGGCCTGTATTCACTGGTGATGGGAGTTTTGTAACAAATCTATTAGCACCAAAATCATATGGTGAAGTAGGGTCACCAATATCGAAAAATCGTGAGACAAGTATTAATCTTCCGATGGCAATATCCACTTCATTTAAAAGTAGATTTCCTAGCATCTCCTTTTTTCTAATTTCCTTAAAAGTAGGATTCAGATTGAATGTTTTGCACAAGAGTTCGAGGAAAGAAGCCTCTATGCCACCTGTGACATTAATTTCGACTGTTTTGTTGATTTCAAATACATCAAAACCTGAAAGAATCCCAATAGCAATGTTTTTCGGAATTTTCATTCTGATTTGTAAGTTTGTTGCTAATATGATAAAATTATGCCTCTAAAACCTCTGTAGGAAATATAATTTCTGCTTATGATTCTCACAAAGGGAAAACAAATAGTCAAAAAAAATTCATCAATACTAAAGCAAAGGAAAGTAAATAAATTTGCCATAGATATTTTTAAACCTATAGCTATATTTATTAACTTGATGAAAAATTAAAACGTGTAATTGGTCAACAATTTCATCCTGGCGTGTATTATCTTCATTAGCCAGTCGCTTTACCATTAGGCCAAATTACGCTCAAAAATGTTGGGAATTATATCTTAGCGAAACCAATTTAGATTAGATAGATAATTTTCTTCCTAATACATACGTTGTAGAAATTACTTTTGCCTTAATGATTCATCTGTATATAGATAGTTTTGCCTTTTGATTTCAAAATAAATTATGACTTAAAATGTTGCTAGTTATGAAACTGCTTATTTCAAAATGTCCAATTTGAGTATAATTCTTTAACCACATCTTGCGTACAATATTCCATTTATATATGATTGTAAAATCAGTATTAGTAGAAATATGTATTTTAGGTAAAAAACTAAAAAAAAAAAACGAAAAACTTTTATGGTTAATTTTTACCTAAAACATTGAGAGAAAGCATTAATAGAAAAAAAATTCTTAAGAATTCATATTTAATTCAATAGCATGTGGACTATATTGTTAAAAACTTTAAGGTTATGAACGGTATTTCAATATTAATGTTTGGTTACATTTATAAACATAATATAGTTTAAAACCATTGTAAGAAAATATTATCCAACTAAAGATTTAAGTCTATATAAAATTAATGCAATATTTCTTAGTGTAAAGAAATCTTATGTAAAATTCTCGTGTCACATCCTTTCCTATCTATCAATTGTCAGACAATATTATGAAGATAATAAATTTGAAAGACATAGCATACATATTCAAAGTATGCTGCAATTGAGGCAGAAAATTAATGAAATTAAATTTATTGTGAAAAAGAAATATTCATTAGCCATAAAGCATACATTTTTAATAACTAAGGAAACCTTATTATCTTTTCCACAAGTATATTTTAATGCTAATTCATCATAGACATATGATATATATGCTCTCTGTAAATATGTGTCATAAAATATAAAACAAATATCAAATTATTACATTCCTCGTATTTCTGATACAGAAAATCCAATGCCAAAATCTTAGAATTTTGATACAATAGAAAATTGCATTCCGTTAAAAATTTATACATTTTATTTCCAATGACAACGCTTACAAAGACAACAGCGCCACAAATACAGAAAGAATAAGTAGACAAATAAACACAAATAAATGTATAAAGTGCTGACGATGGCTCGAGCACACCAGTAGCTGTTGCACAAGGTGGGTTCGGATAGTGCTGGACAGCGACGAAGGTGGTGTACGTCAATCTCCTCCCGAAGATCGCAGAGTCTGCAGAAAGGTTCTTGAACTATGTTAGTTCTACA
This sequence comes from Latrodectus hesperus, assembly GCA_037975125.1. NCBI lineage: Eukaryota > Metazoa > Arthropoda > Arachnida > Araneae > Theridiidae > Latrodectus > Latrodectus hesperus. Next base: position 61,409,030 of record CM075855.1, read on the forward strand.
TAGGTGCTTAAGAAATCTGTCATGCCCACTGGTCAAACGAAACTAGGCAATAGCCCTGCGTCTATGCCACGTAGGAATAAATTGAAGATTATTCAACTAAAATCTATACATCAAAGCACTAAATCCAGAAGAAAAGTGACTGGAAGTCTTGAAAAATATTTCACCATTTTACGATTGTCATCCAAGAGAATAGAATTTTTAGTTTTATATTAAACATGCTTAAAATATTAATTTCGTTCAAAACGAATGGAAAGGATTTATTTTGTACATTCTTTGAAATATACTTCAGAAATTTTGGTATCAACAACCACTATAATTTCAATTTTCACTTCAATAAAAACTGATTAAATCATTCAGGTAGTATACTTACTTGGTGTCGGATAAACTCTGATCATGGAGGGAGCTGTCCCGGTCGGAGGCCGTTCATTGCACTCTGGACGGCTGACGTCTGCCACTTCCACAAACTGTGGTTGGTTGGGGCACAAAATTTTTGGTATCGGGAACTGCGTTCGCGCTGTTCCCTTTGAAGTGGAAGAATGTTTATTGATCTGCAATTGTTTCTAATTTCACAGATGTATTTAGAAGTGCGTAGAATATTTAAGAAAATCGTAGTAGAGGCTTTAACCTGGCAGTCTTTGACGTAGACTTTATGAATACGGTTTCAAGGTAACATTAATTTCCAACCACTATAAAAATAATAATACGTTTTCTTTTTTGTGAAAGGAGTTTGGTTAATATTTAGAAAGATGAATGATTAATTGAAAAATTTTTTACTGGAAATGGTAGAATCATTATCCAAATATCATTCAAATATAAATGCACACACAATATAATATCCATATATTAATGTTTCCTTTACTAACATTTTAAAAAAAATGGATTAGAAATTCAAATATTTCAGTATACAATTATCTACTTTTGAATATACTTAATTTATTTTCAATAGCTTATTAATTTTTTTCAAATGTGTATTAATATTTTGCATTTATTTGATTCATTATTTTCAATTCCAGAAAATGTTAGAAAATATTTCTTATACAATGTATAAAAATATATTAGGTATAACGGAGAGTTTTTCCATTTTTGGAATAAAACAAAAAGCAAATTTTTCGTAACTTCAATAAAATTAATGAATAATATAATTGGTAACGCGAGGGTAATTTGTATACCCCATTTTTAAAAAATGCTTCATTTTTACATGCGAAAAAAGGAAACTGCTTCATTGATATATTCTTAGTTTTTGAATTTTTTGTCCTTCAAAATATTTTGTAAGGACAAAAACAAGTGATTATCGGAGGGTGATAAGTCCGGTAAAATATGGTGTATGAGCCACAATTTTTCAGGCTAGTTCTGTAATTTTTTGAAAAACTCTTTTCTTGGACTATTTTTTTTCACACCAATCCTATCTTCCGAATATGGTCTGAAAATGTTTGCTGATTTCAATTAAGCTTTCTGCGATCGCCGATGTTATAAGTAAAAGATCTTGGTAATATGGTTTTAAAAACATCGTCATCGATCAACGAACAGATTTTTCCGGTAGATCTAATACATACTTTAATTTATTCTGGCCTTATTAGAGATCGTGTGCAAAATATAGCAATACAGAGAGAAATTAACCAAACAGGAAAAGTAAATTTTTTATTTAATTATTTCTCTCATCAGTCGCTCGAAATTCACGAAAAACGTTTGTGAAAAAATCAACTTTTTACAGAAAGCAAAGAACAACAGAAATAAAATAGACGTGTAGGAATTTAACTAACTTTGTTTCAATTTTAAACACTCATAATTTTTGCTGAAAATAATTGGAATAAAATTTGTTAATTAAATGTAAGACGTTTTTGCCTTGCACATATTGCATAAAATACATTATATTTTAAATATCTCTATGATATTGGGAATTATATAGTGTAAGATATTTCTTTTTAGTTTAAAGAAAATCAAGATTTCAATTTGAATAAAGGGTTTAAAAATAACATTTTGGTCTAAATAATTATTTAAATTCTAATGCAAATGAAGTAAATGTGCATTCATTTGGAATCAGAATTCAAATGTCTGATTAATCTATACAGCACACGCACACTATCCCTGTTGAGGTATTTTAAAAGTTTTGATGATGAACATAAAATTTCAATCTTATCTATCAGTTGTCAGACAATATTATGAAGGTAATAAATTTGAAAGAAATAGCATATATTGAATATATGCTGCAGTTGAGGCACAAAAATAATGAAATTAAATTTATTAAGAAAAAGAAATATTCATTAGCATTGAAGCAGAAATTTTAAATAACTATAAGGAAACCTTATTATATTTTCCACAGGTACAGTTTAATGCTAATTCGTCAAAGACATATGATATGTATGCTCTCTGTAAATATAAAGTATAAAACAAATATCAAATTATTACTTTTCTCGTATTTCTGATACAGAAAATCCAAAGCCAAAATCTTAGAATTTTGATGCAATAAAAAATCGCATATAGTTGAAAACCTAGACATCAAAGCACTAAATATACAAAAGCAATGACAAGAAGTCTTGAAATATTTTACCATTTTACAATTGTCAACAAAGATAATTGAATTTTTAGTTTTATACTAAGCATGCTTAAAATATTAATTTCGTGCAACATGAAAAACTTAAAATGAAAAGAATTTATTTTGTATATACTTTAAGATTTACTTAAAAAAATTTAGATATCAACACACACAACCACTATAATTTCAATTTTCACTTCAATAAAAAATTGATAAGAACATTAAGATGTCATACTTACTTGGTGTCGGATAAACTCTGATCATGGAAGGAGCTATCCTGGTCGAAGTCTGTCCATTGTACCTCGGACAGCTGACGTTCGCCATTTTCACTAACTGTGGTTGGTTGGGGCACATAATTTTTGGTATCGGGGAACTGCGTTCGCGCTGTTCCCTTTGAAGTGGAAGATTACTTATTGATCTGCAATTGTTTCTAATTTCACAGATATATTTAAAAGTGCGTATAATATTTAAGAAAATCGTAGTAGAGGCTTTAACCTGGCGGTCTTTGACGTAGACTTTGTGAATACGGTTTCAAGGTAACATTAATTTCCAACCACTATAAAAATAATACGTTTTCTTTTTTGTGAAAGGAGTTTGGTTAATATTTAGAAAGACGAATGATTAATTGAAAAATTTTTTACTGGAAACGGTAGAATCATTATCCAAATATCATTCAAATATAAATACACACACAATATAATATCCATATATTAATGTCTCCTTTACTAACATTTTAAAAAAATGGATTAGAAATTCAAATATTTCAGTATACAATTTCGCAACTTTTGAATATACTTAATTTACTTTCAATAGTTTAATAATTTTTTTCAAATGTGTATTAATATTTTGCATTTATTTGATTCATTATTTTAAATTCCAAAAAATGTAAGAGAATATTTCTTACACAATGCATAAAAATATAGAAATATAGAAAAAAAATTAATAAAACACGAAAAAGTAAATTTTTTATTTATCTATTTCTCTTACTGTCACTCGAAATTCTCGAAAAATATTTTTGAAAAATCAATTTTTGAAAGAGAGCAAAGAACAACAGAAATAAAATAGACGTGTAGGAATTTAACTAATTTTGTTTCAATTTTAAACCCTCCTAATTTTTGTAGAAAATAACTGGAATAAAATCTGTTATTTAGATTTAAGATTTTTGCCGTGCTCATATTGCATAAAATACATTATATTTTAAATATCTCTATAATCAAGTAAGTAGTATAAGATAATTGTTTTAAATTTAAAAAAAATCAAGATTTCAATTTGAAAAAAGGGTATAAAAAGTAACATTTTGGTCTAATTAGTTACTTAAAAACTAATGCAAAGGAAGTAAATGTGTGTTCATTTGAAATAAGAAATCAAAATTTTGATTATATATACAGCACACGCACACTATTCCTGTTAAGGTATATTAAAAGTTTTGGTAACGAACATAAAATTTCACTTATATAATAAATAAAATTAAATAAAAAAAGGTAAGTATTTCTCTAAAATTGCTAAAAGACATGGAAATAAAATTGTAACAGTAAGGTTTAAATTGTTTTACGTAAAGGGAAATGTCAAAGGTAAGGTAAAATTAGTTATATAGTTGTTTAGTGAGTCGCCCTGTATTGGCTATGGCGAAGAATACACAAAAATCTATTTGGCTCATGGTACCATATATTGCTACAATACGAAGAAGGGTATAATGCTACATTTGGTACGGAAATTTAAAGTCTCAACAATAATGATTTTTATTAGTTAAATGTCTTCTTAGATTTGGAAGACAAGCCTGATCTGGAAAAATGTTTTAAATTATAATAATTATAATTTTTAAATTATGGTATTTATAAATCGTCAAAATTATATATCAGGGGTTGAGAAGCTTCTTGATAGCCCCAGCCATTTTTCAATATTTGAAATTTTTCGCGAGCCGCAAATAAATACATGTTTATAAGGTATGCAAAAAATGCATGATTTTTTACAGAAATTACATTTATTGAAAACATATAAATAAATGACAAAATATGTATAGTGAATTTGAATGTTAAAAATTAAACATTTATTTTACTTCTCTTGATAATTCTTTAAAATTTGACGTATAATTGGTGACAGCACTTCTCAATAATTCTTTGAGATGCCTGCTAATTAGTATTAATAGGTGTTTGAATTTCGCGAATTTTAAATTGGAATAAAATGATAAGTACGTTGTTCCAAATATTGAAATAATTCGACAAACAATTTTCTTTTTTTAATTTAGGGTACTTCGATTCAGGTACAAATTTCGGAAATTCAGTAATCGGCGTCTATTTATATTTTAATCATGGAGCTTGATCTTCTTGAATCTCTAGAAATTCTAATTTTCCAGTTACCTTTCATGTCATAATTATATTCGAAATGGAAAACTCACCTTGAATCATATTAATTTCCGATGGGTTCAGAAAAAAATCACGAAATGATTTAAAATGTTTTATGTTTATATATATATATATATATATATATATATATATATATATATATATATATATATATATATATATATATATATATATATATATATATATATATATATATATATATATATATATATGTAATGAGGAAGTATAGAGATTAAGTAAAGTAGAAACAGAAACATTTAATATTTAATTTACGGAATTTAATTAATTGAGACAAATAGAAAATTTAATACAAATTTAGGTTAAATGTGAGATTAACAAAAAATTGAGGAAATAACAATTGGATATCTTAAATAATCGTCTTTTTAAACGTGTTCGTCTTTTTTTCTCCAACGTCCTCTCTGCTCCAAACGGCGAGGTCCCGCTTTGCCAAAGCTTAGCGCTGTTACGTCATCCGACTTCTTATTGGTGGAAGAGTTATGAGGAAACACCGGCGCTGGATATAGCTCTCCTCTACACTGTTTCCGGTCACATATATATATATACTGGATGAGTTGTTCTTATATTTGATATTGGCATACTCCATCTCTCTCAGGTGTTACATTTAGACATTTCCCTCTCTACCTGTAACATTTCGCCTGTTTTTCATCTCCTTGTATATAGTTCATTATTATTTGTTTGCTATTTTCTCACCATCATTCCAGCGCTCTCACTTAATTACTCAGTCACAATTATTGTCATCATGTTATATTGACCTATTTTAATGCATTATGTACTACCTATCTAAACTTTTTGTATATATAGCTTAGAATTTTATATGACCTAACTTACTTTGAGCCGATACACCCAACTATCAAATCCATACTAAATGCATTAATTATTCATTAATCATTATTACCTCATTAATTTGCAGTAAGTTCAGGTATATGTTTTCAATTTTGTTTTATCATTTTTAATTTTCTTTTGTTTTTCCATTTATTTTCTTTATTTCTTATATGCATGCAATTTGATATGTATTTCATATGCCTGTCTTACCATTTCCTGCAATGTATTTTGTCTGATACCTATTTTGAATGCTTCTTATGTATCCACGTGTCAACTCTCAATTGCAACCAAATTTGTGTTAAATAGTATACTTTACAAACCCTCCTTACTGTGTAAAAATAATAATTTATAGTGTCTCCATATGATTGCAAGCATAATTGTATTGTCTTGTATGTACTGTGTTCCGTTTTCTTTTCTCTCCAGCGGGTCCATCAAATCTGGTAAAACCCTTTCAGGATTAGGTACAGGGGCTTCTGCTGGTGTTTACTTTACTTTACGTAAGCAGAGTGAAAGTTCGCATAGAAGAATATAAAAACAGAGGAGGCCCTACGCAATGCCATAGGTGCCAAAACTTACATCATTCTCAAAGACTCTGCAAACATGAACCACGTTGCGTTAAATGCGGAGAAAATCATTTAACACACTTATGCACAAAAAGTAAAGACCTTCCTGCTAAATGTGCGAACTGCCAAGGGGATCACCCTGCGAACTTTAGAGGATGCAGGACCTTCATTGGAGCAACAAAAACTAAAAACAAAGATAACACCACTATACGCATCACTAAAGGAGTAGTAGTAGAGAATAAAACATATGCACAGACTACCAGCAATAATACAATACAAGAGGCAAAGAGTTTACTTGACCAGCTACAACTCATTGTGAACTATATTCAAAAATCTGGAGTAATGCAAGCCGTTAACCAGCAACAACTTATTAGCCAAAACCCACAACCTAACAATGAGTAATAACCCCATCTCTTTAGAACTACTACAAATTGGAAACTGGAATGCCAATAACAAACTAGCAAAGAAATTTGAAGAATTTAAAAATTTTATTATTAATAAAGACTTGGACATTTGCGCAGTCACAGAGACACACTCCAACGGCAGTCGAAACTACAACATAAGCAACTACAAAGTTTACGCAACAAATAGATTACACTATAGGGAATGTGGGGTAATTCTTTATGTCAAAAGAGCTATTCCATCAACTCTATATAGCAGCAAGAATGATGAAGGCTACGAGGAAGTCTCAGTGATTACCGAACTCAATGCTGGCATGAAAATTAAATTTTCGGCAGTCTACAACCCGCCACACAGAAAACTTACACAAAAGGATATTGAACACTTATTTTCTGGAAACTTCAAAACCATCTCTTTAGGAGACTACAACTGTAAAATCAGACACTGGGGCTGCAGAGCAACCAATAATAATGGCAAACAACTGATCGATATCATTAACAAAAACCAACTTAAAGTCTTCTCCCCCATGGAACCTACCTATTACCCAACTTTCAAATCACAAATCCCAGACATCTTGGACATTATCTTAACCAACACAAATTTTCACATTGCTTCTGATGTGTGCAATGACTTGAGCTCAGATCATCTCCCGACTATATCTACAATCAACATTAGCAAAAGTAATACTCCCACCACCACCAAAAGAACGAATTGGAACCTTTACCATAATATATTGCTCACAAGAAACTGGACAGCCCCCGTCATTAACAATACCATAGATATAGACATCTCAATTCAATCTCTCAACTTGAAATTATCCACAGCCTTTAAAGATGCCACTGAGGAGATTAAATATATCCATAACTACCACAAAATTCCTCAAGAAACCAGAGAATTAATTAAAACTAGAAATCGTATTCGAAAAAAGTACAGGAAGACGCTCAATCCTATATATAAAACGGCAATAAACAATCTTAATCGACTAATTAAAGAAAAATGCTCTACTCATAGGAACCAGCAATGGGAAGAAACGCTCAAATCCCTGAATACTGAAGATAATTCCGTTTGGAAATTTGCCAGAAACTTGAAACATAGGACTCAAACTTGTAAACCTCTGAAGGGTGAAAGGGGTTTAATATATACAGATCAAGAAAAAGCCGAGACCTTTGCGGACAGTATGGAAGGCTAATTCAAATTGAACATCACTGAAACTGATCAAAATTTTGAAAATATTATTAATAATACTTACAAGGAAATAAACCGAACAAACATAGAGGACCCGGGACTCGAACCCACAACTCCTGAAGAACTTTATGCAATAATTAAACACCTCAATATCAAAAAATCGCCTGGTAAAGACTGCATTACCAATAAAATGATTAAATCTTTTCCGAACAATATCATCAAACAGCTTTCCCTCATTTTCAACTCCTGTCTTCATCTCAGCTACTTCCCACACACCTGGAAAGAAGCTATCATAATCATGATCCCTAAACCACACAAAGATCTTACTATTCCAAACAACTATCGGCCCATCAGTCTCCTCTCTTCACTGGGAAAACTTTTAGAAAGAATTATTTACAATCGCCTTTTAAATTACATGAACAAGCTTCCTAATGAGCAATATGGTTTCCGTAGGGAACTTAGTACAACCAAGCAACTCCTTAGGATTATAGAATTTATCAGCAGAGGACTAAAGAACAAAGAAAATTCTGCTTTTGTGATGCTTGACGTTGCAAAAGCATTTGATAGACTATGGCATGAAGGTCTAATTTACAAGATCAAAAACTTAAACTTCAATGCACATATGATACTCCTCATAAAAAACTACTTACTTAACAGATCGTTTTTCATTAGAAATAATAAATGTCTATCATCACAAAGAAACATCAAGGCCGGAGTTCCTCAGGGCAGCATACTAGGACCAATTCTCTACCTGTTTTATACTGTTGATTTCCCTGTTAATAGATTGGACCACAATAGCATCACTGCATATTACGCCGACGACACTGGCATAATAGTTAAATCCAAATCAATTGAGCTAGCTATCCGTAAACTTCAAAAGAAATTAAATACAGTTGAAGAGTGGTGCTCCACTTGGAAAGTCCAAATAAACACTAGCAAATCCAACCTTCTCATCATTAAAAGACCAAGCACTAGAAGCAATAGAACATCTGACCTGTTAATGTACAATGATAAAATCCCCATAGTCAACAATGCAAACTATCTGGGTCTCACCATCAACCAACACCTTAAATGGAAGCCTCATGTCACAAACATCATCAATAAAGCCAAAGGAATGCTATTCAAACTTAGACCCATCATGGGCTATTACAGCAAAACAAACGCAAAAATGAAAAAACTACTATATACAACAATGATACTTCCCATCCTCACCTATGCCTCTCCTGCCTGGTGCGCAATTGATAAATCAACAATGCTACTACTTAACAGATTTCAAAATAAAACTCTGCGGAATATTCTTGGAGCCCCTAGATACCTCAAGAACTCAGCTAATAGAAGAGATTTAAAACTAGACACTTTTGAACAATACTTCGCAAAAAGAAATATAAATTTTTTCAACAAAGCCGAGAATTGCTCAGCAGCTAATTTTAATGATTTATTCAACTGTATTAACTCATACGATGAAATCAAATTGAGACCCATTGCTGCGCACTACCTTAGTGACGCCACAATGTCTAGCCTGTCTACAGTAATTCCATAATATTTTGTACATTTTGTATATTTCTCATCTATCTAGATTTTATTTTTTCTCTGTACATATTTATTGCATTTTACTTTCATCCTAGTGTTTACTTATATATTCAGAATTTATTCTTTTCTAATTTCAATTATATTGGCTTAGTTATTCTGCTTTTATTTAGTTCTATTAAATAAGACTGAGATTTTCTCATTTTGCCCCTGTAAAGTTGTTTTTATTTAAAAATAATTTTCAGAATTCGCACTCTCTTTTCGACTGCCGGCTCAACGCTGCCGACCAATCAGAGACGTCCGCTGTCCACTCCTTCTTCCTTTTCTTCTACTTCTCATGACTCCTCCCACTAGCCACCTTTTCCCTATTCCATGACGTCTTATTTCCGATGGAAGAGTAAAAGCAGCCTCGCTGCTGAAAGCTCTAGAAAATTTATCTGATTCTTGATTCTTGACCAAATATTAATTTATGTAAGTTTCCAATACTCTTAGTACTACTGTTCGATATTGAGATGGCAATCCTTTTAACACCATTTAAGGAAGCCATATTTCTTATAGTCTATAAAAAAGTTTAAAGCTGAGTCACCGATTTGAAGGTGTCAATCATCGGCATTTGTAGTCTTGGTTGCTGAGGAAGGCCTAAAATTTTCAAGTCTGTCTAGGGGAAAGAAATTCTCGTGATCGGCCGGGCTCCCATGTAATGAGGGAGTATAGAGATTAAGTAAAGTAGAAACAGAAACATTTAATATTTAATTTACGGAATTTAATTAATTGAGACAAATAGAAAATTTAATACAAATTTAGGTTAAATGTGAGATTAACAAAAAATTGAGGAAATAACAATTGGACATCTTAAATAATCGTCTTTTTCAACGTGTTCGTCTTTTTTTTTCTCCTACGTCCTCTCTGCTCCAAACGGCGAGGTCCCGCTTTGCCAAAGCTTTGCGCTGTTACGTCATCCGACTTCTTATTGGTGGTAGAGTTATGAGGAAACACCGGCGCTGGATATAGCTCTCCTCTACACTGTTTCCGGTCACACACATATATATATATATATATATATATATATATATATATATATATATATATATATATATATATATATATATATATGCTCGATGAGTTGTTCTTATATTTGATATTGGAAAAAAAGTTTAATTCGAGGAAAATGATAAAATGTTTTATTTTTAATGTCTTTTTGAAAAAGTTGTAATTTAATTTGAAAACTAAATATTCACTGTGAGAAGTCAGATATTTTATCTTTCCCCTGCAATTTTAAATTCAGAGTTTGCAAGTGCTCCGTGACATCAGTCAAGAACATTAAGTCTTCATAACATGTTTATAATAACATATTCAGAATTAGACGATAATTACCCATCATCGTCTAATTCTGAGTATGTTACTTCCTTTTCTTTTAGAAATGCAGAAATTGGATCAAACTAATCTACAAATGGATTTAATACGTTGTAGGTAGATAACCATCTAAGAATGCAAAAGTAATTAATGTCCTTTGGAGATTATTAGTCCTTTAATTCTTCCAGGAAATTTTTGAATTAACGATAATTTTTTGCATTGGTGTGTACGTAGTTTACAGCGTATAACACTGTTTTCATAACATCAGAATATTTTAAATATTTTGTAACGAAATGTTTTCGGTGAATTATGCTATGCAGTGAATCGGTATGAATTGTGGAATTTAAGAATAATCTCTTAAAAACGCAATAAGACCTATTTTTTTTACACCGCATTGTGCCGGAGCTCCATCAGTTGCAAGGCTTACAAGTTTATTAAGATGCACATCTAATTCATTTTTAATATCGACATCACGGGTTGACTCTGGAAGTGCTACTAAATCTAATAATTCTTCTAAAACAACAAAGTCAAGAGAAACAAAACGTATAAAAACTGTCAATTGTGGAAGATCTGTAATATGACTCAGGATTCTTCAACGGCTGAACTGAATGCAATACTTTTCTTCAAATCCTTTTTTTTAATTATATTCAGGAGATGAATTAATTGCAGTTATGCGACGTTCAGTTGGGTGTCTCGCGATGGAAATTTGTAAATCAACTTTATGCAATGCTGCATTATTTGAATCTAAAATTTAAGTACATATTCCAAGTTTTTTTTAATTAACTCTCCCTCTTCACATGGCACGAGCAATATTCCAGCAATAACAAAACTGGTTTTAGCACATTATTAGCTAAGGATCATCAAAATTGACTGTTGTTTATACAAATTGGATTCTAAAGTAGCAAATTTACCTGATCTTAATTTGGAATTCGGTGGATACTGATTAGAAAACTGAGGGAGATTAGTTCCATAATGCCGATGTAAAGTGCTACCTTTATAATTTTTGACCATAGATTTACAAATAATACATAATGCTTCTTCGTTTTTGTCAATAAAAAAGAAATTTTCCTCTCACTCATTATTAAAATTTCCATTTTCTTACTCATATTTTCATTTTTTTATTTTCCTTTTCTGTCGTCATATTTTTAAAAGAATTAAAAATAAATGAAGAATTTTTGATAATACAAGTTTGGTGTTATTAAAACAATGACAACACTTGTTACAGACTACGAAACAAGTTGTAGTTAACTTACCGAAAATTTATGATTAAAAATTACATCCATTGCAAGAATGATAAAAATTGCTTCCTCCAGAATACAATGTCAATTGTCTGTTTCAATGAAATTTCGCAAATTCAAAATCGTTCTTGACTCGGTCGATTACGCCACTGTTTCTGTTCACTCGAGCTGTGTTCAATTAATCATGTCATTCTTAATTTAGACGGACAAAAAATTTTTTACAACATTGTACTTTGTCTTCCATATTTGTTTTCAATAATTTAAAAGACATTTTGAAACACATACGGAGCGATAGAAATATTTTAAAATATAATAATACAAGGAATAAGGAATTTCGATACATTCATCGAGAGCCGCAACTAATCTTTCAAAGAGCCGGATGTGGCTCGCGAGCCACAGATTGGCCACTCCTCTTATATACTTTTGAATAAAAACGTAAGGAGAGCTATTTTAGCAAATTTTGATTGTGTTAAGAAACATAATTTTTTTCTAGTTTCAGAAATAAGATTATAACTTAAATATTGTCTAAGGAATTTGCTGTGTTGTGCTTTAATGATTTTTATTTACTATCACTGGCTCCTCCCCAAATTTTAGTATCATAAATTAAGATGGGTTCTATGTTTTATAAATTAAAATTTTATTTTTAATGACAGTTTGGAATTCCTTGAAATATGGAAATAGAGCATCATGTTTACAGAAATTACAATTAGTTTAATATTTGTGATATCGGATTTCCAGGTATCGAGCCTAACTCTTAGATAATTGGTTTGGTTTTCCCACGAAATTCCTCTACCGAAACGAGAAGCATTGTAACAGGATTTAGCTGTCTTATTCACGCATATCAGCTTAATAAAAGCTTATTGGATTATGTCAAGTGTTGATTTCATTTCTGGATGTGAGATCTGTAGTCAGAATTTAAATTCCATGAGGAATTACATTAAAGTTTGTAAGCGCGTTCTCGTGTGTGTATGTTAGGGGACGAGATTTGAAAAATGTGAAAATGTTAGCTTACACAATTTAATTATTTTCGTAGAGTTTTAAAACAAAAAATTACCCAACTACAACTAATGTGGGATGTCAAGTGGACAAGAGGAATTACAATTTTCTATAGTTTTCTTGTGCATATTTCATAATCTCTTTACATCCCAGAAATTAATGATTTTTGTTTATTTAAAAATATATGTATTACCTTCTACTGAAGATTTAAGCGTCTGTTTCCAGATTGTGAATAAAATAATTATTGCAATATAATTATAATCAAGAAGAATGTACCTTTCAATTATTAAAAATAACCCTTAAAAACTGGCTCAACAACTTCTTTGACACTAGATTAGATGATTTTTGGCGGATCGGTATCAGCAAATTGGTCGAGAGGTTGGAAGAGGTTGTAAATAGCAACAGTCAATAAATATTGATTACCTTATTAATATAATTATTGTTTTTTGTTTAAATAAAAGTCTTTGGTTAAAACATTACGAACTAATTCCCCAACCAAATAGAATTAAGGGTGATTAAAACAAATAGGTAGTTATCTTTAAATCACACCTGAATTTCTTTAGATACTGAATTTTTCTATTACATCTTCGTTAGATATGAACTGTAATTCAGTAATACGATTTAGCATCATTGTGCGTATAAAGTCCAGCAAAAGATTAGCGTATTTCCATGTGATATCCATGCAATAGAAAATTGAAACCACTTCCTTATTACTGAAGTGCTTTCAGTTTCATCAACTATTACAGAAAATTAGCAAGACTTCTTTTTCCATTTTGAATGTAGATACAGATTTAAGCGATTTCCATAAATTAAGAATATTATTTTGATGATCTTTGAATAATGATCAGAAAAATAAGATTTCTCATTATTTTTTAGAAACTTTTTAATTAACAGGCAATTTCACTCTAAAACCCATTAATTTCAAAAATTGCTTCAATTATTGGAACTCATTTTTTCATCATGTCTTCTAAAAGCAATTCCTTGATGTGTACAAAAAATTAGTTTCACAGACGCTTATCAAAGAATATTGGTGATTTTTATCAAATTCTTTTGAATAGAGCTTATCAAACTTAGTACCCGATGAAAATTTACCATACGATTTTCTGAGTTTTTATGAGAATCGCGAGACAAGTCAAGTTTAAATTTTTGATTTCCACTCTCTCTAGTTACGTAATCTATTAATTATAAATGCAGATTCAGTATATCCTTTAACAGGATCTGAAAAGGCTCTTTACCAAACAAAAGACTTTACTTGCTGAAAGATTATATTTTAACCAATAGTGCGCAACAACAGAAAGCTAAGACTGATGATAATTTAACATTTCCTTTGGTATTTTGAGAACTATTTTTAGGATTTCTTTTATGAATAACTGAAAAAATTATAGTTCTTGGTTAAGGATCTTGGGATAACACAATTTAAATCCATTAAAACTCGTTCTGTCTTGAGTTAATTCCTTGTGGATTTCTTCTCGAGTCCAAGCAAATATTACATTTCCAATTATATTAAGAAGTTTTGCAAAAAAATCTCCTTTTGTCAAACCACACTCTTTAAATCTCACCTTTGACGAAGTTGAGGAATAAACAAAAATCTTCAAAATGAATTTATAATTGCAGAAAAATTATATGCGACAGCTGTTTTTTTAGTAGGGAAAAAATGTTCCCAACAAATATAGATCAAAGGCTAGTTCATGTTCTTCTCTAATAATAGCCTACTGACATCACGCACTATAATGTCGTTTTTGATAATTAAAGAAAATTTTACTCCTTCCTATGAGACTGTCAGACCTGTGTGCATTCCTGTTCTGGTCAAGAAAAATGTAATAAGCAAGGAAAAATAGTTATTGGGATTGAGAAATGTCAAAATTATTTTTACGTTTCTCACTTTAAGTCATTCATTTCTTCATTTCAATATCCAAAAATTTGGGGGAGTGGTCACTAACCCGAGCAACTCCTATTTATTGCATATGAAATGAACAGTACAACTACAAACTTCTTTTTCTAGGGAAAAATCATTCAAACAGAAATTTCTATTTGGTCTGATCGAAGGAAAATAAAGGTAAACGCTGAAAAATCAGCAGTGTTTTACTAATAAGTAAATCACGTATAACCCATAAAATGATGAAATTGAAAGAAGCACAAGGAGATACACAAATATGAATTTAGACAATTTGTATGAATATAAATTAGATAACATAAACATTTTTACTACAAAAGTATTAAAATTATTCACTTTTTGTATAATGCGTAGATTTACTTAAAAAAATAATTAATAGATTTTCATTTTGATTTTTTTTTTTTTTTTAATATAATTTGAAGTATTTCAGTTTTGAATACAGAATTATTTATTTTTTCAAAGCATTAGGAATATATGGAAATAATCGTAAGATAGATTTTCTAAGCAGGCACAGTGAAAATTTTACATGTGGGTTACATTAATTAAAATTTTAATTCTGATAGGACATCTTTAAAACTAATAAACTAACTACCAGTTTTATTTATTATAAAAGATTTGTTATAAAATTTCAAAAGATTGAATGGGTTGTCATCTAGAGGGTCATTTCATGACCTGATAGAGAAATGATGATAACGGGTGATGATTCTTCGTGAATTAAAGTGCTCGGTGTCACATGGAAAGCAACGACCATGTGGCATATCAAATCTGATTCTCTCTAGGTGACCTATGAAATTAATGACAGTATACAAACAAGAGGATTGTACCAGACGGTTATTATTCAATAACCTGTTACTAGTGTTATAGTTTGAGCTGATAACAGTTATAAGAAGTATTTAGTTTTATGTAGGAACACCTCAATGTCGCCAACAACACCGCGTATGAAGCGTCTAGTAACAAAGCTAGCGTTGAGCGAAGCATAAACAAACAAATCATTCAACGCATGCGCAGTTAGGTAAAACGTTCAGACATTTTGCGCATGTCCAGAGCTTTACGGATTTCAGCGCCATTATTTGTGTTTATACTTGTGTTTGTGTCCCTAGACGCTTGTAAACTATTATACTAAAACATGCGCTAATGGAAAAGCGACAGTGGATGTGTTTATTTATAGCTGAAATATTAATCAGTGTAACAGAATATATAAGCAAATAAATTCACATCATGTAGAATTTTATGAGCTGTTAATTAATTAATAAAAGATGCTTTCAAATTTTTTTTAAGATGTGAATTTTTATTTCTATTATGTATGGAAATGCTTTGAAATAGTAATGAGATGTGATTTATATGAATTATTTTGAAAAACTTTAATGATAATTTTTTTAGGCTTTGCCTCAAAAAAAGTAACATTCTCTCATGAATATACTCTCTATTATTTATATAATGCTAAAAATCATAGAAGAAATTAATTAGTAATGCTAACATTCAGATGTAAACAGTTGATAAAACAGTCAACAAATTTTAAAGTGAACTGTATTTAAGAGAAAATTTTATTGTAAATGACTAAATGCTGAATTATGATATGGTTACTTAAAACAAAAAATATTAGCTATCTAAGTATGGTAATATAAAAGAAAACTACAAATTAGTTAAGGAGGAAAATAAAGATTTTGAGGTTCTTGAAATTTTCATTTCGACGAACTCCTCCATAGAGAAATTCGTCTTAATTAAAAACATTTTCATTTACGCTATTCCATTTAAATGATTATCAATAAAAATATGTAGCTAAGTTAATCAAATTAAAAAGTGGTGGCAATATGAATTAGATTAGTTTATATGATTATTAAAAAAGAAAAATTTATATGTGTGAATTACTAAAACAATTTAACTCTTAAATGCACCGCTGAAAGTTTATCGCTCTATTTTAGTTCTATTATTTTTTGTTTGGATTCCCAATAATTCGCAGGAGAATATTTGTAGCAATTTATGATCAGTATTCATTTATTTATCCTTGACCAGTTAACAATTATGTGCATATGTGATTGTAAAGCTGAAAATTAATTAATATATTTTGTGAACTGGATACATCTTTAAATCTAAATTAAGGAATATTTGTGTTTACCTTATATGAGAAATCCTTAAAATGTTAATATTTACACGGATTTTTTCATACATCAATGTGGACCATTACAGCAAATCATCTGTAAACACACAAAAAACATATATAGAATAATGCATGCCAAAATGGTACTGATGATACTGTGGTAGAAAATAATTCTGCTTTTGATTTCGTTCATTTATAATTTTATTTTCAGATAAGTGAAACATTCATTCAAAAGAATATGCTTTATAACAATTAATTAGAAAGAATGCTATTTATTTAGAAACAAATGGTGACGTCTATATCTAATAGTTATATCATTCACTAAATTGAAAAATGTTTACCTTACACTTTAGTTTATCATCCATCATGTTTATATTAATTTAAAGAGTTATGTTAATTATTAAATATGGATATTAGATCATATTTTTTAAAGACAATAAATCAAAAAATAATTTCAATTGATCAATAATCATAACACACTTAGTTTTCTTTAGTTAAGGAAAGCAAGCAATAATTGAAACTGCAGTACTAACCAATCATTGCAATCTTATTGGTAAAGAGTGGAAAGACGATTGGAAAACGAAATTTCATGAAATTGCAAATGCTCTCCCAACTTTATTCTTGAAATAAAAACACACAGTTTAATCAATTGGTTAATTTGCAACTAAATATTATATGAAAACATCAATCTTTGATCAGTTTTTCTTATTAACTGGGAAGTGCAAAATTCACAATCCAATTTAGAAAATTTTAAATGTATTACAGATTAAATTTTATATTTAATCTAAGCACTTTTAGCATTAAATAAATTTTACTTTTTTCTTCCTTATTTATGAGAAGAATAAATACAATTTCTCTTAATTAAATGCTAAAGTCCAGTAAACTTGAAATAATGACATGTCTCTTTCTATTTGTTAATATAATCTATCATTCTATTCGTTGAAAGCATGAGCCTTATTGTATAACGCAAATCTGAAGATATTAGTCACACTTCATTCAAAAAGTACCCATTTCACGAAAAATCAAAAACTGAATCAGGCTTACCACTATGATATGCTAACTGCTGCTCCCTTTGTCATTGGGACAATTTGTGTTAGATTAGATCCAAATTTATGCTACATTGTAACAGCTACACTAACTATACTGATAATGAACCTCCTAATAACTATACTGACAATAGATGGCGTTACTGGCCAATACAAAATATTCTATATCCAACAGAATTAGAAGAGAGAATAGAGGACTGTGTGGAATGGAAGCCGAACCATCCGGTTGGTAAATAATTTTGTTTATAGTTTGTATTGTGCAGGTACTATGTAACCTTATTATTAATTAAATGTTTTCTTTGTAAATATTTTTTTAATCATGTGTAATGTCGTAATAAATATAATGTTTTTTTTTTTTTTTGTCTAATTTTAACTTTATTTTCATAAGTCCCCTACAAAATGGCGCTCCAACTAGTGGCCCTTCCCACTGTTTTCTATTTAATTGGTTTTGAGTTTTAGCTATATTAATTTGTTAGTTATAATTCCAAACCGGAATTTTCCTGAGTATGTGTTCATCCAGAATGCATTTCTTTTTTTAATTTTCCTGAGTCGTTTGTTTTCATCCAGAAACGGAGCAGATGTATCTCATATCGGAATTTTGCCGAGTTATATCGTTTTCATTCAGAAAACAGGTAAGTTTATTTTGTTTAACAAATTTCATTATCATCCTGATAATGTTGGCATGTTATAATAATAGCATGTTTTGTATTAAAACTAATCCAAATAACATAACTTTTGTTTTGTAGTATTAGTTCTGTCATTAGTCGTTATAACTTCTGTTTTGATTAAATTTTGTTCAGACGTGTGCAGGAATGTTATAAGTTTCGTCTACTAATACTGCATGTATTTGATATATATTATCTGCACGTCAATTTTCATGTATAGTGAAGTTTAATCTTTTGAAATGCATAATGTGTTCAGTAAAATTCTTGAATTTAAACTGTTTATATTGTAAAACAGAAGTGGCTCTAAACGCTGTTCTTCGTTCCTACCTTGATGACATTATAGTACTCTCAGAGTCGTTTCAGGAACATTTAGAAAATTTAAGAGACATTTTTCAACGACTTGAGTTATTCAAATTAACAGCTAACCGAGAAAAATTCAATTTTGTATGTTCAAAGATTAAATATATTGGGCATAATATTACCCCTGAAGGTCTAGAGGTTGATCCTGCCAAACCTTCTGCTATCTTGGACATGCCTGAACCCAAAACTGTTAAGCAAGTTCAGTCCTTTCTGCAAATTTGCTCTTGGTACAGGAGGTTCATTCGGAACTTTTCTGAAATAGCCAGACCTCTCAGTAATCTAACCAAGAAATCCTCCTCGTGGTGCTGGAAAGAGCAAGAAAAAACTTCGTTCCAAAAGTTTAAGACATTACTTACTTCACCACCTGTTCTTAAGCAGTGTGATCTGAGTAAACCTTACACCTTGCGCACAGATGCTAGTGGGTATGCCTTAGGTGCTGTCCTCCTCCAAGGAAAATCCCTGGAAAATCAACAACCCATTGAATATGCAAGCCGACTACTAACCAGTGCTGAGCGAAACTACAGAGCGTGAAGCCCTTGCAGTTGTTTGGGCATTAAGACAATTTAGATGCTTTATTGAGGGACTAGAAGTCTCAGTTGCCACGGACCATCAGACGTTACGATGGCTCATGTCATTAAAGTACCCGTCAGGATGACTTGCTCGTTGGGCTCTTCAACTCCAAGAGTTCAACCTCCATATCGAGTACGTTCATGGAAAAACCAACGTGGTAGCTGACATGTTATTTCGCCCAACCTGTCACCAAAGAGATGACCCATGCGAGATATGTTCTGTGACTGTTAACCAACCCACTGCTGTTTCAGTAGATTTTCCTACAAAAAGTCCTAAAGAAATCAGAGACCGCCAACTTCAAGAGGAAATTCTGAAGAAAATAATAAATGCCTTGGAAGCAGTCGACTTGACTGAGGAATACAGAAACTGGACGGAAAAAGGTTTCTTGATGAACAGAGGTGTCCTGTAAAAATATGCACTTGATTCAGGATCTAATGAGGCTCAGCTTGTCATTCCAGAAGATGCAAGAGAGCAGATTCTTAAAATTCATCCCGATGATCCCACCGCAGGTCATTACGGTGCTGAAGGCACTTTTGATAGAATTTCTAGAAGGTACTACTGGACTGGCATGTGGAAATACATCACCAATTATGTAAAAGATTGTATATCAATTATGTAAAAGATTGTATGTGAAACAAGCCCTCCAACCAAAAACCTGCTGGTCTACTGCAGACTCCAGCACCATCCCAAAGGTTTGAGACGTTATCCATTATTTGTACGGCCCTCTTCTAGTTTGTCATGGGAAAAAATGGATATTTATAATAGAAGATGTTACTACGAAGTAGATCGAGCTATTTGCCTTGGAAAATGCAACAGCTAAAGAGTGTGCTGTCACTCTTGTAGAAGAAATCTTCATGAGATATGGAATAGCAGGCAGGATTATCAGCGATAATGGATCACAATTTGTTTCTGCTGTGATGCAGCAACTATATTATCTCATGAAAATTCATCAGTCCTTAACACCAGTTTACCACCCGCAAGCAATCCAGTTGAAAAGAAGAACCGTGATTTTAAACCTCGTCTTGTCATATTAGTTAAAAAACGGCATGATAGCTGGTCCGAGAAACTCCCTGCAATTCGATTCGCACTGAACACTTCAAAGTGCAGTTCAACTGGAAAAACTGCAGCTTTTCTCAATTTTGGACGAGAGCTCCGCACAATTGAGGATGTTACCAACGACTTTCGTGGTATCATCGAAAACGATAACTTCGTCGTTGAAATGACCTCGTATCTAAAAAAACTGGAAAGATTCACATCAAAAGCCAACGAGATCTTTATTGAACAGCAAAATAAAAGCAAGAATTTTACAGATCAGAGAAGGAGACCAGCTCCTACATATAAATCAGGAAATTTAGTTTTGGTTAAAAAACCAAATTTAAGTAATAAAAGTGCTGTTGTTACAGTGAAATTTTCACCTCGTCGCGATGGACCATTTATCTTCGTTACTCAAAAATCTCCTGTATCGTATTCTGGGGCAAACACAGATTCTTCAAATATACCAATATGTGTATACCACACTTCGACATTGACTCCTTTTCAAGAAAGGAAAACTTCACCTATCAAAGCTTTGCGCGGAAGAGGTCGGCCAACAAAAATGAACAGCCCTAAAACTCCTACTCCTGCCATACCTAATGCTCAAGAACCAAACCATTCCAAGAAAACTCCTGCTGACTCCTGGTCGGGACGTCTTCGGGGTCAGAGGGGGAGGTTACTATACTGACAATAGATGGCGTTACTGGCCAATACACAAAATATTCTATCCAATAGAGTTAGAAGAGAGAATAGAGGACTAAGGAATGGGAGCCGAACCATCTGGTTCGTAAATAACTTTGTTTATAGTTTGTATTGTGCAGGTACTATGTAACCTTATTATTAATTAAATGTTTTCTTTGTAACTACATTTTTTTAATCATGTGTAATGCCGTAATAAATATAATGTTTTTTTTTGCCTAATTCTAACTCCATTTTCTTACGTCCCCCACACATATTTAATTTTAGAATTTCGCCACTTTAATTCTGCTTAAAGTTTAAAATTATTTCCCACTTTATGGTTTTCCTTTAGTTGTTAGAATTTTCTACGAAGTACCGTGCATTTTTCCTTTTTTTCTAATTATTTTATAGAAAGCCAAATCTGCTTTTACACAAGTGCATTATTTCATCTCTCTCAATCCCCAAAATTTTTCTACGCCTAACTAATGAACTGTTCATTTCACAACATTCTAAAATTTATTTATTTTAAATAATTATTATGTGTGTTTCATAGATATTTGCTTTTATTTTAATAGATTTGGTGAGTGCTTTTTTACATTTTCTTTTAAGAACTTGTATTAAGAAGTGCTTCGAAACACTAATATATGCGATGGGAAGAATCTCAAACTGAAAAGTGAAACGTGATGTTTTTTTTTCCCCTGTAATATTATTTTCAGAATAACGAAATGGTACTAAGTATCATTTCTTTCATCAAATAGCAGCCCATTCCAAAATCATCGAAATGTTATAATGTAATATTTTGCTGCCATTTAACAGATCGTTCTTTAAAATAATAAATTGTAGTCAAGTACACTTCATTGCGTATTGCCGTTATCGAACATGTTACTGATATTTATTTACAAAAATATTTATTTATTACGATTTAAGAAAAGGTGAATGCATGATAAGTAAATTAAATATTAAAAGAATAAAATTTCAATATTAATGAATTTCCTTGTCTTCATGATGTAAGAAAACTGGATAGTTATTAACAATTTTGCGTTTTTGAGCAGAAGATATTTTCTTATGAATATATTCACTAATTGAATGACTTCTGGAATAATTTTGAAAAGAAGCAGTGATGTTGACTGAAACAGAATTCTCCATTGCATTCATAGAAACAGAACTAAAAATGACTCCAGACCAAGATGATTTATTTAGAAATGATTCGGCAGTCTTTTCAGTCACACGTCCAGCATCTAAAATTCATAAACTGACTTTTTTAAATTCGTTGATGTTGATTTATCTGAAAATTAACTATCATAAATATTACATTTAGCTATTTTCAAAATGCTGTTTACCCCCGTGAGGTGAAACCAAAGTGGGCTCCGGCCGCGATTCATAATTATTTTAAATTATGATGATAATGACAATCAATCACAGAACAAAATTGAAACGCCATAAAATATAAACAATGTAATAAATGAAAAAAAATTTAATAAAATTAAATAGAAAAACTTATTAAAAAAATGATAGTAAGAATGATAAAGAATAATGGGAAACTTCAAACACATATATTTGTGACCCACAAGGGCTTGCTATTGATATGAAAGCTTTACCCTAACATCTGGAACTACGGTCACCTCCAAATCCATCTTCTGATGTCACTCTTCAACTCATTTCATATCCAGCCACTCCACCGATTTGAATCAGAAAAAGTGAAGAGGCAATCGAATGTATCTGATTCCCTCACCTGGGGATTCCAACTTATTTTGAGAAATTATATTTGTCATGGCTCTTCACAAATCCATTTTGCACAATTCCCATATGATCCCCCGATCATGACTAACTGATAGTCTTTGCTGCTGCATAGTCCCTGGGATTCAAACAGGGAGAGTCAATCTCTTTCACAACTGTAAAGAGTGTTATATTCCATTGAAATTCTGGAATTATCTGCAGAGTTTCAAAGCAATAAAGGGGACGTTATAACGTACATTTATAATAAGTATAATATTTGTTATAATATATGATTGCTCAAATTTACCTATTTATTGAAGTATGTTTTACAATGTAAGGCAACTAAAAAAGTAATCAGCCCAAAGAATTAAAAATACTCAAAAAGTATACTTGAACTATATATATATAGTTCAGTATACTATTTTGACTTTTAAAAAAGTGAGCCGTATTTATATATAAATAAAGAGGAAACCTTGAAAACTCCTAAGAATATAACTGAAAATAGGTGAATTCAGAAAGCAGAAATCCAATTTTCCTCTCCCAGAGTTCAACCAACAATAGCAAAAGAAAGAAACTTGATCTTCTATAGTAAAAGTCTTGTGGTCTCTTAATAAAGTTATATAGTAAAATATTTTCAGAAATTATGTAATAAATATATGTACTCGAGCATTAACAGGTTACATACACAAAAACTAAACTTGGTTTAGTTGGTAAGACTAAAGGTTTTTGAATTAGAAGGCTCTGAGTTCGATCTCTGCTATTGTTGAAAAACTTACTGCGTGTGTTACTCTTCAATCTCTGTATGCATATTTATATTTGTCAGTATGGATGATTTAATGTTTCCAGGGTCTCCTTCTATTTGACATGTTAATCTTCTCTACTATTCATGAAAAATCCTTCTTTAATCCTATATTTAGTGTATGATTAAGTAATTTAGAACAGTGTTTATTGTTAAATTATGCACTATATAGATTCAAATTTAAATACAGGATTTTTAAATTCATGAACATTCATTACTTTAAAGTAACGATAAATAGTTTGTTGCTGGATGATTGTATATCAGCTGCGAAGCTAATTTCAGGGAAGTAAGACGTTGTCAACGTCGAGAAATTTGGATATTTTGTACCTGAAGGAAGTGTGTATTAAGGCTAGCATACATAACTTAATATTTAAAGTATAGCATTTATGGAAAGTACCAATTATAAATTTGTTAGAAAAATCAAATTGAAATAGAAACATGCATAAATTTAATTTTTATGAATTTATAAAAATATTGTGGTCATTACAGTGTTTTTAAAAGTAGGTTACTTTTAGGTACGCTTAAAATAAATTCTTGATGCAAATTTCACACAAAATTTGCATACATTTATTAAACAATGTTTAAAGAATTAAACAAAGTAATTTATTTTGTAATATATGCACAGTAATTTATACAGGAGCGAAATATGTTAAGCGTTTCAAAATTTTTCAAAAATTCGAACATTTTTCACAAAAACTTTCTCCATAAAAAAAATTTTTTTGGCAAAAAGCAAATTTTAAACAATTTATTACATGCACATAAGGTTCACATATAAGCACAAAAAATTTCAGAAGATTTAATGCATTAGTTCTTTGTACGAGCCTACCTATGTACTGAAAATATGCAATTTGAGAAAATCGCAGAAAACAAAATAAAGGCACTAAATTCGTATCTTAAACAGAAATTTAAACTTCCCGGGACCATAATCTTTATCCATTTTGGCCTCTAATGCCTCCCTCTTTCTTTTTTCTTGCCTTTTCAGTGATCTTGCATCTTTATTCATTTTTTGGATGAGATGTTCAGCTTTTCGAACACGCCTGCGATCGATCTCTCTGGATATGAAGGATGTGCAAAAGAGTCAATAGCAATCAATGGACCATTGCTAAAAATATCATAAACTACAACATTGTTAAATGGGCAATTTTCGCCTTTAAACCTCTTAAATGCCCTGGGCCTGATGGAGTTATGCCCATCATGATCCAGAAGGCAGAAAAGGTTGTCATACCAATGCTAACTAGAATGTACAGAACTAGTTTGGCCCTGGGATATATACCAAAGACATGGCAAAAGACTAGGATAGTCTTCATTCCAAAACCTGGCAAGGACACTTATGACCAGGCCAAGTCTTACAGACCAATCAGTCTTTCTTCATTCTTTCTTAAAATTATGGAGAAAATCATTGATCGGCATATTAGAGATTACTTGGGTAGAAATAGTCCCTTGCATGCTCTTCAATTTGCCTATCAACCCGGTAAATCTACAGAGACTGCTCTACATCAGCTAGTTTCCAAGATTGAAGCCACTCTGGATCAAAAGGATATTGCCTTGGCAACTTTCCTCGACATCCAGGGTGCTTTTGATAATACTTCCTATCCATCCATCCTCAATGCACTTAGAGGGGCAGGGATTAATCAAACCCTGTGTACTTGGATTGAGGCCTTAATTTCGGATAGATATATACAAATGAACATCTTCGGTGAATCATTTGAAAAAAAGACTACTAGAGGTTGTCCTCAAGGAGGTGTTCTGTCACCATTACTTTGGAACCTAGTTGTAAATAGCCTTATAAAACATCTAAATGATAAGGGTTATTATACGCAGGGATATGCTGATGACATTGTCATCCTTATCCTTGGAGAAGATTTTGACATAACTTGTCATCTCATGCAGGATGCTCTAAGTTATGTAGGTCAATGGTGCATGGATAGGGACCTGATGGTTAATCCTCAGAAAACCTACCTCGTACCTTTTACACGCAAAAAGAAACGGAAAGGTTTTTTCATACCAAGACTTTTTGATGTTGAAATCAATGTGGCTTCAGAGGTGAAGTATCTGGGCATCTATTTAGACCAGAAACTCACCTGGAATAAGCACATTGATGATAGGATCAACCGAGCAAAGAAAAGCATTGTGATTTGCAGGCGAATGCTTGGTAAGAACTGGGGTTTACATCCAAAACTGATGTTATGGATGTACACAGCTTTTGTCAGGCCCATTTTCACATATGCCTGTGTGATCTGGTGGCATAAGGTGGAACAGAAGACTGTGATTGACAGATTGAGGAGTCTACCAAGACTTGCCTGTCTCTGCATCACAGGAGCAATCTCCACCCCGCCAACCAGAGCATTGGAGGTTGTGTTGGATCTGACTCCCTTGGACATCTTCATATGCAGCGTTGCAAGATTGAATGCATATAGAATGAAGCTGCAAAACCACTGGTATGACCAGCCTGTTGCCAAAGGGCACAAGGGCATCACCAGGAAATTTCAAGACCCTACTTTTCTGATGCCATCTGACATCATGGAAAAAACATACATGTTTGACAAGACATTTGATGTAGTTTTTCCAACTAGAGAGGAATGGGATAACAACATGTTTGGAACTAAAACAGGAGATCTAATCTGGTACACAGATGGATCACTGAAGAACAGCCTCTCAGGTCTGGGAGTTTGTGGCGTGTCACCAAGAATCAGCTTGTCTGTAAGCCTTGGGCGATACGCTTCGGTCTTCCAGGCAGAAGTTTTGGCCATTATCCACTGTCTGCGACTGAATATGAAGAAGGGCTACTACGATAAGCGGATTCTCATTTTCAGTGACAGTCAAGCCGCTTTAAAAGCGCTTAATTCCTTCGAAATCAAATCTAAAATGATTCTGGAGTGTAGAAACCTTCTTACAGAACTGGCAACTAGAAACAGGGTGATCCTTGTATGGGTGCCAGGGCATAAAGGTATCGAAGGCAATGAAAAGGCTGATGAGCTTGCTAAACAAGGATCGTCTTTTGTTCCCATTGGTCCAGAACCTTTTTGTGGGATCATTTTGAAGACCGCAAAAACCAATGTTCGCAGATGGGAAAAACTGCTGTAAAAGAGTTTTGACAGACTTTGCAGTGAATGTTTATATAAAATAGGCAAGACCTCTGCGGCTATGTAACTCTTTACTTACAATGAAAGACTCCTTTGAATTGCACTGTTTACCCACGAACATGTCGTTAAACAAACTGTTTAGAACGTTGACACTAATAATAATATTTACATCTTGAGTTGAATTATTTTCGAAGTTTTCATCAATTACAAAAGAATTTTCCAGCTTTTGTTTCGAAGCACTTTCAGCTTCAGGTACACTGCTTTGGTCATACTTCGTTGTGTGTTGATTCGGAACAAGTTCAGTATCCCCATAGACTGATTTCTCGCCAAATCTGGTAACCGTTGTTTATGTTGTAGTGTTGCCGATTTCAGCTTTTGTTTTTATTGTAGTGTTGCCAAATTTAGTTTTTGTTACTATTTTCATTTTTTCGCTGCCAGATTTCGTTTTTATCATGTTTTAAATAATTTTTACGTTATACATGTGCTGTTTTTTAGTGGCAATAGCTTTTTTAGTTTCACTTCGAGAACTTTCTTTGCTATTTGTTCTATGTTTTAATTGATAGACATTTTAATTTCGTTGGAGGTTGCTGCTGCAATTAGTGGTTTTCCCGCAGTTGTGTTACGTTGTCGCCAGTGTCCAAACATCGTAAATTTTTCTATTTTACTATTTCTTTTATATTATTTACCTTTATTTGGTTTATTTATAATATATATTTTTTTATTAAATGATATATTTTACTTTATATATTTAAAACCGTTAAATATTATTTTTTCCTTATTTCGTTTTCTTAATTTATTATCATCTTTTTAATGTTTTAACTACTTTATTTATTGTTTTAATTTAAAATGTCTCACGCTCAAAATGTTGTTGAAAAATATCAACAAATTATTTTAGCAAAAATTAAAGATAATAATGATAGATTATTGCTCAGGATTCCAAATTATTAATTAATTTAGGATTCGCAAATATTAATTAATTTTTTAACGGAAATTGGATTTGGAGAAGGTGTTATTATTTTATTTAAATTCTATTGCTTACATGTATTCTTTTATTGTATTCGTGTTTCATTTTTATTTACTTAAAATGTGTATATATTTAAAAAATATTTTATTCATGTTTTTTTTTTTAATTTTAAAAAATGTATATATTTGAAAAATAAGTAATTGCATGCTTTATTTAAATTTTATAAAGTGTATATATTTAGAAAAATATTTTTGCATGCTTTTTTTGTAAAATTAGATAATTGTTTATACTGAAATGTGACATTGTGTGTGGTGACTAACGAATAAAATGTCGAAATAAATATACCAATTGGCATGTCAGCTTAACTTCATATCAAATAAGTCCATTATTTATATTTATTTCCCTTTTTAAAATTTCTGAAATGCTTATTTTTTGATCGAACTTCGGGAAATTTCCCGTGTTTATAAACGCGCGCCTAGCTTGGCGACAAAAAATTCGCCGCGGTCGCCAAGTGTATGGGGATACTGAACTTGTTCCGTTGATTCTGATGTCTCTTCCTACTGTTGAAACTTTCCCTTCGATGCATGATAAACAAACAATTGACACCAATTTAAACTCAAATAGAGTTATAGAATTAATTATAATAATTAATCAGAAGATTTAAAAATGGAGCAGCATAAATCGAACTAATAAAAACAAGACAAATCACAACGTGCGCAATGTGAACAAATCTCTCACACAGCTTGAAATTTTTGCTATCTTCAAATGTTAATATCAGATTCAGAAAAAAAATAACGGAGGTTATGCTAATAATCATTTAATCAATATTTTTCTGTTGAATTGGTACTGCGATGGGTATATTTGAAACCGAAACTTTTTTACAAGGGGGCGTGGCACTGTTTGTGTACATTTTATTTTCGATTATTTAAACCATTAAAAAACGTCAAATATATAAGTGTTATACATTTTTAGACTCAGAAAAGTATGCTTTATTTAAAATAACTAAAATTGAAAAATTGATTTTTTGAAGATAAATCAGGTCTTACTTTCCTTCATAAGAAAGTCGCAACCTGCAGTATATACGGGTATGTTTTCTTTTGTTTCATAAAAATTAGCAATATATAATAATTTTTATGATCATAATGTATAAAATTTTTGTGCAAGTCTTATAAATAAAATTAAAACTTTAGAATGAAATCTCTTTTAGTGCAGTCTTGAAAAAATTTTTGAATTATTGATATTAATTACATTAGACGAATTTTTATCATGATACACATTTAATTAAGTCATTATAAGAAAAATGAAAATAAATATAGTAAAGAGAGAGAGAGTAAAACAATATATAGGAAAAATTTGTATGCCCATTAATATTTTGATACTTCGTTATGAAGAAGGAAAATCATTTTTATATGCTTACAAATATGACGGGGCAATATTTAAATTTCAATCTGTAAATAAAAAATATGGAATTTGTAGATTCATTTTTTTCAGTAAAACAGTTTTGCTTCAATTTTTTTAATATTTATCTATATCTTCTACTATGCATGTAGATCTTTATATGAAGGCATTTTAAACGTCTTTATAGAAATATATTTAAAATTTTCTTTGGATTATTTCTTTATTCGAAATAAAATATTTCAAAATAATTTCTAATCCTTGCTTGATACTCTCTAATTGGGTACTTATTATTTATTTTCAAATGCCTGTTGTTTGTCCGCTAGGTCATTAGACAACGGGCTCTCCAATATCTTGCAACTCAACAAAAAAAAAACAGATAGTGCAGAGCTCTCGTCCAAATGTGAAGCAGTCATAACATGTCCAGACATACAAAGAGAACACACAAGGGAGTCCTCAATGTTAAAACCGAAGTGTTGGGCACGGAGACAGTCGTGACCAGTTAGCATTCTAAATGTAGCAATTGCAGTCGCTCGAGGGAAGTCAGGAATAGTGTGTGGAGCAGAGAAGAGTACAGTCTAAGACTTGCCATTCGAAAGGTGTAAGGCAGTATCATGGTGTAAGCGCTTAGAGATTTTAGAAATTTCAAGTTTAGGTAGATGGAATCTCAGTTTCATAAGGGGTTTCTGCAGAATTAAGGTCGCCTTGTTGGCAAGGAGATCAGCTCTCTCGTTTCCCTCAATGCCACAGTGGGAGAAAATCCACTGGAAGGACACTTTATTATGGAATCTCTCAAGCAAAGTCCTGCAATCTAAGACTCTTTGGTTCTTAACCTCTTTATTAGTAGAAAGAGCTTGAAGCGCAGAAATGGAGTCCGAAAGGATTATGGCTCTTTCAAAGGAGTTTTGTCGTATGGAGAGTTGTTCAAGTGCAATGAGGACAGCTTCCATCGCACCACCAAAGTGAGTCGAGAAAGCACCAACCGGAAGATGAAAACAGAAAACTTCACTAAAGATGCCAGCACCGGCGCCTTGAGAAATATCAGAAAATAAACCATCCCTGTAAACGTGCAGCCAATTATCCGGTGGATAACTGTTATGGATGGTCTCTAGAGCAATCGCCCGAATAATTTCGGGAGCGAGATCTGACTTTCTAATTTTCTCAGTAAGATCCAACCTTACATCAAGATTCTGGTAATTGAAAGGGCAATGAAGGTTAAGCAATTCAGTCGGTAAATCATTAATAATTTGATAGCGTTAAATAGCATGGACACATTGAATAAAACCTCTCTGATTCTTCAAGTTACGATTCAAATTAAAATCATAATCAAGCAAAAAAGCATCGTTTGGGAGTCTAATTAGTTTATATAAAATAGTGGCCCTCCTTTGAATTACATTAATCATAGGCTCACTATTCGTGAAAAATTGTAAAGGCACTAGGGTAGTTTTAACTCCACCAGTAATAATTCTCAAGGCTTGATTTTGAAAGATGTCCAAAAGTTTTTTTCACTTTAGCAAAAGGTGAGACAAACACCTCGACACAATAGTTCAAAACCGGTTGGATATACATTTTTTAAGTTAGATTTAGAGTATCTCTGCCACAACCTCATTTTCCACCTGTAAGCTTTTGGAGAATCGGGAGCCTTTTTTCAGCTTTTTGGATTGCCTGCTCAGCATGTTTTTGCCATGATAGTCTCTTGTCAATAACACATCCCAGATACGAGACATCGTCCTTAAGTAGAAGGCTTTTGTTTTGATAAGACAAACCATGGATAAATCGTTAGTGATTGTGTGTGAAATATTGGCAAAAAGTCTTATCAGTATTAACAGACATAATGTTTTCAAAACACCATCGTCCAAGTCTCTCAAGAGCTGAATTTAAGACTAAATTAAGTTTGAATTGTTCAGTCTTAGAGGAGGAGCTCCAAATCACCAAGTCATCTGCAAACAAAGCAACCTTAGTCAAGCCATCAGAAATCAAACTTTCAATGACATCATTTATAAAAATATTGAAAACCAGATAGGGCTCAGTACGGTGCGCTGAAGAAGTCAGTTTTTCTCTGTTTAAAACACGAGAGAGAATCTTCGAAACGGGTAGCACAAAACCGCTGAGTCAGGAAGTCTTTAATCCACATGAGCATCCTACGACATATTCAAGAGCTTTTTAACAGTTCGCAGTCTCCAAACTTTATTGAAAGCAGCCTCAATGTCCACGAATACATAAATAAGAATGGATTATTGACGACGATCCAATAAATCCGTAATGGATTCGCTGACAAAAGCAACCTGTTGATTGGTAGAGTGGAATCGTCTGAAGCCCGCCTGGGCCGAGAAAGCAATTGTTTGATTCAATCTACCAGTTTCTACGAGCAACTCCATGACCTTCGAAAGAATGCTTGTTAGAGAAATAGGTCTTTAACTATTCCAATCGTTTGCTTGTTTGTTTCTTTTAAGAATAGGTATAACAACTTCTTTAATGAGATCAGAAGGGATATTCATTCTAAAAATAAATATCTTCATATTTTCCCTCTCCCCATTCTATAGCAAGCGCAGCGTGAACAGAAGATACGAAAAATATCAAAAATGAAGAAAGAAACCTGTTGTTCCTCTCTTAAATCAGCAAATGAAATATTGCTTTCAAAGTAACGAAGTGTTGTCTAGCAACACAAACACACACACACACACACACACACACTATATATATATATATATATATTTCATATATATATATATATATATATATATATATATATATATATATATATATATATATATATATATATATATATATATATATATATATAACGTTCTTGAAATAACGGAAATAACGGAAATCAACTGTTATCAAATAACATTTCGTTATTACATAATAGGTGTTCTTAGAATAACGAGGTGTTCTCATCGTTACTGAATAACATACCTGTTCTTCAATTACGATAAGTAGAAGTTATCAAACAACATTTCGTTTCTGAATAACAGACAGTTCCTTGCATAACGAAGAATTCCCTACAGCATTTCGTTACTGCATAACTGTTCCAGACACCGTGCGGTTATTGATGTTCCAGTGGACAACAATTTTAATTTAAAAATAATCCGTCATCTGAAGCGATAAATTGCCAAATTCTATGAAACCTTCTCATGGCAACTCGGAGTTATTTAAAGATATGTTATTAAATAAAGCTATTTTTAAAATTAACAGATTGTTATAATGTTTAAAATCATTAATGTTATAAAATAACAGTTACGTTTAATAACGACCACCTCTAAATTGACTTTCCCGCAGGAAAGAACTAAGTAATTAAAATTGTCAATTACTTTTATTAATATGTAAACCACTCACAATGAGTCCCACTCATCCTCTTGTCACATTGACAAGAGGTGCGATCATCAATGGTATTCCATTTCATGAAGAAACGGAAACCGTACTTCAGGCTATTCAACATGCGTATGGTTTGTGCAAACACAGATCCATTTTCTTTTGGTTGCAACCGTGGCTTTTACCCCTCAATAATATTGCAGAAAGATTAGGAACAGTCAAGCAAACGTGAACAACCTCCTCAGCAACTTTCTTGAAGTCATCGTGAAGTACAACGTTGCACGTTACTGACGTTGTGCCTAATCCGGACAGCTATTCCGCACCGGCAGAAAACATGAATATGGAGTTCGATAGTCAAGTTGCGTTCTCTAATTGATAGTGATCTCGCAATGCTTCAAAGCGATTTTCCTCGTTTTTTCAAAAGTCGTAATGCTAAGCAATACCACAGATGCTGTTTGCGAGAAAGGAAATTTGCTGATCTTTATAACCTGGATGTTAATGCATAATTTGCATGATACGCCAATTTAATGATTGATATATTTATTGCAATCCTTACTGCACATTCAATTGTTATGACGCAACTTGCATCATTGCTTGATATCGCAATTTCACTTCTGAGTGGTGTAATTGCCCTAAGAAAGATTTGATTGCACCGTGAAGAGTATTATTTAAAATGAAACGCACGACATATTTAAGAACGCTACTTGCCAAGTACGTAACAAAAAATTAACCATTCTGGAAAATCTTCAAATTGCTTAAAGTTGAACTCTGCAGCAGTTAAATGTAAATAAATTGCCTTTAGACATTTTAAACATACAGGAAGCATGCATATCTTTTTAAAGCAGTTAAAACACAGATGCTTTTTGTCATCAGTAATATGACTCTTTAAACTATTGTAGTCATATTAAGTTTCAATTTATATAATTTTGATTATTTTTCCCTTAAATTTTTGCTTTTGTTAATTATGCATTTTTAAAAGTGAAATGAGTTTCATTTACAATCACGTGAAACCATAAATGTAAAAGGTAATTTGTAAATTCAAGTTTAATTACTTAACTCCCCTCGGACGAAATAGCTAATTAGTATATACTATCCTATCTTTTTAATATAAACCACTCAGAACGAGTCCCACTCATCCTCTTGTCGCATTGACAAGAGGTGCGATCATCAATGGTATTCCATTCCGTAACGGATAGGAAGACCGGCTTCACGCTCAGAGTGAAACCCCATTCCACATCATCGTGGTTGGGTTTTCTGCGAAGTTCGGTGAGTGAACTCGCTAATCATACTATAGAAATGATCCTATGAAGTATGATCTTAACGTTCGTAACACTTTTTGCAGATTATATAGCAGAGACGATTTTTCTACAAACTGGTGACTACTTCAGCTTTAAATCTTCGTTTTTATAATATTTGAAAGATACTGTCGAAAGTTGATTGTACCTATACTTTAAGGTAGATTGAAGCACTTATATATATTTCGTGTATTATTAAGAATAAAAAGGTTTACAAGGTCATCCTCGTGTCTAGAGAAAGTGCTCATCATTTGCACTCGTTTCTTTCGGAAGGCCTGCTTTAACATTAATTAAGTATTTTCGATCCTCTATAAACAAGCTTCATTGTCTATATAGAAATATAAATCTATAAGTAATAATTTAGTGTCGCAATTACGAAATAGCTCTCCTCATTTATTTAAATGTTAAGAGGGGCGTGGTTAAGTATCTTGGAAGAATATATATGAAGTAGGGAACTGGCACTATGGCAACTTTACAACATAATCAAATAAATACAAAACGAATAAGGAATATAAGTAATATTTTTAAAGTTTCAAAGCAGCAAAATATTTACCAAATTTAAGTCGTTATTGTAAATTCCTTGTTTGACTTCATTCGATAAGGCGTGACTAAGTTTCCTATCTTAGACATTATGAAATCATTTTTAACCATTATGAAAACAGATATTGAAATTTCAAGAAGTTTACTATTTAAATTCAAAAATCACTACAGGAAAAGAATATCTGTACTAAAATTATTCTTTACATATTTTTATTTTACTAAGTATAAAAAAATTTGTTTCTTTTAAGGCGGGACAAAAGACTCCTCTAGTTTTAACTTTACATGGCAGCAGACACGCCCCATTTTTCCTTAGATAAGAAATAATCCCGTTTAAGTTACGAAATAATTAAGGGATCGGAAATGTTTCTTGAGGAAATTGATTTTCAATCATTCATTCTAAAGTAAGTCATGTTCAAAATATTTGTGGTCATTATATACAAATCTCATCTGTTTATTTCGCATTGTCAATGATGATGATTTAGAATGTTCTAATTCAAATAAATTTGTATTACAGACAAAACAAATATATCTATGATATATTATAATAAAATTTTCAAATTTTAACTTTATACTTAAATTATATTTGAAAATTAATGTTTAATTCTACTTTATATAATCATTTTAAACTCAGAAATATATATACGTACACATGTTCCAAATATGTTTTAAAGTGTGAATGTCCTTGAGTTTCCCATACATTTTTAACAATTATATTGAGTAAATAACCTTCACCAACTTTTGATATATGTGAATATGTATTCTATTAAGCATTCATGTAGGATATTATTAAAATTTAATTTTTAAGGTTTATAACTCAGAAATCTACGTATATTTAAACAAAATGTTTATGTCGTACCTAAAATTATATACTAATATCTTTCGAATACTCCTTTCGGCAGAAGAAAAAAATCTTGAGCGAATACCAAGCAAAAGCAATTAATTAATAAGTATTACTTTTAACATATATGCGCATAGTTTATTAGATATGTGAAGCAAAAGATGGACTTGAAATTAAAATTAAGAATTATTACCAATACCAAACCATATTACTCTTTATAGGACTACCCAACTCTCGCAGTGCCAAAAATATACCTTTTTCGAAGAGTTCTTCTAGATAGAATTCAATTGCAACATAGCCATCCTTCTGAAAAGATTACAATTTGTTACGAATGAAAGTGATCTCTGAACTGGATATGACAACAAGCAGATAAATCATACATATACTTTTCAAAATACAGTAAATGATATCTGCTTCCCAAGGAAAATGTGAAAACGATTTATAAACTTAAATGCACGAATTGCATATTTATAATATTCTTATATTTTTCTTAACAAAAAGTGCATAAAATATCTACAAATTAAATGTAACATTCATATTTTCCCAAAACAATAATTTAAATAAACTTCATTTTAAATGTTATTGTTTTGAAATACGCAGCTTCAAATTTGAAGAATATCGGTTTAGTTTATATTTCTACCTTCCAGTTTTAATGGCAAATTCTAATCATATTAAAGCAATTAAACAGTCAACCGTGTAATAATTTTGCATCGCCATTATGTCATCTTGGTAACTGTATTCGAATATTTCTACCCGAGGTGCTTTTTTTCTTTTGTGTCACACATTATTTCATATCAATTATTAGTAATAGTATTTCTTATCTTAAGTATCCAAAATCAGGGTGATTTGAAAAGCATGCATATGGCATTGTTAATTTCGTATATAATAATTCTGTTTTACTTCAAGTAGGGAGTAAAATGTGTTCTGTGAATGTACCTTTTATATTTTATTTTAATAATCATTGTTTTCACTATCAAATTCTTGAAAACCTCTTCTACAATTCTATCCAGGTATCATCAGAATTAGGAGTCATAAGTAGTTATAGCCCCTACATATTTAAAGGCCTTTGCCTTTCCATTTTAATTACAATTTCTTAAAATCGGCATTGCCTTCTAACGAAAGACCTATTAATGGACTAAAACAAATAAATATTAATGATTAATGTTATACCTAGGTACGAAATAAATTTAACATATAGCAGCCGAACATATATATATATTTGCATACTATAATTCAATCATTTGGACGTTACAAATAAATATATACTGTGTAATATTTACTATGTTAAAGAAATAATATCACCTTTTACTTAGATTTCTGATATTTTAGTTTTTTTCGCTATTGAAAAATATGAAAATTTTAAGTGCAAAATTATTTTAAGACATGGAGTAATATGGGGTCGAAATTCATGATACACACTTTTGAAAAGGGATACTAAAATAAATCTAATGCATGCACTACCACTCAAACTTCCTGAACAATAGAGGTAAGGTTTAGTTGCAAATTATTAGAAAAAACTGGAAAATAAAATCGTTTAATTAGTATTTTGAATTTTCTAGTATCTAATATTACAACTTCGATGCAATATGCACGCCTCGTTCCAGAAAGCAAACCAATTATAACGTTGATGCTTGTAGGAGGTAACTGTTGGACATCGACTGCGTTGCGCAGATCCATTATTTGTCCTAAACTTCTTTGTCCTAAGTCACGTACAAAAAGATCAAGCAAATGTTAAATTGTATTAAGATCTAGTTTACAGTCCTGAGAATAACGTCAAGTAAGGAAATATGTTAAGGGGTTTTCTTGCGACATGGGGACTGGAATTGCATACAAGTCGAAACTGTACTTCAGGCTATTCAAATAGCGAATTGTTTAAGTAAATACAGGTCCAATTTCTTGTGGCTGAAATCGGGTTATACCCTTCACAAATCTTACCGAAAGATTTCAAACAGTCAAATGGGAAACACGCTATATTAGTGTTAAAGGCTGACGTGCACAATTTCCCCAGCAATCTTCCTGAATTCATTGTGAGATACAATGTTGCATGTCACTGACGTTGTGCCCAAACCTAGCAGCTATTCCGCGCAGGCAGAAAACAAGATTATGGAGTTGTGTAATCACGCCAACGTTTCAAAGTGATTTTCTACGTTTCTTCAAAAGTCTTAATACTACGCAAAACCACTGACGCTCTTTGCGAGGAAGGAAATTTGCTGATCTTTATAACCTGGATATTAGTACATAATCTGAAACATACGTCCATTTTATAATTGAGATATTTATCCAATTCCTACCGCCCATTAAATTCTCAATACGATACATGCATCATTGCTTGATATGGCAATTTCACTTCTGAGTGGAGTGATTGCCCTAAGGAATATTTGATTGCACCGTGAAGAGTATTATTTAAAATAAAACGCACGACATATTTAAGAACGCTACTTGTCATGAAAGTAACAAAAAGTTAAACATTCACGAAAATCTTTATGTGATTAAAAGCTGAACTCTGCAGCAATTAAAAGTAAATAAATTGGTTTTAGGCACTTTAAACTTATAGTATATCTTTATAATGCAGTTAAAATCTCAGCTCTTTTATCAGTAAAATGACTCTTAAAACTATTATAGTCATATTAACTTTCAATTAATTTCTGATTATTATTTTTCCCTTAAATGTTAGCTTTTCTGTTAACTATGCATTTTCAAAAGTTAAGTGATTTCTACAAAGAGGAACGTTCATTTACAAGCACATGAAACCGTAGATTGTGACCGTAGTCTTCAATGTATAAGGAACCTTGAAAATACAAGTTTTAAGCATGCATTTGACGACATGCATAAAGATTTGACGATGCTTAGTGACTTAGATTAATTCTCAAGATCTTTAAAATACCGATTAAAACAAACGCTTTTTAATCTCATTATGTAAGGCAATGATGTTATCAAAATTATTATAAAAGAAAACAATGTATATAACAAACAACAAACTAATACAAAATTTTCACGTCTAATACTTTTCTTAAAATTGTGCTTCGTTTTTTAAAAATTATTTATGTGTGCAGAATATTTTTATCAAACGAACTATAAAGCACCGTTATAATAGAAATGCTAAGATATATATTATTGGCTTTTGCTACACCACATAAATCAATAAAATATTTACTATAGGTTACAACTATTACACAGTTGTATGATGAAGTATTAGAATAAGAGGTAACATTTGTGAATTAACTATCGTATACTTGTATGGAAGAAATAGTAATGTGCATTAAAAATACAAAACCACTTTTCGCTAAAATTCGCATCTAAAGGTGTTAATAATTCGTTATATTAAGCATGTTTGCGACAAGCTTACATCAAATCTCGCAACTGAAGGAAAAAGTGTGTCAAATATTGCATGGTCTATAACGTTAGAAAATATGGTGGGGTGAAAGATTTAACAATCGCATATAGAATGTTAAAAATTTTTGTTCATTAAACTGATGCGACTAAGAAATTTTTAATGAATTATTATCTGCTATAAACCCAACAAAGGTGACTATAATAGGGGCGTGGCTTATGAAATAAGGATTTCAAGTAAGGACTTCTGCGGATTGACCAGTTTTGTAAACAAAATTGTATCAAACAATTAATAAACGTACAAAGATTTAATAATCAAAGCACCTAGCTAAGGCTTTTCCTTGTCAAACTAAGCGATTGTTCATTTCTCAATCAAACCAACTTTCAAGGGCACTGAAATAAAAGGGTGTGTCTGAAAAAGAGGCGTGGAGAATAAAATAAGGGCTGTCAGAAAATAAAGAGATTAATAATTCGATACAAAGAGTTAAAATTTTTCTAAGGAAATAATTGCAGTTTGAACTTTAAATATCTCGTCAATTGTCACTATCGACGGCATATCTAAATTTTCTGTAAAAAGAGAGTAAATGAAGCATCGTCATACCCTTAATATAATCATTAAACACACATAGAACTATCATTTTTCCTTCCCGAAGTACTGCAAATTTTGCATTTTGTCGATTTTTACCAAAGCAGTCACGAGGGGATGCAAGGAAAGGAGAAATTTTCTCTCATTTTTTGAAGTTACATCACATTGTGCGATGTTATGAAGGCATTGCTTCTGTTGGAGGTCTGAGTTAAACCCGAGGAATTTAACACGAACTTTCACTAGCAGAAAACATCAGTGAAGAGAAATGGAGACAGGACGAAGCCTACTCCTATTTTAGTTCTGAACAAAGCGTCCTTAAAATAGTAACGCCCATTTACTCTCATTTTCTACTGGAACTGGGAGCTTGCAAAAATCAGTGAAAAAAAATAAAAATGATATTATTAATTGAAAATATTTGCTTTGCTCTTTGCTTGCTTTTTTGTTTAAACTTTCTTCTTTATTATTCTAAATATATATATGCAAAAACGATTTTTTTTTTGTATTTATCAAGCTATAAGTTGTAAATATTCAGGGAAAAACAATTACAAAAGTAAATCTTCCTAAATTTTTATTATTGTTCTATTTCATTTTATTCCTTCTTCTCTCCATTTTACTTTCTCTTCTTTTATTATTGTAGAATCAGGAGCAAAAGATAAAATTTGCACCTAAGGGTTTTTTCACTTAATGTCATAAAAATCAGTACTGGAGGAAGGAGCTCACGTTTTTAACTAAGATCTATAATTTTGCTTGTAATCCTTGAAAGAGACCCTGATAAATATCTTCAAAGTAAACATCACTTCTTGTTTTTATCAAAGTGAAATTTCTATTTGCCCACTTGAAAAAAGAAATCGTATGTTTTGAAAAAAGCAATACAATGCTTATAGATAATTATAGTATAGTCCTTTTGCAAATAATTATTTTTGTTTTTGGTGCAGGTTGTTTGCAGATTCCAAAATAAGATATACGTAATCTACCTACAAATATAAAGCGCTTAGTAACTAGCAAAAGCAGTTAAAAATTTAAATTTCAAGTGTCTTCAGATTCTCATAAAAACTAAGAAAGTTGTTTGATAAATTTTCCTCTGGTTCCATATGGAAGCTTGATAAGTAAACGAAATTTAAGAAGACTACAAACATTTTATAAACGTCTGTTGAATTAGTTTTTCCTGCACGTCAAGAAATTGCTTGCAGATGACAGGATAAAAGATAAGTTCTATTAATGAGGCAATTTTTTGGAATTAATGGTATTATGTATGGAAGTTTGTGTTTGTCCATTCGAGGAGTAAGCAGTGTATTTCAGCAGTTAAATCTCCTCATTGTAATAAAAAGTCATAAAAAAGCTATGCCATTTTTGAAAAAATACGCTTGTCCGCAAATACGTTTTAGGGAAGCTCATCAACTTTAAAATCACTTTGTCATACTATCCTAAGATGCAGAGTGGAAACCATAAAAGTAATGTTTATTAATTTTGAAGCTGTGATTTAAAAATTTGAAGAAGTATCTGAAAGGGATGCTTTTAACGTTGGAAAAGATAAGGTCTTTTTAATATGTATAACATTGTTCTAATTCTTATTCACTTTATTTGTTTTTCGCAAGGTTCTTGAACAATGTATTAATCTTTTAAAGCACCTTCAGTTGCTTGATCTTGGTTTTGATGTTGTAAAAATGCTACTATCAAAATTCTTCATTCCGTACCCAATGACGTAATTTTTTAATAAAGTGTAGAGGTATATGATCGAAATTTGTGTTAAAATTCCTACATTGGAAAGAAAATAAAGAGACTAAATAAAATTCCGAGCAAGTGAGAGTGGTGAAATATTCCTCACGATGTGATGCTAGTTCATATGACAAAATTACAATTCTAAATGAAATTACAGACTCCTATTTTGCCTGCATCAGAGGTTATACACAAACAGAGCAGAATGTTTCAACTATATATAATTTCTATAACTTGCAGGAAGAAGACCTGCTGTGTAAGCTAGGACTATTTTATTCAATGATAAACTGTGAAAACAGAAAATTGTTACAATTTTAAAAACTGCTTGAAAATATTTAGAGGAAAAAATATACACAAAATATATTCTTCCTACAGTAACATTATCTACATTTATTTGACTGTGCCAATTATTTCAGCAAATTGAAAACGATACTTTTCTTGTCTCCCATGATTGAAAATTTATTTTTAAAGTATAGAGGGAGAAGAAAGGATTTCATCTATAGCTGTTTCAGTAGTTAAAAGAGATATACTTCTTCATTATAATGATATTGTAACAAATTTTTCATTTCTTCCACATCTGGCAACAGGTGTTTAAGACTCCAGTAGACAATAATGCATGCATTTTTATTCAACAAAAAGTATTTGCTTCTATGGTATAAGACCACCATAAAAAAACAAAGTAATTGATGTTGCGTTTCCCCACTTGAATTTCAACAATAATTGCAGTTTGGCAAGTTTTAGTTTTAAGGAATCACAAAATTAATTAAATTGCGTGTCTTAGCTTCATATCATTTTTTGAAATATCACCCCTTCCCAACATATGCACAATCGGGTACGTTTGCAGATGATTAATTTAATCCTAATAGTGCTCTAATGGTTAAATTCTGGCTCTAAAACTCTCACTCTTAAATCAAACCACGAAACCGTCATTGGTAAATTTTATGTCAAAATAATTTTTAGTTGCAAAAATTAGGCATTGTGAGAACTTGGCATGAGTTAATTTATGGATGAGACTCACATTCCAAACCCTTTCGACTGTTTTCTCGATATCCAAGAACATTTCATTGGTCAATTATTTTTAGCAAACACAGCTGAAATAAGTTGAATTACTCTTAATAGTTGACGTGTTGTATAGAGTTGCTTCCAGAATCCAAAATGTTCTGGTATAATAATTTGGTGTTTTACCAAATTTAAAGAGTAATTTATTATAAAATTTTCCGCAATTTTTACCGAAGCTGTGATAGTAACGATATAGGCCGATAACTTGACTGGTCAATTTAAAGTTGTGCACCATCAATATGTATCGATAGATAAACAAATTTCCTATAATAAATATATAAATTATCCATAATTTCCTATATATATATATATATATATATATATATATATATATATATATATATATATATATACATATATATTTCGCTCTCTCTCTCTCTCTCTCTATATATATATATATATATATATATATATATATATATATACAGGGTGATTATAAAAAAACTTTGCCAACATCTGCACTTCTAGCGTCCATTCTATTTAACCGATCAAGATGATACTTCAAATATAGTTCTTTTGAGATATGCGCTCGAGATTCTGTGAATGGCAACACAGTGGCCCTCGCGGTTACAGTTATAGTGACAGAAACTCGAAATTTTCGAATGGCAACGCCTACTTTTTACCATCGCAAAATTTTCAGCACATGCGAAAACCCTAAATAGCGTTGAAACGGTACCGATATGTCCGAAAACCGACGTGTTATACACATACAAACAGTTCTTCAAGGCGCACGGAGGAATAATGCATACGACAGAGACAAGACACTGCTCAATGATGAGAACACATAGAGAAAAAAAATCTTTATTAATTTCAAACATTTTCCGCATGAGTGCCATCACAGGCAATTACGCATTGCATGCGGGAGACGGTGGACAATGTCGCTGCACGCAACATGGCACGAGGGATGTTTCCAATCTCACGCCGTATAGAATCCTTTAAGTCCGACAATGTTTGAGGATTGCACAGATAAACTCTGGATTTGAGATAGCCCCAAAACCAGAAATCCATATGCGTCAGATCTGGGGATTGCGCAGGCCACGGAAAAGGATAATAGCGTGAGATGATGTGATCACCAAAATGCTGATCCAGGAGCCTTTTAACTGACCTCGCTATATGTGGAGGTGCGCCATCTTGCATCCAAACAATGTCATTGAGTGCATTCAGCCGACGCAACTCCGGTAAGACATAATTTTTCAGCATGGCTGCATACCGAGGGCCCGTTACAAAACATGTTGCAGGGCCAGTCGGGGTCGTTTCCTCAAAGAAGAACGGGCCCAGAACAAATGTAGCTGTAATGCCGCACCACGCAGTCACTTTGGCGTCAAATAATGGTACTGGCGCCACAGCATGAGGATTCGTCTCTCCCCAGTGCACACAATTCTTTGTGTTAATGCTGCCATTTAAGGTGAAATGCGCCTCGTCCGTCCATAGTATGCGAAGTGGCCAGTCGTTATCCGCATCATATCGTAACAAAAATGCATTTGCGAAGTCCAGACGTTGTTGTGGGTCACCCGGCACTAACATCTGGACGCGCTGGAACCGATAGGGAAACATGTGAAGTAGCGAGCGCAAGAGCTTGCGGATCGTTGAGTTCGGAATATCCAACACGCGCGCTATGCCTCGTGCGGTTTCTGTGTGTCCTGCAGTCACTGTATGGTGAACTTCCATGACAACGTCCTCAGAAACAGTTGGCCGTCCGGAGCGCTGTTTGTCACAGGTGCAGCCTGTATCTTCGAATTTCCGCACTAAATCACGCAGAGCTTGCAGAGTACATGGGCTGCGTCGTTGTCGATGATTGCGGCGATACACACGCAAGGCTTCCGCAGCGTTCATCCCATTTTGGTAATAGAGTTTGATCAATTCACCACGAACTTTCCTAGGAAGACTCATATCGTCGGCATGTGCGAGTTCCCGAATGATGACTTCGCATACCCGCTTGGTATTTTATAGGTTTCCTACGCTGAATATCTGGCGACCGGCGTTCTGTGATTGCTTTCTTGACTCTGTCACATGCAAATTTATTGCGTGCGCCCAGATCGTGTTTTATTGGCCGGTTTTCAGAACTCTTTTTTGTGTTTGCAGAACACGTCCGTTTTTAGACATATCGGTACCGTTTCAACGCTATTTAGGGTTTTCGCATGTGCTGAACATTTTGCGATGGTAAAAAGTAGACGTTGCCATTCGAAAACTTCGAGTTTCTGTCACTATAACTGTAACCGCGAGGGCCACTGTGTTGCCATTCACAGAATCTCGAGCGCATATCTCAAAAGAACTATATTTGAAATATCATCTTGATCGGTTAAATAGAATGGACGCTAGAAGTGCAGATGTTGGCAAAGTTTTTTATAATCACCCTGTATATATATATACATATATATATATATATATATATATATATATATATATATATATATATATATATATATATATATATATATATATATAGAGAGAGAGAGAGAGAGAGAGAGAGAGAGAGAGAGAGAAAGAGAGAGTTAAATGATAAAAAGGTAAGTAATATACAAGGAAAATATCGCTTCTTGGCAGTAATAGGTGAAAATATGTGAA
The DNA here is from genome assembly GCA_037975125.1 of Latrodectus hesperus. Classification (NCBI taxonomy): domain Eukaryota; kingdom Metazoa; phylum Arthropoda; class Arachnida; order Araneae; family Theridiidae; genus Latrodectus; species Latrodectus hesperus. Next base: position 61,453,574 of record CM075855.1, read on the forward strand.
ATATAAAGTAGGGAAAGAGTTACATCCTTATTGCTGTGGAGCAACTATTAAGAAACCAATAATTACCATAACAAATCCCATAATTTGAAAATGTACTATGGTGATGATGTATGAAACATTCAAGTGATTCACGGCATTTTAGGTTCAAAAAAATACATCGATACTGTTCTCGAAAACTCATACTATACATGAGGAATATCTTCCCCATTAAAGTATTATTTATCCTTATGCAGAATGCAGTTCTATGCCATATAACAAAAATATGCAAATGTTACGAGGTGGAGAGAACTTAATTTAGCCCAAATGTATTCTAACAAGTAATGCCATTAATTTGTAACAAATAATAGTAAAAATATTTTTGAACATATGGGAAATCGTGACCGCACAATGGTGCTTGGTGCACCCACTGACCGTAGATCGCTACAACTTCATTAATTCTGTGAAGAGAAAAATAATATATACTCACCCACACTCAAATGTAGACACAGAATGGAGGATACTTCTTTATTAAATATTTTTGCTTCTTACAAGAACGTTTTGTGTTATACAGCTTACACATAATGAACATACATTTACATTAGCATTCAGATTTTATTTAGAACATTCTTCAGGGAAAAAACGTGTCAGAAAAAGAAATTACTGTGACAGGAAAAAATTTACTGAGGCGAAGATATCAGGAAAATCGACTTTTAAAGTAAAAACTTGGATGAACAACATTCCAACATCGCAATGCTTCATACTACTGAAAGATCGTACAAAATTACTTGGAAAAATTTTTGCTTTAGCTTCATCTAGAGACAAAACTTCAGAATATAAACTTTAGACCAGTAGATGATGTATAGAAAAATCCATACGATAATAAAGACTGGTCTAAAAATGAAGCCATAGATTTTCAACAAAACCGTAGACCGTTAGGGAAGTAGCTTTGACTTAAATCCTTTTAAAAATTTATAGTGATGTTTGTAAGTTCTTAGGCGAAAAATGGCCCATAAAATAAAACACAACTTATTGAGGGTATAATTATTTTTTAGCATCATGTGACAAAAAATGATATCCAAAAGGTATTTCCATGATGATAAGATACTGTGAAAGTATCTTAAAAAATAGTGGTTATCATACTTAATGCTGATTTTGTAAGATCAATTTGCAAATACTGTGAAGTCTAAGCTATATTTCATTATTTGTAGTGTAACTTTTTTGTTGATATACGTATATATTAACTTTGGAGGGAGCTTTATTGTGAATTTTACTGGTTGCACGCCCTTCTTCAGTAGAGAGTCAACATTCTTCCCTCTCAATGATTAGAAATCCTGACCAAAATAACTGTGCTGAAATGATGCTACCACAAAGAAGCTCGAACTTATTTTAAAAACATTAAGTCCTTCGTGATTAAAGTCAGAAAAAAACTTCTAACTCTTCAAGGAGTTCCACATTATTGTTACTAATTAGAAATTAATAATGTTTCCCGAAGCAATACTTCCCCACTTTGAACCACTCTAGTTCATATCAATGAACCAATCTTGACCTAATTGAAGAAGGAATAAAGGTGGATGCTGTGTAACTGAGTTGGCAAATGAGACGCTTCCCTCTTTTAATTATTATATGACGCAAGATGAATTCTACGAGGATCACTCTGAAATTTTTGAGATACAACTAGGTTTTTAAAGTTATACTTACAAAGTTTTAGGTGCGTTCAAAGTAGCCTCCTCCAGCATCAATGCACTTTGGTAGACGAATTTTCCACAGATTAAATACCTCAAGCCATTCATTTCTTCGAATAGATGGAAAAAAGCATTTATAGCCACATCAATCTCTTCTTCTGAATGAAAACGACGTCCACGTAAGTTCTTTTTTAGATTAAAGAATAACCAAAAGTCGCACATCAGGTGAATACGGCGGATGTTCGATCACTTTAATTTGTTTTTGTTTAAAAAACTCAACTGTTAATCCGGCTGTATGTGAAGATGCATCGTCATGGTGAAGCAATAGTCCCCTAACATTCAGTTCTTGTAGAATTTCTGGAAGACATTTAGTGGTATACCAGTTTGTTGTTACTGTCTTCTGTCCTTCCAACTTGATGGCTTTAACCAATCCCGTACTTCTGAAGAAAACGGCATACATCACTTTTTTCAGTGCGCGTTGTTTTTTCACCATTGTCGGCTTGGGATCATCTTCAAAGACCCTTACATTGCTTTCTTGACGTGTTGGAACGTCAAAAATGGGTATGTACGTTTCATCACCTGTTACAATTTTATAAATGATGCGGTGGTCACCATCATTCAGCATATTAAGAGTTTCTTTATTGATTCTGACACGCTCCTCTTTTTGATGCTCGGTTAGATTATGGGGAACCTAACGGCAAACTACTTTTTTAATATGTAATTCTTCATGAATGATTTTGTGTATAGCTGCGGATCCAATGTTAAGCTCCTTCTGTATCATTTGATAAGTACAGCGATTATCATCCATTAACATTTTTCTATGGCAGGCACATTATCCGGGATTACTGCCGACGGCGGCCTTCCTGTGTGTTCTTCATCCTGAAGAAAATTGCGACCTCTTCTAAATTCTCTAAACCATCTGAATACAGTAGCACGAGCTGGAGATTCATCATCAAATGCTAATTGCAACCGTTGAACGCATTCTTCTTGATTTAATCCTGCTTTGAAATCGTAGAAAATCATAGCGCGAAAATGTTCTCGCGTCAACTCCATTTTCTCTTCTGTTTAAAATTTATTCCACGCTAAACAAGGATTTAATTAGGATCTGTATTTTTAAGAAATCTTTTCATTCTGAAACAAATATTGAATGCTTAACTTTCTGTAATTATTTTTATAATTAATTCTATATGCTATAATTTGGTAGGGTTAAAACTTTTCCAACCAATTTCCTATATTGTTGTAGCATTGCCTATGTTTATGATTAGGTTATAGTTTACATTATGCGGAGGTAATGATTTTGAATCCCACTTAATCGATTCAAAACGAAGATCCAATGAAGCTCACTAAAGGGGCTATGGCATATTAATTAGGTATGGTAGCAATGTCTCCCAAATACAATGGTACCTCTGAGAGTGGCAAGACAAGTATTATGATACATGCTTCTAAAAAAATTATAAATACTATTATGCCTCATCTTCCACCTAACAGGTAGAGGCCAGTTCTGGACTTGATATAGGGATGCATGCCGGTGCATATATTGTTGAAGCAGTATCTTTCATAATATTGTATGAGTGTTATTGCATACTGGTTTAGCAAGTAAATATAAATTTATTCATGAATGTAAGAGCATTTTAAATTTTTTTACATCTAACTTATTTGAGTTATGTTTTCATTTCATTCATTTTTCTTAATTGTATTTTATTATTTCATAAGTTATGGGTTAAAATATAGCAACAGTGATATTCACGGTGATGAAATAGCACCTGAAAAAAAAATAATATATATATCGAACTAATAACTAAATAGATCCGGTAAAGGCACTGCAGATGTTATACTAAATAAATACGCAATTGAAAACGTAACAAATATTTAATAACAGAAAAATATAACAAATACTTTTGGCCGATTAAATCGACCCGAGCTGAGAAACATAGTTCTCCTACACAAGCAAGCAAAAACAAAAGTGCGACTAAAAACTATATAACAAATACAAAATACAAGTTGCAAAGAACGCCCTCTAGCGTTCAGGCAGTACCAAGTGGGTTGCTGCGGATTGATATTTTCCACAGCTCCCCACCATGAACTCTCCAAAGAGTTCATCAATAGTATCTATAGAATTATTGCAATAAAACAAATACAAGAAAACTTTAGTTACAAATTGACAAAAATAAACTAAAATTAAATGGTTAATACTCAAAGATTACAAATTTATACACAAGATTATTCCAGTTTGCTTAACTACATTTAAACAAATATTTATATAAAACAGCTTTTACAAGGATTAAAATTATTCAATGTTGACGAACAAATTAATAAATTTTTGAACAAATTACTGTAATTATAAATAGGAAAAAAATTGAAAATTTCACAAATCACTAAATTATATCAACATTTTAAAACTTAAGATTTGAACATTAGAAGTATAAAAATATACAAAATTACAATCAAAACATATGAATCAATTAAATTACAATCAAACTTATACAGAATTCAGGTTACAAATAAAGGTATTTTCAATAAATTTTTCAAAAATATCAATAAAGGATACATAAAAACCAGTTCACTCGTTCAGTTCGAAAGGGTATATCAATTGTACTGGTTTTCTGAAAAGTCCCTTTTTGGTTTTAACAATACAGGCTCTAACGTGTCCATCTCTACCTTGAAAAGTTTCTTGAACTATTCCTAAGTCCCATAGCAGTTTGGATTTAGAGGATCCTTCGACGAGCACAACATCATTAATCTTCACTTCTGGACAAACATTTGGTGATTTATAACGATGCACAGTTTTAAAATCGAGAAGGTATTGTTCTTTCCATTTCGATGGTTCAGTCAACTTTTGAATTTCTTCTATCCTATTTTTGACGAATGGCTTGAAACGGGACGGTTCACCCTTGATCCAATGATAAACGATAGAGGAATCTGTATGAAAATAACAAGGTTTCTGCAACTTTAATGCTTTGGAAACTTTATCACACAGCCTAGCAGAAAGCAGTGCTCCCATCAATTCTAATCTAGGCAGAGAAAGTGTCTTTAATGGAGCAACCCTGCTTTTCGAGGAGACAAAACTAGTTACAACAGTCCCGTCAACCTTGACGACACGAAAATATAATACTGCACCATAGGCCTTTTTAGATGCGTCCGAAAAGGAATGAAATTGCACATCAATTGCATCTAAATCTGTGAAATGATAAAAACGAGGAATAGTCACTAAACCAAGTTCCTTCAATTCAAGACACCATTCTCTAAATGGCCTTTGTACAATCTGCGGCATTTCTTGATCCCAGAAAAGACCTAATTCCCATACTTTCTGAATAAGAATTTTCAAACGAATCACATAGGGAGTCACAAATCCTATTGGATCGAAGATTCGACCAGCAACTTGCAACAAAAATCTTTTTGTGTCAGTCCCTTTCGATACAAAGGATAATAAATTTTCTATATCAAAATAAAACAAATCTCTATCCGTATCCCAGGAAATGCCAAGCACTTTATAATTTATCATATTTTGACCGATTGGGCTCGATTTTGTTTCAGTGGAGAAGCCGTTTTTCATCCAAAGTTCACGTAACTCCACAGAATTTGTAGCCCATTTATGTAAAGGCATATTCGCTTCGCTAAAAATCTGGGCACATTCAACAGTAGTTGTGTAGGCAGATGAAACAGTATTTTGCCCTCCTATGATATCATCAACATAACAACAGTTGTTCAAAAGTTCATGAGTTTGTGGAAAAAGAGAAGAATATTTTTTCAAATGATGTTTAATTGTTGCACTTAAGAGGAAGGGTGAGCTGTTTATTCCAAATAAAACTCTATTAAATCTGAGAACTTTTAAAGACTCCGAAAGTGAAAAAGGATTGTCAGTCCAAAAGAACTTTGTTACATTTTTGTCCGATTCATCTATCTCTATATTCAAAAACGCTTGTTTAATATCTACTGTAAATGCGATTGGATGTTTTCGAAAGGACAATAAAAGTTCAAATAGATCAGGATACAAATTAGGACCTACATACAAACTGTCATTTAGTGAAAGCTTGCCTCTTTCATGTGAGGAAGCATCAAAAACAATTCTGAGTTTGCTAGACACCTTATCATGACGAATAACTGCCCTATGCGGCAAATAAAATTCTGCACTATCTACTACACAAGACTCGGGAACAGGTTCTACAATGTTTTGATCTATGTAATTATCTACAACATTTTTATATTCATTATATAAAGAGATATCATTTTGAAACCTATAACACAATTTTGAAAATCTCCCATACGCAACATCATAATTATTATCAAGTGATTCTTTTAAATTATCCTTCCAGGGAAATTTAACTACATATCTGCCATCTCGAAACCGAATATTCTCTTCAAATTCTCGCGAAATTTTGTTATTATTACAATTTAGATTATCGTTAGTTGGTTCGATTCCTAGATTTTCTATTTGCCAAAATGTTTCTAATTGTTTCGAAATGTCTTCTTCTATTACTACTTTCATAGTGAAAGTATCCCTGAAATTTTTGTTAAAGGTCTCTGCGACTCCAATTAAGCACCAGCCGTAGAGAGATTCAGCAGCTACAAGTTTTCGATTAATTCGTTTTATCCTACCCGTCATTATGTTATAATAATAGTCCGCGCCTATTAAAATGGAAATTTCAACATCTTTATTACATGTATCCGCTAATTTAAAGTTTCTTAAATGTTTATTGTGAATTGTGATGTTTATGTCAGGCGGGGGAATATGAGCAGTGGATATTTTTTCCGTTTCCAATGCCTCGATTTCTAAATATGAATTTCGATCTTCCACATTTTCTAATCTTAATCTAACTACATTAAATGTTTTTTCAATAGGAGATTGGTTCCCGAAGGAATAAACAGAAAGTTTTTCTTTTCGAATCACTGGAAGTTTCAATAATTTCGAAAGCTCTTTTTCAATAAAAGTTCGCTGCGCCGCTGTGTCGGCCAATAAACGACATTTTCTATACTGGTCTCCATTACGAGCAATAACTGACGCAGTTTGCAATAAAACTTTTTGCAATTTAGTTTCGGTTTTACAAGAAGACAAGTTAGTAATGATGTCATTATTTTCTTCTTGTGTGATGGAAACTGCTTCGTTAGAATTATTATGATACTTGTAACAAAGGGTTTTTGGGTGTGATTTTGAGCCACAAAATGAACATCCTTTATCCTTTTTAAGTTTTAAACAAGATGAAATTGGGTGTCCACTCGAAAAACAAAAGAAACAAAGCTTATTTCTTTTCAAATAATCGCGCTTCATTTCTATGCTGACTGAATCGCAGGAGAAAGAGTCGTGCGAATTCTCCTTACAAAAAACACATTTATTAGGTGTTGTGTGACTCACTAAAAGCTCAGCCGCCGAAGAATTATTGCCTTCCGGTTTTCGAAAAGCGTCGCGGCGGGAGAACTTTGACCCGAAGGCCCCACTACTGCGGTCTTGAAAAGGGGAAGTTGAAGTTTGTTTTTCTTTAGCAGGAGGATGGAAAGAGAGAGCTCTTTCGCGACTTAGTATTTCTTCACCTAAAAACTGAAGAAGAGATCCCAAATTCCAATCATCATTTTTACTTTTTCTACTAAATTCTAAGGTTAAATCAGCGGGTAATACTTTTAAAATTATCGGGGTCAAAAGATTACCATATGATTCCGAGCTTATACCTAAACTTTCTAAATTCCTAATTTCTGTTTCCGCACGATCGTACAATTTTCTTAAACTATTCGTATCGCTTGTATTTTTTATGGGAGTTAAGCTTAGCAGAGATCCTAAATGCGCATTAATGAGTAAATTCTTTTGTCCAAATCGAGATTTTAATAATTCTAAAGCTGCATCATAATTAATTTCTGTTAATGCGAAACCGGAAATAGCTTTCGCTGCTGCACCTCCTACTAGGCTTTTAAGGTAAATTAGTTTTTCAATTTTAGATAAACTACTATTTTTATCGATTGCATTTTCAAACTGACTGATAAATTCTAACCAAGATCTGTGGTCACCATAGAATTTATTAACAGTTAATTTAGGCAATTTAACTGATTGTCTAGACTGTTCTACCTTTGAATTAAGCGCATTAGAGGAGTCAACAACAGCTGACACAATTGGAGGAGTAAGAGATTTTATTCTTTGTGTAATTCTACATTTATAAGATATTAAATTTTCCATAAAAATCTCACAATGTTCGACTTCCCTCTCAATATCTTTAGCATCGATAAAACTAAGAAGCTCATTATCAGCAATTTTAAGACTATCAATTTTTTCAATTAATTGATTATATAATATTTCTAAAGTATTGACATTAGTTTCATTAAGTAAAGTGACATCTAAGTTTTTAACAAATCTAGTAGCACTGCTCTTAAGAGCTTTACGTTTGTTCTTAATTTTTTCGGTATCCATATTAACTAATATATAAATCAAGAATAAACAACTCACCCTAATTATTCTCCAGTAATAAATATCCAATCGATGGAAGAAGCAACGATATTCCCACAAAAGGCGAAGAACTATAAATGAAACACAACAGAATGCTGATGGAATCAAACTATAACAGCAATGAAGGCTTCCAACGATTTACGAACAAAGAAGTGCAGTGCCGTTTCCCGGCCGATGCACCATGAAAAAAATATAATATATATATCGAACTAATAACTAAATAGATCCGGTAAAGGCACTGCAGATGTTATACTAAATAAATACGCAATTGAAAACGTAACAAATATTTAATAACAGAAAAATATAACAAATACTTTTGGCCGATTAAATCGACCCGAGCTGAGAAACATAGTTCTCCTACACAAGCAAGCAAAATCAAAAGTGCGACTAAAAACTATATAACAAATACAAAATACAAGTTGCAAAGAACGCCCTCTAGCGTTCAGGCAGTACCAAGTGGGTTGCTGCGGATTGATATTTTCCACAGCACCTTATCTTTTTACTACATTTACATTGAAAGGGCATATCTCATAAATTTTAATTTCTTAAATTATTTTCCATAAATGCAGCGTTTATTCTAATGAGGAAGTTTTTCCGGCAATTACCGTAGTAGCACTTTAATATGTTAATTGATAAGAATTTAAAAAAATATTATGATGAATAAATAATAATTTTTTCATATTTCAAATGGAAATTTTATACGGCAAAGGAATTTCGAAACACTGAATGCCGTTATAAAATCACACTATGATCACAAAATCAAAATGTAATTCATGATATATAAAATAAATCTATAACTTAAAATTATTTTTTAGTTCTTAGTTTTTTACCTAAGTTTTTTTTTCTTTGTAAAGGGTTATAAGTCACATTAAATAAAAAAATACTTAGAAAAGAATGTGTGTATGATTAAATCTGTATATCAAGTAAAAACTGAGAATTCTAATCAGCAGTTCAATTCACACTCTTAAAAACGTATAAGCGAAAAAAAAATAATAATAATAATTTGAATTAGTTTAAATTTATACCTACAGTTAAATTTCCTACTTCTGAAAAAAATTATCATTCTAAGGTTAAGAAATCAGAAAAATTATCTGATAATTTTAATATACATTTTAATCTAATTAGAAGAATGCAATGACATTGTATCATATGATAACACATTTGAAATTGTTTAAATGAAATCTTTGGCATGCACACTTTCACTTTTAAGCAATATTTTAATCTTTATATAGTTCTAAAAATGCATTTCAATAATAATAAGAAATTTTAATGTTTATTCCTTTTAAAAAAAAATCTATACATCCATGTAAATCAGCACAAGAATAAAATGATTATTTAGCAGATATAAACACATCCACTAAACAAACATATGCATAAAATGTTTCTTATAAACAAGATATTTATGTTTTGCGGTGTCTTTAACCTGATTACGTTACGTATATCATTCTCACACAACATATATATCACTTTCCACTTGTTTGAAAGGTGAGTTTTTTCTTTCTTTTTTTCTCTGTGTTTAAGTGTTTCTAAATTGAAAGTAACAAAAATTATTTTTATAAAAACATATATATATTCACTTAATAATTAAATTTCTTAGCAAGAAGATTTTAAAAATGATTTTAAGAATTTCTATCCTTAATGTTGATGAGGAAAAATCAGGTGATAAAATGCGGTGTATTTATAAAAACACAAGCATGAGAATTGTCCTTAATTTTTGTTAGGCAATTAAAATTTAATAATTCTTATATGTTTATCAATTCACATTTATTCTTTGAAAAAACATCAAAACTTTGTTAACTATTTTTTTTAAGTAAATGATTATATCAAAAATTATTTTAAAGTACAACTGATTCATTTATAAAATTAAAATATATAAATTTTGCATTTTCTATGATTCAAAATATTATTAAATAGTTATGTAAATTATTTATCAAATGGAATACATAGTTTTCAATTTCGCTTTTGTATAACATCACTAAAAAATATTCTTGCTTTTTTTTTCTTGAGAGAATTTTTTAATTTTTTACGGAATTTTTTATTCTAAAAAATTTAAATTATATGAAAAATTAAAATTTAAATTAAAATTATAAAAAATTCCGATTCAATCCCAGCCATTATTGAACAATGGAAAATGTGTGTGTGTGTGTGTGTGTGTGTGTGTGTGTGTGTGTGTGTGTGTGTGTGTGTGTGTGTGTGTGTGTGTGTGTGTGTGTGTGTGTGTGTGTGTGTGTGTGCGTGCGTGCGTGCGTGCGCGCGAATGCTGTTACGGCTGTGACAAAGAGCAGGCTGTGCGACAAAGGGACGAACCAAGCTCATTGATCAGGATTAAGCACTTATTCTCAATCTATAAATAATTCCGATGAATATTTACAATGATCTATAAATCTTGATGAATATCTACAAGAACGATGCCGGATGTTCATGAAAATCTTCGATCAACTTGCAAAGTTCAGGAGAACTGAATTTCACCATTCTAGGATAGTTCCCTAAAATCACCGGAGAGTTAGAGATGCATCAACAGGGAGTGGTACCTTTCGGTCTACTCAATCTTCTCTGCTACCGGAGGTTTTCCTCAGGTATTCTTGGTCAGGGACTCGGGGCGACTTCCCCGGAGACATCTCAGGATTAGAAGTTAGAACGGAAACCGCAGGCAGAGCTCCCAGCTTGGATCTTGGATCAGTTAAGCTCACAAAGTCTCGGCCTACGTACTAAGCCATTACTCCTTCATCTGCTGTAGTTCCATACAGGAATGCTTGCCTTTTCTGACATCGGTTAGCTAAATCTTTGCGTGAATGTTTTAGAAAACTGTTATGTTGCCTAACGTATTTAAAAAGTATACAAAAATGTATTAAAATTTATTTACTAAAATTATACTTATTGAAAACATAAATAAGAGTACAAAATATGAGTACTGAAGTTAAATATTAGGAATTACTTACACGCATATATTTATTTCTCTTGATAATTCTTTGAAAATTGGTGAAGAATTAGTACTTTCAGTAATTCTTTGAGATGCTGGTTAGTTAATACTGATTGGTGTTTGGATTTCACGAATTTTAAAGAGGAATAAAAAGAATTATATAAGTACGTTACTCCAAATATTGAAATAATTGGACAAGCAGCCTTTTTTAATTCACAATACTTTGATTCTCGAGGTGTTCAAGATGAATTATGCAGTGAATCGGTATGAATTGTGGAATTTGAGAATCATCTCTTAAAATCCCAATAAAACTGATATTTTTTAGTCAGCATTGTCGGAGATCCGTCACTTGCAATGCTTACAAGTTTATTAACAGGCACATCAAAGTTTTCATCATGGAATTTAATGCATTTTTAATATCGACACTGTGTGTGTGTGTGACTCTTGAAGTGCTATTAAATCTAATAATTCTTGCTTAATTACGAAGTTAGGTGAAACAAAATGTATGAAAACTGGCAGTTGCGGAAGATCTGTGATATCTGTCGATTTATCAAGGGCTAAGCTAAATGAAATGCAGTTCTTCAAATCATTTTTTAAATTATATTCAAGAAATGTATTAAATGCAGTTATGCGTCGTTCGGTTGTGTCTTGAGATAGGCATTTGCGAAAAAACTTCGTTCAATACTGCTTTATTTGGATCTAAAACTTTAAGTACATCTTCCAAGTTTTTTTAATAAAATCGCCCTCTCTATACCGGCATTTTGCACTTGCAATATTCCAAGCGATAACAAAACTAGCATGAGCCACGTTATTATCTTGATTTCTAAGTGTCATCAAAATTGACTGTTGTTTATTTATATTTGATTTTAAAGAAGAAAGGGTACTTACGTATTAACGCCACCACAGCCAGATTTGGTGGTTTTTAACGGCCGCCAATCTATACCTAAAATTTTTGCGACAAATTATAAAATAAACATTTTATTAAAATCAAAACACTTTAATTAAAACAAAGTAGTCAATCGGATTTCGGTGGAAAATGGTGCCGATATAGAGTTTAACATAGATTCAAAACAGTCTTTATTTTCTTTCATCTGATACTGTCGCCATATGAACTCTGATGAATAAGATTCCAATTGATGTCTCGCTGTCCCCCTATGTCTCTTGTTCCTTCGTTTAGCACTGCCCCACATTCTCTCAAATGTTTGTATATGAACTCCTGTATCAGTATCCATAATATTGTATTTATGATTAACTTTAGCATGTAAGAATCTTTCCCTTTCTATTCTATTTATTTGGTAACCTTTCCAACTGCCAGAATAAATTCTACTACCATCCGCAATGTTTTCAATGATTTTTTTCAAGAAGGGTAGAGCCAGTTCTATTAGGAACAGTGACAACAAACAAATGTTTTGTTTTTCTACATTTACCATCCAACACCCACTGTTCGGGAAATACTCCACCATAATTATTTTTACGTTTAGTAAACAAATTTCATCAATTTCCACAATGCAATCTGATCCACCAACCTTCTTGTTTGGTAGATTGGCGGCCGTTAAAAACCGCCAAATCTGGCTGCGGTGGCGTTTATACGTAAGCACCGAAGAAAGTTTTTATCTGATCTTAATTTGTAATTTGGTGAATACTGATTAGAAAACTGAGGATGATTGGTTTCCTAATTTCGACGTAAATTCCCAGTTTTATAATTTTTGCGTTATTAAGACAATAACAGCACGTTTCACATACTACGAAGCAAACAATAGTAAACTTAACAAAAATCCCAGATTACCAATTATATTCTTAGCAAGAGTGATACAAATTGTTTCCTCAAGACCACAATGTCAATTGTCCGTTGCAATGAAAGCCTACAAATTCAAAATCGTTTTGTAGTCGGTCGATTACACTACTGTGTATGTTCTCTCGAACAGTTTTCGATGAGTCACAATATTCTTAACTTTGACGGAAATGAAATTTGTTACAACGTTGCACTTAATCTTTCATATTTGTTGTCAGTAATTTAAAAGACATTTTGAAACGCGTATGGAAAGATAGTATTTTTTTAAAATACAATAACACAAAAATGAAAAGGGGTCTCTGGTACATTTAAAGAGAGCTATAAATTATCCTTCAAGTGGCTCGCGAGCCGCATGTTGGCCACCCCTGGAATAAGGTATAATTTAAATTATTTTTCATTAGTATTATTCCAGAAACACTATACAGAAATCATGCATATTTCTTTAAGTGTTAAAGACAGAATAAGAAATATGATTTTATTGACAACTGTTTATGTTTCATTAAGGCCTAAATATAGCAAATGAATGTCTTCAAGTTGTTCTGTTGCACCTTAAAATATTTCCTTCTTGTAGGCTTTTATGGCTGACTCTTGATGAAATATCCTTTTGTTTCTCCTAATATATATTAACGAGATAAGTATTCGGAAATTTTACTTTAGTAAAATATAAATATAAAAATATCTAGCATATTCTCAGATATAAGCGGCTTTCTAATTACTCTCAATTTGTCGATTTTAATATTATTTTTAGAATGGAAAAAACATTCATGCATTTTCATTATTATTAATAAACAACTTAAACCAACTTTTTTTCTGATACATTGAATAATTTTAAAATTTCTCTATTTTCAAATATTATTCCTACAGATATTTTTAGAGATGAGCCCTTATCACAATATATTTCATAACTTCTCTCTTTCTGTTCAATAATGTCACTAGCTAGGATGTTAGACATGTGCTACACAAGATATGTGAAGTTAAATTTTTCAGAAAAAAAAACTTGCGAATCAATGAATTTTGCCATACTTTTATTTTTAGCTTCCAAAATTATTTACTCTAAATTAGATTGAAAAGAAAGTGTTCCCCTTCGTCACGATGGAACACTTGGAACTTCGCCCTTAATTTATTTATTTTCTGACTATCGAAGAATATTTAAATACAATCTTTTCATTCAAAGATGTGTTTAGTGATTAGCACCTTTAGAGACGCGAACGGAACCTTAAATTAATTTTACGAAATTTCAAAATCAGTTACATCAGAAACATAAAGTCTAAAATTAAAATAGTGTTGAAAAATAATTAAGATAAATAGTAATAATTGTGACCACCACAGTTGCACATTCGTTAACAATTCAAAACATGATGCATGTAAAATATTGTTTTGAATTCAATAAAATAACATATACAACTTTTATGTTAACTTAGACACTTTTAATTAATGAAAGATAACATTAATTTATTAATTGCCCAATTATTTGTTAGCCTTTAGCGTTAAGCTCCTCTATTCCTTGCGCTGATATGAAAATTAAAGTTATTTTTCTCTGTTTGAAACTAATTCAAGAGAAGGAGTAAAAGTGCTGCTTGGCAGGCTCTGACACTCCGTATTCACATAAGATCCAAGATCAGTTCATCGTAAATTGATGGAGCTCATCATAAACACAAGCATATTCCTGGCTCAACTTATGGAAAATCCATATCATCGCGAAAAAATATATTTTGCTATTTATGGATAAACTTGTAAATTTTCACAGGCCTAGATTTAACTTGAGGGTTAAACCCAGAGCAAGTTATCGATTTGTTAGGCAGGCAACAAACCTGTCGATTGTTAATAGCACTTTATGGAGGACTACCAGCAATACCCGAGCCATTCACAAACTCTCCATCAAAGAATCCAAGAAATGACTTCACTCATATGACGACAATGAGGCCACACTGCATGAAAATTCTCTATTGAAAACGCTATTCTATTGAAATTATTCCTATTAAACTAAATGATAATTCTTTAAAAAAATAATGCAATTGTATCCAAAATGAATTACACTGAAAATTCAAATGCGAAAAACAAAATTAATATATAAGTGAGAGAGAAAGGGATAATATCTCCTCAAATTTGTTAAATTCACAATTAGAAAATGAAGATATGCATTTTGATACAATCCATCCAGATAAAAATAATAAAAGACCAAAAGATGACATCATAAGCTCAAGCAATAATGATGAGGAGGAGGAATTTAAAATATATAAACACAAAATTTCAATTAAAAAAGCTTTAGTGCAAAATAATAATTTAAATGAAAAAAACTAAAACAGTTAGCTAAAAATTAAATCCCAATAAAAAATAAATTTTCAATTTTAGAAAATAAAAATAATGAAACCGAAATTAATTCCCAAATTAAAAATCAAACAATTACAAATTAAAAACCAAAGAAACGGAAATGCTCTACTATCAACAATATGACAAAATTAAGAACTCAAATAAAATAAACAACTAACGCCAAAGTAAAAGTTAATGACAAAATAATTCCAAGTATTAATAAACAAGTTAAACATTCAATTGCTACTCCTATCATTATTAAAACTGCAAGCATAAAAAATTATTAAAATTAATTAAAAATAAAATCGAAAAAAAATTATAGCATTAAAACATCATGCGCGAATTTAAAAGATATCTGCAAGAATCCAAAAACTCATTCAAAATGACCAAATTCTTCCAGGAGAGTGACATTGACTAATTCTTTACAACTGATATTCGCGAAAAGCTAGAAGAAATTGTAGTGAAATGCCTCCCAATACTCCCTGAATAGATTTAAAAGAGATTAAAGAGGAAATAGAAGAAAGGAATTTCAAAGTTGCTACAATAACACAACTGAGAAGTCCAAAAGACCAATGTAAGCTACCTATTTTCCAGACACAGTTAAATAAAACTGAAAATATTGAAGAAATTCGTCAAATAGAAGAATATGTGGTATAATAGAAACAATTGAGACTTATAACGCCAGTCCTGGAGTCCACCAATGTTATAACTGTCAGGCATGGAACCATGATTCCAAAAACTGCTTTTGTAAAGCAAAATGTGTTAAATATTCAGGAGAGCACAGACTAGGGATTGGATAAAATCAAGAGACACTTTTACAAAATGTATTAATTGTAGTGCACCACATCCAACAAACTGAAAAAATTGCTCAAAAGCACCTAAAATAACTAGAAACACATTCCCAAATACAAGAACAAAAAACAACGTTACCTAGGCCCAAGCAACAACAGAAAACAAAACGATTTGACAACTATCAAGCACTAGTCAAAATAAGAATACAAAAAAATTACCCAACATCCAAAACTTCTCTGCAATTCAAGACCTTGGAGAAATAATAAAATTTTGCTAAATAGTAAAACAAATTTTTGGAACTAAACTTAAAAAATGTAATAATAAGATAACTGAAATAACAGATAACATCATAAAAATAATGGAACATATAAATTTCATAGGAAATCTCTCAAGCACTCACACAAACACAAACAATGAATAATAACATTAAACCTCTTTACACCCTTGCCTGGAATGCTCAAGGTATTTAGATTAAAATACAAGAATTAATCATTTTTATATAAGAACACATAACCCAGATATCATTTTAGTTCAAGAAACATTTCTGAAAACTAATGATAAAAACAATTCTTTGATAGGATATATCAGAATATTTTTAAGAACTACATATTTTCCTTTCAGTTAAATTTTCTTCATTGAAATCGTCTTTTAAAACTAGAAGAATATTTTTAGTTTGAGATAAGTTTAGTTGAGTTGTTCGTTAAGACAATTTCTATACATTTTACTTATGTTCTTGTATTGTCTATATTTACTTTCATGCCACCAAAGAGACCTGTTCTCAATCATGTAATTATCTTTGTAATTTCTCTATTGAAATAAATCTCGCTTAATTGTTGATTCACTTTAATGATTTTCTCTTTAAGTCGATATCGAGCAATGGCGTTTACGTCGTTGAGTGCACCACGCCTTTTAGAGATACGTTTGTTTAAATCTCTTGCCTGTTTAGCCAGTTCATCAGCTGCTTCATTGCCCTCGATTCCTACATGTGCATGTATCCACTGCATGGTGCATGTTATCTTCATTCGACAAAGTGTTTCGAATAGTCGGCGAATTTACTGTGTGAATCTCGAGTGTCCATGTAAAATTGCTTCTAGAGCAGCGTTGGAGTCGCAGTATATTACCAGTCCTTTGCCTTCGTTTACATCATTCAAGCTGATGTATTCCTTCGGGGCTTCTTGAATAGTAATCAGCTGGCGTAGGAAATTTGAAGCTATGTTACTTGTTCAATGTCCTAGTTGTCTGGTTGAAATATCTAGAAGCACCATGTGAGCTCTGGATCCTTCTTTCAGGATGATTTCATCTGAGGAGCCATCTGTATAAATTTAGACAAGTTCGCTGTTGCAATATGTCTTGATTGTCCTTAAGTCCTTTTTTTTTTAGCCATAACATGGTTGTTTCTTTCATTACAGTTGATATCCTAAATACACAACTTTATTACGATTTTCATTTGTTTAAAATATCCATGACGTCAGATAACGTTTCCTCCACATCACATCGTATTGGGACGGTGTTGTAAATCCGACCAGTCTAAAGTTCATCATAGAATATCTGAAAATACTGTCGAAGTTCATTTTATTAATAAAACGATTTCTGATATAAGGAGCAATACATCGATTTGAGAAGCGGTTTTTCATGGATTGCAGCTATTAACACATGGACAATAGAACGGCAGAAAAAGTAAAATGTAAAAGATATGACAAAACATTCACTTTATGGCTAGTTTAAATCGGCAAGAATGATTTAAATTTTTTAATATTTCATTAATAAATAGAATTCTAAATTAATAATTATATTATTTGTAAACAATCTCTTTTGAATTTTCTTAAGACTTACCTTTGTTAGGCCAACGTTAATTTTTTTGAACAATATCTGGACTTTCCTGTTTAGAGCTGTGTTCAACCAGATCAAGAATGATTTTGGAGTCAATTGGAATACAGGAGGGAAGTAAAGGCCCTGACAAAACAGTATAAAAAGAGTGTTTGAGTCTTAGATCTTTTTTTTGATTTCATCTTCGTATGTCAAATTGGACGACTTTTTGAATCTTGACTTCATGCTCCAACTTCCAAGATTCTTTTGAAGATGTGCTCTGTGTTTCAACTGTTTGCTTTATTAGTGAACTTAATTGTAAGGTATTTTATTCTCTGCAATAGAGTCGGAAGTCCACATTTTCGCATTGTTTTTAAATTGGTGGTTGATGAAATAGAGTGGTTAAAATAGTTTTCGCTATTTTTGCCGGTATCTTGTCGAGATTTTCCAATGTAGTCTCAAGGCTTGTGCCCAAACAGATGCTGCATTCAATTTTTGGTCTAATCAATGAACTGCAGATAACTTTCTCTTATGAATGAATTGAACATACCTAATAACAATTTTTAAATTATAAAAATTACATTTTTTCTTTGAATTTTTATTTATAAAAACTGAAACTATTTTTATGGACTATTTTCGCGTGAATAATTAATATAAATAATTATCATAATAATTTCTTTTATTCATTTAAAATGAGAAGTCGCGCGAATTCTATTTCATGCTTTTAATAATTTTACCCTTAGTATTTTGAAATAATTTATACCATTTTAACATCTTTCCTTTCTTTCATAGTTCAAAAAATCAACACAAAACATCTATTTTAGGAATATGTAACCACGCCCTCATAACTTTAGCAACAATTATTTTAAATCATATTTTTTTCTGAATAACATTTGCGTGAAGAGTTTATACATTTTCCCATATTCATATTTAGAAATTAAATGGAGATTTATGTCAAAATATGCAAATTGACAAATAAAATATTAATATTTTATTGATGATAATAAAGGATTTGTAAAATAAATTTGTAAGAATACGAACACTCATGTATTATGGCTGTATAATAAAAGCCTTGGTTCAATACTTAGCATCTAATAATAAACAGATGAAAATCTTAACATGTTCATATTGCAAACATTATTAGAAATGCTTGTTTTGATAAACAAACTTCTTTGAAATATTCACCGATTTAGCAGCTTTCATTAATAAATCTCAATATTAAGAAACTATTATCTAAATTTAAAGTTTTTAATCACAAGTTAAAATGAAACATAACCACGCCCTCATAACTTAAGCAACATTTATTTTTAATCCGAATTTTTTTCATATATTAGCGCCAACAGTAAATTCATATAATTAGAAGTTAAATTTAAATTTATACAAAATTGTGTAAGTCGACAAACATTAGTAAAGAAAATTTGTTAGAAAACGAACGCCATGTGTGTTTCCTGTGTATAGTTTGTGTTAATCAATTCTCTCTTAGCATCTAATAATAATCTTATGAAAACCTTAAGATTAATAAATCTCAATATTAATAAGCAATATTCATAAGCTAACATTAATAAAAATACTTGTTTTGTTTAAAAAACAATCCTTAAAATAAAAAGACCGATTTAGCGGTTTTCCTTAATAAAACTCAACTTTTTTGCTGTAACAAGTAACTATAATCTAAACTTCAAATAAAGTTTTTAATCACAAGCTAAAATTATGCTTACAGATATTGAGGAAGATTATATATATATATATATAATTCCTTAATATTTCAAAGTTTAACTCTAAAAATTTTTAATCAATATTTAGAATTTTTCATTCACAAAACGAAAGAGTATCATTGCTATATTTATTACATCTTAAAGTAAATTTTACCTTACAATTTTACAGAAATGTGTTGCGTAAGTAAAATAAATTTAAAAATTTGATTTGTGGTTAATTTTGCAAACCTCGCTGTGGGAAAGAATTAATTTCAATGCCTGTATACTCCTCAATGTAAATCAACTAAAATTAGGGTACTTGAATGAAGGCTCTCAACCTTACAAATATTCACTTTAACTTTTTTTCCAGAATAATGGGACTTGCGCGAACGCAGTCCCAGCTACCAAAAATTATGCACCCCAAGCAACCACAGTTTGTGGATGTGGCGAACGTCAGCCCTACGAAGTGCAATGTAGGGCCTCAGCTCGGGGAAGCCTCCTTCGTGATCAAGGCATTCCCAGTGCCAGGTAAGTATGTTCCTTCAGCAAACGGTTAACTTTTATGTACTAAATTTTCTATTTTCTTTACTGGTAAATAAATTTATTCTTTTTTCTGCTTCATAAAAGTTTTTGAAGAATTATACATATATATATATGACTTAAGCAAATTTGCTTCTTATGTATAATTATCATAATACTAAAATTTATAATTTAAATAGCCAATAAAATTTATAATACTGATTTATAATCTGAATTCTATATTATTTACGTGATATTCCTATAACTTTATAACTTATATGATTGACAATAGATGGCGCTTATTAGCATTTTTTAAATGCATTTGTTTTTATAGCTCGTTTTGAAGAACTAAAAGCAAATTAAGATGTAGTTCTCAACTTTCCATTTATTAAATTTTGGATCCTTGTAATGATTTTTTGGTTTTTCAAGCAAATAATTTTGAAATAACAAAAGAGAATCGAAATTCTCATAAGCAAAGCTATCTTTTTTCGAATTTTAAATTATTGATGTGCCAAACAATGACACCTTTATGCATTTATGACATTATTTTCAGTGTTTGACCGAAATGAATTATATTGGAAGTAACACTCTTCACAGCTTTTCTGCTATCACGAAATTTATTCAATTTCATGATATTGAAAAAAACAGCTAAATTTATATTAGCTATATTTAAAATAATGTTTTTTTTTCCTCCTAAATCAGGAAATTTGATGCAGCCTTATAAGTTTCACATCAGATATTAAGATCATATTATTTTTTCAGTTTCATTAAACTATTAGAGATTAATAAAATAATCTATTGCAGTATGCCTTTAATTTTCAAACTTTAGAGACATGGCCCACGCACACAAGTGTAATTAATCCAGCCATTAAATGAAGCAAAAAGCTTATTTGTTCACAAAGTTAGAAATGCTAATATTTTTGTCAGTATATTTTACTTCTTGAGGTTAAAACGTTATTATATTTTCCGTATGCATTCTTTTGTGCTCAGCATACGTTCGAAAACTACTCAATAAACATACATTTTCATCATCATACAAAAAATTTACATAAAATTATAAATATTACCAATGTATTAGGAAATCTTGTTTCTCTCAGATTCGCGTCATCAAATCAATCTTTCTTGGAGCTGGAAATTATTTCTTTCATTTTTTATCATACTTTAAATTCATGGTCATGTTATCTGTGAAATTAAGTTTAACAGCCAATGAAAATTTTATGAAACTGATTCTTCATTTTATTAATTTAATTTTTATTTATTTTTTTCTGAAAGGGTTTTCTGAAAGGTCTTGTGGATAAACATCGATTAATGATAATGAATGTGTTTTAATAAAATATTTCTGATTTTTCTGAATTGGAAAACTTGATGACAGAATTATCAACAAATTAGCATACAATTTGTGTTTAATTTATATTTTTGAAACGCAAAACTTAAAAATTCATTCTTGAAGTATATATTTGTTTTCTATTCCAGGCAGTTTGTTTTACGAAAGCATATATACATGTTACAAATTGCGTCATGTTAATTGTTTTAATTTAATTTAAAAAAGGATTGTTCATATAATTTTAAAATTGATTAACTTTATTTAAAATTCCAGATAAAGATGAATTTAAAACATGTACAAAGGCCCAATTAAAAATAACTTTGTTTCTCCAAAATTAAAAATTTAACAATAAATTATTGCTTATCAAAATTTGAAGCGAAATTATGTTTAAGTTATAAATATGCAATTTGCTAGCGATATATAATGGTGATGTGCGTAGTCATTAATAATGCAGACATATGAACAGATATTTTAAGTTTTAAAGCAATACCTTATTTCAAAAACTTAAAATTCTATTAATGCTTTTCTATCAAGCCATATACCGCGTAATGTAAAACATTTGCGTATATATATATATATATATATATATATATATATATATATATATATAGTTACTCCTATAAATTATATATTTAATAAAAAGTTTCTTAAACACAACGATCGAACAAATATTTGCTATTAATATTTAGCATGATATAAAACACCGAATTATCGGAATATTAATACATTTTATTAATTTGGAAAAAGATTGAATTACATTAGAATTAAAATTTTGGATAAATGTTGAAGAAAAATAGCTCTTTTCCTTGAATTTTGACATGTTTTTGAATGAGATGCAACATTTTTCAGTTATTTTTTTTATTTCCAATGATAAAATTTCTGAAAAAAAAGAAATATACTAATGCATAAAATGTAACCAGAGAAAAGTTATTAGAACATATCCAACCTCAAAAGGAGCATTTGTCAGTCTCCGATTTTTCAGGAATTGCAGTGCATCGTTCAAGATGGTCTCTATGCTTTTTTTATTATTATTTTATTTTTATTATTTTTTTCAGTGCTGGAAAACTGGTTAGTTGGGCTCGATAGAATATCAATGCGGAACAAGTGCTCTGCCAAGCAATGTCCAAAAATTAAGCGCAATGCACCAACGTTATAAGACGAGACCAATCTAATATATCCTAGTATTGGCCTAGACCAGGCTCTTGAAGAATTTGTACGCATCAGGTCCTGCTAATGTTTAAGAGTTAATATATTTTTAAAAATGCTTTTAGAAATAGAAAAAAATCTCACTTTTATTAACTTCTGAATTTATGGATGCCTTTTTTCTTATTAGATAAGCTTTCCATTCCAAGTGGGCTGCATCCATCGGCGAGTTAAGATTGGGGATCATGTGCATAAGATGGAAGAAGTTTGGTACTCAGAACATTTTTTTAAGAATCATCTGTATGTCTTTTTAATGCTAGAGATGTTTCACATTACCATATTTAATTTCGAAATGTCTATTATTTCTATAAGATACAAAATGAGATGGATATTACAATGTACATTGAAATTGATCATTCTATGGAATTTTAAAGATATCTAGAAATGTCATGGTATGGCTGTGTAAAGATTATTGTGAGTAATTGTTTGCTATTGAAATATTTTCCAATTAATCGAATTAATGATTAGGTAATAAATTGAGATATTTGTTTCTGTGTGTTAATAATTCTTTCATATTTTTTAAATGGGATAAAGCAAATTAATTCGTCTATAATTTTGGTAACCTTTAGTCTTTATAATTCAAAGAACAGAACACGACGGGCATATACTTTTCAATATGGTGGGAAACTGTTATATTTTGAAACAATTGTTATAAAATCAGATACCTTTTATAATATTGGTTAATGCAACGTATTCATCACTTATTTGATATTCTTATTAACCACTTTGATATAGTAATTAAAACCTCACAGTAATATGTAAAGAGTGGTAAAATAAACCTTAGAATAATTACTTTAAACTGAGCACACTCTTCAAAGGCAGCTAGTGAGGCAATTTACGAGATAAAGTCTTTCAGTAAATCGTGAGATATATGTTCATTGTCATTTTTTTCATTCAACTTATTGTCAAACACAGCTCCAATATAAATAAACAATTTCATTTTATTTAGACGAAGATTTAAAAGGTATATATGAGGTTCCAATTTTTTATATGCAAAGAGAAAAGGACTGAATAGCAGCTATAATAAGAATAATTGTTTGTTATTGTTATACCAATATCTAGTAATCTAAACACCAAGGTCTGTTTAGTATCCCAACCATCAATGTGAGCCAACAAGGATACTTTCAATTAAAAACTTTGCACATTTCATATGTAACTGTATACTTAAAATCAGATAACCTTCAAACAAATGACTTCAGAAATCTTAAGCTAAACTCAAAGTAATTAATAAGCATTTATTACCTATGTTAAAAAGAATATACAGTTCAAAGTGCTTATTCCGCTCATCAACATAGATAGAGAAACGATTTCTGATAAATCTGACAACAGAAACAAAATAGTCACAAAAATAGAAAAAATAGAAACAGAACAGAATAATCAGCTAATAGGAGTCTGCCCTCTCGTTTTCAGGCATCAAAAAAAGGTGATACCATTTCCGCAAATTAAAGGGGTTTAAGGTAATTTGGATGTGATAAAGAGTTCGACCAATCGAAGAGCTGCATTTTACACAATATTGCCACCTAAAGCTACACTGACACAATGAAACTTAGAAACTTAAATTATTTGTGTTCCATAAAATTTGTTTTAGGTATCTCAAATACCTTATTTTAAAATGGTGCAACGCAACTTTACCACTAAACTTCAAATTGAAATCTTAATCTGCATAAATTAATAGAAAAGCTCATAAATTCATATAAAAAAGATGGAGTGAATTAATCACGAGATTTACTTTCAAAGGTATCTGTCAAAAATATTACGGAAAAATGAATAAGTTATCGAGTTTTACTGTAGTACTAAATGATTATATATATATATATATATATATATATATATATATATATATATATATATATATATATATATATATATATATATATATATATATATATATATATATATATATATATATATATATTAGGTCTACCGGAAAGTTCTGTCCGCTCCGGTTACAATCAGTTTCAACAAGTATTCAGCTCAACAAACTATTTCCGACAATATTCGGAAACTAGGGTTTGTGTGAAAGTATTCGAGATGGGTGCCACACAAGTTAAGTGAGAAGAATTTGAATGATCGAATCATCATATGCACATCTCTGCTTGCACGCAACAAAATCGAACCCTTCTTGGACCGGATCATAACTGGGGATGAAAAGTGGATTATCTATGAAAACATCATAAGAAAAAGGGCATATTGTGATGCCAGAAAACCTGCCTCCTCAACCTCTAAACCGAAGTTGAGCCTGAACAAGAGAATGTTGTGTATATGGTGGGACATTCGAGGACCAATACATTTTGAGCTGTTGAAACCAAACGAAATTTTCTGAAAATCTGAATTTCTCTAGATGACCACTCAAATTAATAATAGGATAAAAGCACGTACATCAAGAAATGATGTTGCATTAAGGCTTAGATTAATTCTGAAAATCTTTTAAATGCTGATTAGAACTGAGGCTCTTATATTATTGTATTAGCCAATAATGCTGTCAAAAAGATTGTGAATGAAAACAATGTATATAACAACAGCAAGCTATTCAAAAATTTTTACACATCTAATCATTTCCTTAAAATTTTAAGAATATTTTCATCAAACAAAAGCTATAACAAGCGGTTATAATAGAAATTCTAAGTTATTGGCTTTTGCTACACAACTTAAATCGATGAAAACCTTTAATATGGGTTACAACGATTACTAAGTTGTATGATAGAGTTTTAGAATTAGAGGTGAGATTTCTGAATTAACTATTGTATATTTGTATGGAAGAAATACTAATGTGCATTAAAATAAAAATAAAAACTCTAAATTCGCTTTTAAAGGTGTTAATAATTTTTCGTAATATTGAGTATATCTGCGACAAACTTCCATCAAATCTCGCATCTAAAGGAAAAAGCGTGGCCGAATAACGTTAGAAAATATGGTGTGGTGAAAGATTTAATAATCGCTTATAGAATGTTAAAAATTTTGTTCATTATATATTCTGATGCTACTGAGAAATTTTTAATGCATTATTCCCCCAATTATCATTATCTGCTATAAACCTAAAAAATGTGACCTAAAAAGAGGGGCGTGGCTTATGAAGTAATGGTTTCAAGTAAAGACTTCTGCAGAGAGCCAGTTTTGTAAACAAAATTGCATCAAACAATAATTAAACGTAGAAATATTTAAAAATGAAAGCACAAAGCTAAAACTTTTCCTTGTCAAACTAAGCGATTGTTCATTTCTGAATCAAACCAACTATCAAAAGCAATGAAACAAAAGAGTGTGTCTGAAAAAGAGGCGTGGAGAATAAAATAAGGGCTGTCAGAAAATAAAGAGATTAATAATTCGATACAAAGAGTTAAGATTTTTCTCAGGAAATAATTGCAGTTTGAACTTTAAAGATCTCATCAATTGTCACTATCTACGACAATTCTAAATTATCTGTAAAAAGAGAGTAAATGAAGCATCGTCATACCTTTAATACAAACAAAATGTACGAAGAAATAATTAAACATAAAAAGGTTATAATCAATAACAACAGAGAATATCATTTTTCATACTTGAAGTACATTTTATATAGTACTGCAAATTTTGCATTTTGGGAATTTTTACAAAGCAGTCACGTGGGGATGCAACGAAATGAGAAATATTCTCTTATTTTTTGAAGTTACATCACTTTGTGCGATGTTATAAAGACATTCCTTCTGTTGGAGGTCTGAGTTAAGCCCATGGAGGTTAACCCGAACTTTCACTAGCAGAAAACATCAGTGAGGAGAAATGGAGAAAGGGCAAAAGCACTACTCCTATTTTAGTTCTGAGCTGAGCCTCATTAAAATAGTGCCGCCCATTTACTCTCTTTTTCTACTGGATCCGGGAACTTGCAAAAATCAGTGAAAATATATAAAATGATTTTAAATTGAAACAATTTGCTTTGCTTTTACCTATATTTTTATTTAAATATTCTTCTTTATTAATTTAAATATGTATTTAAAAAATATTAATTTTGTATTTATCAAGCTATAAATTGTGTGGAAAAGTAGGAAATCTTAAGTGCGCTATTGAAAATGTTCACTAGAGTTTCGATAATATATTCGGGTAGTTTTTTAGTACGATATTTATGATTTTATCTGCCATCCGGGCTTTTATATTTTTCAGTTTTGCTATAATAAATTTGCATTCTTGTAAAACAGTTATGGGGATGGTTCTAGTTGGTGAGTTGGTTCGGAAGAATTTGTTGAGTTTTTTACGAACTATTTCCTCATTATTATCGTCATAAAAGTGATTTAGAGAAAATTAAAATTCCAATGCGTCTGCAAAGGCGTCAGTTTTTTCATCTGTGGTGTACACTAGCCCATTGATGCCGTGGATTGGTTTGTTTATAGTATTTTCTATGCTTAGAGATTTTGCCATTTTCCATACCGAGAGATCAGATGTGCAGAGTGAGGCCACTTTGTCTTCTCATGCTTCATTTCGATGTTGTTGGCATTTACTTTTAATTACTTTATTTAGTTGTTTTAGTTCAGATTTATAGTCGAGGCCACGAGTTTATTCTCAGCGTTTTCTGTTCCAGTTTATTTGCTTAATAATTTATCCGATTTCATAATGTAGATTGTGGTGATTTTCATTGTATTTAGTGTTTCCTGGGGCTTCATTATATGATATGAGGATCTTGGATTCTATAAGTTCTGTTGGTTTTTCTATACAATCTTTTGTGTTTAGGTCTGGTATTTCAATATTTTTAACGATAGGATGCTTGAGAATAGTATTCAGTCAATTTTATGGTGTCATTTTTCTTCTGTATTTTTATTTGAACTTAGGGTGAAGAGTACAGGCAAATATGTCTTAACAGATTTTATTAATAATGTCTACAGCAAGGGTAGGGATGGAATTTGTTGTAATAAAGTCTAGTGTGTGTCAGGTCTATGATTGGTGATACCTGAGAGGTATGTCACTTGGATTGGTGCAATAACTATAAAATTAAGGTTATTTATTTTTATAAGTTCTTTTCCGTTATTACTGTGTTTCGGCATCCCCATGTTGTGTGTTTAGAGTTGAAATCGTATCCAATGATAGTTTCAATGTTGGGTGGAAAGAGATTTTTGAGATATATTTCATTTAAGCAGTTTAATAGTAGGTTATAAAATGCTGTTATTGTAATATTTTTAAGATTTGGAAAATATTGGAGACTTCTTAAAAACTTTTTGAATTATCTGTGTTATATTGACAGGCTCAAAAATTGCAACTCCTCCTCCTCTGTGAGTTGTCTTGTCTGTGTGATATGCGGCATAATTTGCAGTTTTTAAATAATGTTGCTAAAGGCGTGGATTTCTGTTACTATGCAGATATCTATATCATTCTCTGTAATAAAGTGCTTAAATTCTTCCATTTTTGTAGTTAAGTTATTTGCATTCCAGATTGTTAGTTGGAAGAGTGTAAAGCTATTTACATGATTAGGCATTATTTACTTACTATGTTGAAGATAGTAGGATTTGTTGAATCTATTGGGTGATGGTTGCCGCCGTTTTCAAAATTAAAACAGTAAGATTATTTTTAGCTAAAAAGTAATTAAATTAATATAAAGAGGAAAAAGAAACCATACGTGATGCTAAGTGTCTAAAATTTGGCTTAACCTTGAGGACAAGCTATCCAAAGATATTTCATTTGATATATTTACGGAGGTAGGCATGTTACTTTACATTGTGGTTAAGCTATTTCAGTCCACCTAATAACTTAAGTGTTCACCGCGGAAATGTGCTTTTTTCTTCTCTCGGCCTCTTCTAAGAGAGTTCCTTTGTTTGAATCTTTGATAATTTCGTAAATTTTTGTCAACATATTATTATTGTGAGTAATGATAACTTCTTGAAACCTTTCAAATTGATAAGATATAATTGAACTAAAAGTAGAGGTTAAGGTATTTGTTAGAGAATCCATGATTTATTTTATCATATCACTTTCACTAGAAGCAGTAGTTGTCAGTTTCATTGCATAGTTATTGTTATTTGAAATAAAGGATCTGTGGGTTTCTAAATATGATATATTGCTTGTAGCTTTATTTTCCTAAACTGTACCAAGAAAACAAAGATTTTTTCTTTGTTCTCTTGGTACAGTTTAGGAAGTCAGCTCTATGAACTTATGAACAATTGCTGTATTTTCTATTTTTTGCCAAGAGTCACCAAACCTTAGGTCTCCACAGTTTAGAAATTGGGGTGGTAAAATTTTAGGCAATTGTTATATTAACATGGTTTATCTACAAATATAGTTGAATTATATGGATCGTTAAATGTAGGATAATTTTTTTTGGTAAGGGGAAGTTCCTGGAATAATTACTTGTATTTTTAATATTACTTTCGCCAAAGACCAGGAAACTGTATGATGGATAGAATGCATGAAGCGGGTGATAAAGTGTGGTAAGGAGGCTTTAATGTTTCAGAATGCGTTCTCATGAAATGATTTTCATTTAATGATGCAAGGTGTTCATATGACATGCGCGAAATTTGTTTTGTGTGCAACCATTGAAGCATTTAATTAATTTTATTTGATCACAATTTAAGAATTTAAGTTAATGCTCTCGTTATTAGACGTCGAATTTTTCTAAAAGCTATATTATTTGGGATTTTTGAAAGATATATATATATACAGTGGAACTTGGATAGTTCGAAGCTCAAGGGACCACTGCAAAACTTCGAATTATCCAAGACTTCGAATTATCCAAGTTTTCGAAATTTCGATTTTTTTTTATTTACTACATGTGACTATATGCAATTAAATACTAGTATTAAAAGAGTAAAATTGGTATGCATTTAACTAATACAACCATCAGGTTGAAACGATGTTTATAACAATAAAATAAAAATGCACTCTGAATTAAAATTTTGGAAAATATTGCGATATTTTAGATTGTTTTAAAGCGCTCAACTGATTTTTTTTTAACAGTCTTCAAGAATATTTATGGATTGAAAGATAGCTTGACTTACGTTACATTGTCCTTCTGCATAGCGACGATATTCCGCTAAATAAAAAACTGCATCACATGAAGTTGGAATCGGCCTTTCTTCAACATCATTAGCTTCTTCGGGGTAATTATCGTCCTCTGTTGCATCGCTTTTGTTGTTTAGAACTTCAGATAGAATTTCTTTGTCGGATAGTTCTCCACATATTTCTACACTTTCATCAATGTTAACGTAATCATGAAAAGGCATTTCGTTTTCCCATGCATCTGGTTGAGGTAGATCTTCAAAAATCTCGCCGGGGCTCGTGTTTTCCTTAATAAACTATGCTTTTCTGAAACAATTCGCAATTGTTTCTTCGCTGACTTTCGACCATGCATTCAAGCACATTCTTACTGCATCGAGGACAGAAATTTTGGGCATTTTGGAAGAATCAGCCAGAAGATGTCGTACGACAAGGCATCGATAGAAATGTTTGAAGTTTTTGATAATGCCCTGATCCATTGGTTGCACTATTGAGGTCATGTTTGGTGGAAAAAAAATAACTTTTACATTTTCCATTGCAGGGATCGACTTATGTGCCATGCAGTTATCAATGAACAGGAGAATTTTTCTTTTTTTCTTTTGGTACGTGTGGTCGAGCTCTAACAGCCAATCCGTGAAAAGGTCTGCAGTCATCCAAGCTTTTGTGTTTGCCCTGTATTCCACTGGCTTTGTTTTCACGTTCTTGAAACATCTTGGATTGGCAGATTTTCAATCATAAGTAAAGGAAGCTTTACAGTCCCATTCATATTGGATCCCACTAGTAATGTTACACGTTCTTTGCTGTTTTTGCCACCACTGCATTTGTCTCCCTTAAATGCTAGAATTTTGTCCGGCGTACACTTAAAGAATAGTCCAGTTTCATCGACATTGAAAATGTCACTTACCGGTGTATCTTTTATGATTTGCAAAAGTCTATCCGCCCATTCATTGGCTGACTTCTCGTCTACACTTGCACTTCCACCACACACAGTTTTGAATGAAATTCCATTCCATTTCTTTCCTTGAATCCATCCAGCCAACCTGAGCTAGCTTTGAAGTTGTTGTTTCCCATGATGGAAGAAAATTCTTCTGCCTTAGCGCGTAGAAGAGTTCCACTCAGAGGGATGTTTCTGTCTCTCGATTGTTTGAACCATTTTAATACACATTCATCGAGATCTGAATTGTCCGCATCTCTTGCTCTTTTCCTTTTCCCGTTTACACTAGAACAACTGCTTAGAATTTTTTCCTTATTTTTCAAAAAAGTTGAAAGAGTATTTGCCGATATTCCGTATTCTTTTGCAATGTCGCATTTCTTTTTTAAACCTTTTTCAACTTCACGGATGACGGAAATTTTTTGTTCCAAAGTTAAGGTCTTGTAGGGAACACGGGGTTTACTCAAAGAGATGCTTGCTGTTCTGAAGTTTCAAGTGAAATGAAGACTAAAAGTTCCCACACACGAAAGAAAAAACATGTGACCACTACAGGTTTCTTGGAAAACAGGTGCATGCAACGTTAAACGCCTGTCGTACAAAAGAGGGGTTAACAGTGCAGTCCAGTCACACTAATTTTCTCCCATTCTTTCCTCCCGCCCTCAACAATCTTCCTCCCCCTTAGTCCTGTACTCTTAGCCTGTAGTGCGTCTTCCCCTCCCTCTCGGAAAATACGGAAAACCTGAAAAAGTTACTGCAGACTTCAACAGGAATTCTAATTTTCAACCCAATTTCTCTGTTCAGAAAAATATTACTTTAAACAATAAATTGTAGTTACAGACCACAAAAGACTCCAGAAGAATGGCTTTTTGCTCGAGATTTAAGGTGGATGTTATCTAATGGGATTGTCCAGGGTCTCATTCTTTGGTTACGAGTATAAAAGATCTGTCTAAAGTACAGAGTGTCTGCTGTCTCATATTTTTCTTTACATTCTTCCTCACTGGGTTGTTGGAGCTCCGTGTGTCACATGTCCACATTAATATGTGATGTCCAAAGTCTTTCGGCTGCTGTGGCTTGGAATTGGAGAGGAGGGTGCAAGCTTGGATGTGATCTCGTCACCTAAGAGTGGTTCAAAATCACGAGGCACTTGGTAGTAGGCACCTGACAAGCTTAAAGTAAAGTCCTTGTATCTTCTTGTATCTATTTTCGTTTACGAAGTATCGGTCTGCGGAGCAGGCCTTTACTTCTTCATCTGTGATAAGTCCTTGAAGGAAGACATTGCGGTACTGACAGGGAACGCTAGTTTTGAAGCGTGAAGAATCGAGTCTTGGCGGTGAGAGCCAATCAGCAGAGAGTTGAGGGGCAGAGCAATGAGTTGAAAATTTTTATTCTACTTGAGAATAGAGGAAATAATAAAGTTGAAATAAAATTGTTGTATACAGTGAAAATAGAAAAAATAAGAAATAATCCTGAATAAATGAAAAATAATATGAGGTTAAGTAAGGCTATATACTCTATATACAAAAGTTATATTAAATATATTCATCTAAATAATGTCTGACGATTGGCCTGTATTTACAGTCTTCTATGAGATATTCATAACGAAAAACTTGATTAAATGCACCATCTGTGCAGTTAATTCCTTTATCGTAGAATTTTTTATTTAGGTTAGTAATATGCTCTAGAATATCAATAATTTTCAGATCTTTTGAAATGTTTTTATTACGAATATAGTAGGGCGCATTCGTAATTTTTCTAAGCATTTTATGTTGAAACACTCTAAGTTTGTGTTTGTCTCTTGGCGTAAAATAGTATTCCACACAGGTGAAGCATAGGTGATGATTGGTCTTAATATTGTAAAGTAGAGCAGTCTCTTGAGTTTTAGTGTTAAATTTGAGTTTTTTCCAATTAAGTTGAATAGGCATCCATAAGCTTGAGTGGCTTTTTTAATAACGTTATTGATATGTGCAGTCAATGAAAGCTGAGTAGTAAATGTTAATCCAAGGTATTTAATGGTTTTCACTTCCGGAATGATTTTATCGAATAGATAGAGTTTATTATGTTGAAGTAATTTTATTTTATTAATTTTTTTATTAAATACTATAAGTTGGGATTTATCAGCATTTACATTTATTCTCCATTTACTACACCAGCTTTCGATATTAATTAACGCATTTAGAAGTTTATGAATAGCATTATTCGGCCTCATAGAATCAGCTTTAATAGCAGTGTCATCTGCGTAGAAAGCAATTTGAATTGAGTCCAAACCGGGGAAGTCATGGGTGAAAAATAGGTATAAGATTGGGCCCAGGATGCTACCTTGGGGGATTCCAGCTTTGATGTTCAGAGTAATAGAGTTTTCATTATTGTATTTAATATGGAAGAAGCGATGAGTTAGATATGAGGTGATGAGTAAAATTATATCAGTGTTTATGTTGAGTTTTATGAGTTTGTATAGTAGGCCTTCGTGCTATACTCTATCGAAAGCTTTTGCTACGTCGAGCATCACCATAGCTATATACACATTGCGATGAATATTTTGACCTATAATCTCAGTAATTCTTATGAGTTGTTTAACAGTTGATAAGTTGTTTCTGAAGCCATATTGTTGTTTCGGAATTAGGTGAAGATAACATTTAATTCTATTATAAATTTTTTTTTCAAATATTTTTCCTAAAACTGGAAGCAGGCTGATAGGTCTGTAGTTTTCAGGTATTCTGGGATCTTTTTCATGCTTTGGGAAAAGAATTATGGTAGCAGTTTACCAGATTGTAGGAAAATATGATATTTTAAGGCATTTATTATAAATATTAATGAGTTTGCGAATAAAGTCCAATGGTAAATATTTGATCATATTGTTGGTAATATTATCTTCTCCTGGGGCTTTTTTGCGATATTTAGATTTTTAATAATTTTAATTATTTCATCATCATTCATTGGTGTAATGGTATTATGAGGAATATTAGCTTGCATATAGTTATGAATAAATGAATTAATACGATTGGTGAAGGACTCATCTGTGACTTTGTTTGGTTGAAATTGTAGAAATATGGTATTTGCAAAGATGTTCAGTTTTTCATAGTTTGTATGAACTGGTCCATTTTGTTCATTAATGCAATTAGTTGTTGTTTTTCTTCTTAATTGTTTTGCAAATTTCCATATAGAGAAAGACTTTCTATTTTATCTTGCCATTGTTTAGTCCTATAGTCAGTGCAGAGTTTTTTAATTTTCTTATTAAGTTTGTTGACTGTAGTTTTGAGTTGTGGGTTCAAGGTTTTATGAAATTGTTTCCTGATGTGATTTCTTTCTTTTATGATTTCTCTTATGCTATTTGGTAATTTTAAGTAATTTTCGTGGTATTTAATTTTTTGGGTTGCTATTCTTTTGCATTATTGATATTTTCATTGAATAAGTTTATATCATTATTTATTTTATTTTTAATTTCTTGATTATTATTACTATTGGGTTGATTGTTGTTGATTAATGATTGATTTTCTTTGTTAACTTGGTCTTGAAGAATATTATAATAGAGTTGCCAGTTGGTTCTGAATAAAAAAATTTTTGTAATATTTTTCTTTATTCCCAGGCATCTAAGAACTGGAAAGTGATAAGAAGAGAGATCATAGATAGTCTGTGCTGATGTGGGTAGCTGGTATTTGTATGAAAAATGTCCAAGATGTCTCCTTGGTGTGTATAGTGGAAGTGCATATGTTCGATTGGAGCAATTATTTTTAAATTATAATTTTGTGCTATTTCTAATAATTTAGTTCCATTTTTATTAGTAGTGTTGCATCCCCAGGTGATGTTCTTGCTGTTAAAGTCACCTCCAGCAATTGTAGGAATATTAGCAGGGAGAATGTTCTTAATTTCTTGGTCTTGTAAATTATTCTTAGGTCTGTTGTAATAGCTAGTGATTTTGAATTTTAGATTATTTTCCAGGTTGATGTTAGCTGAAGTTTCTTCAAAACCATCTCCTATTTTGCTACTATACAGTGCGGAATTAAAAGATCTTTTGATAATAATTGTGGTTCCTCCACCAGCATGATGTGTCCTGTAAGTACGATATACGTTGTAGTTTGATACATTAAGACTCATATTTGGTCTTAAGTGGGTTTCTGTGATTATGGCAATGTCTATATTATGTTTATCTAGAAAATTCATGAATTCAGTAATTTTAAGCTACGTGCGTTCCAATTCACAATTTGAATAGGTGAGAAATTTAAACTTTTAATTGTCATTGTTGGTTCAGGTTGCTGTCTGTTGTGCATCCATTGCTGCATTGAATTGTTTGAGCTGATAAACGAGATCTGTTATTCCTGAGTTTTTGATATAAGAGATTAGATTTTGTAATTCAGAAAAATATTTTTTGCTTCATTTATAGTTTCTTTGTTTTTACTAATGGTTTCCTTCTTGTGGACTAATGCATTTGCATAAGATAGGTGTGGATTAGTTCTTGGAATAATCTTGTTTTTGATGGCCTCGACTTTGTTATTGTTGAGGTAATTTGATTTTAGAAATTTATTACAGCCCCTATAGCTGGCAGGATGAACTTCTCCACAGTTTGCATATTTAGCATTTTTGCATTCTGAGTGGTGATGATCACCAGCACATTTCACACATTTAACTGAGTGATGGCAGGAAGTTTGGGCGTAGTAGAACCCCTGGCATCTGAAGCACTGTGTTACTCCTTTACGGCCATTGTAAGATTCAATTTTGACCACCAGGTTAAAAAGATGTGAGATATTATAGATTTCTCTAAATTTGTCATTTTTCGGTAGAGTGACAATAAATGAAGGCAAATAAATTTTAACTCTTATCAACTTTTTTGGACGTTTGAGTTATATTAATGATATTAAAACCTTCTAGGATGAGTTCTTGGGAAATTTCTTCAGGCGTGTAAATAGGTGGTAAATCTCTGATGACTATTTTAAGGTTTTTATCCTCAGGCAATATAAATGTGTGGTAGGAGGTATTGGCATCATCTAGCAGTTTGGTTATTTTCCTATGATTTTCAGCACTTTTAACTTTAATTTTTAGTATTTCAATTCCAGTAAATTTTCCAATGTAGCCGGTATAATGTTATTACTTTTAAATACTTCTTGAATTTGTTTCCAATCGATATTTTTGTCCTTTATGATGATAGGAGGAATTCTGTTATTTCTTTTGGCTGGTGGAAATCCTTGATCATTTTCATTATTTTTTTATTCAGTTTCTTCATTAACTTTTTTGTTAGGTATATTAATATTTTCTTCAATTTTCCTTTTAGTGGAGGTAGTTTTAACCTTGGTATTCTTTGTGGTTGGTAGTGTTGGGAAGTCTTCCTGGTCAGAGATGAGGTCAACATCCTCGCTGTCACTAAGAGCTTCAAATCTGTTTTGTGTGGTCACATAGAAAGGAGGCGGAGCTTTAACGCTTATTAGCGGTTTATCGTTAAGCGGTTGCATTTCATTTTGCTTAAGATAGTTGGCTAGCATGTCTGTTAGTTTTGTTAGCTCTAAACTGTAAAATTTGAGTAAATCAGTGTCCTTTTCAGTCATTTCCGAGTTGGTAATTTTTTGAATATAATCAGTTTTTAAGCGGATCTTGTCGCTTATTGCCTTAATTCCAATTCCAAATTCCAATTTCTCCGCACCATTGTCAGCCGACACCGACCGCCCTGAAAAGGGCATGCCATCGAACTGACGACAGACGCCTGTGTTTAAGTCTTCAGAGGTCCCGTCTCCCGGAGGAGAAGGAGAATAGATTTCCATTTCTATTCAGCAGAGTTCTTCAAGAGAGCAAGTCCAGTAAGTATTTCCCCTAACAGAGAAAATCCGAAAGCTATAGGACTAATGTAGTAAAGTCCGGGTCATGTATGCATATATATTTTTCTCTACAGATTGGTATATTGGTTTTGGGGTCCTTTGAATGGCGTTAATAAAATTTATAGATTAAATAATGTAAATTTTCTATTGGGTTGTTCGGAAAGTAATTTTGTTTTTATGAAAATGAAAAACATATAGCAAATAAAGATTTCATTAAAAGGTATAGTGTCCACATTCTAGTTCAATACCTTTTGCCTTCTTTCTGGTAGAATGATTCCACACTCAAGAAATGGTTGATATTTACAAACAAAAAACTGCTTCAGTTGGGAAAAGTGAAATTACTTTTTAAACAAACCAATATGATGGGAAAAAAATAGTACGATGTTTTAATTGCATATAATTATTTTATTTTTTGTTATTCATTAATATATACAGCATAGAGATATATATAAAATCAGCTGCAGAGAATTTCAGTCTTTACAAGGCTGGATAGAAGGCTTAAATTTATCCATCATTAACAGGAAACAAGATTGGTTTTGCTCTTCATGCTTCTTAAAAAATTTAATTTGGATTCAAATCACTTGAATCAATCATCACATCGTGTATAAGTGTTGAACAAAAACTCAATTATTGTGTTTATTAGAATAAAATAATTTTAATTAATTTCTAAAATTATTTTGTTCATAAACGGAATTTAATAATGTTTAGTACTTTTATTTAATGATTTTATATTTAATTTAATTTAATTTTTTTCGTTTTCATAGTTGAAAATAAAATGCTGATCTTGTAAATTAAATATCTGTGCAATAACTACACATTTAGAGATTAATAAATATGTTACAATACAACACACACACATTATTTTATCAGTGAGAATAATATATTTTCTGAAAGTATCGATATTAGGTAGTTAAAGAATGACATTATTATAGATTATACTAAAATCTAGTATACGCTTTTGAATATATTGCCAAATTGGTTTCAAAGTTGTATATTACTTTTCGAAGTTTGGAGGCTTGTTTGTTTCTGCGAAAGATTATCTATATTAATAAACATATTTTCAAAAATATTTATGGGGAACGCTTTCTGAGAAAAACACCGCTCCCTTCTAAACACAATACCATTTATAAGTTTTTAATCAGGAATTTGAATTGGATGGCCTACTTTTCTCCGACTTATATAACTGACAAGGTGCATATAACGTGCCATGTTGTTTTAAAGCCAAACATAAAGAATATTCCAAAGTTTCATATATATATATATATATATATGCTTTTTTGCACATGGACAAATTACCTAAAGAACAAGTATGGATTCAGAAAAAATCTTAGTACTGTTAAGCAACTGGTCCGCACTTTGGAATTTATAGGGCGTGGCCTGCATAACAAGGAGATTACCGCCTTTCTCATGTTAGATGTAGCAAAAGCGTTTGATCGGGTGTGGCATTCAGGCCTCATATTTAAACTCCTTAAACTTCACGTTAATAAAAAACTGGTGATTTTAATTAAAAACTATCTTCATAACAGAACTTTCTCAATCAAATATAATCATGAAATTTCTTCTCCTAGAACTATTGAAGCCGGCGTTCCTCAAGGAAGGGTCATTGGACCCATCCTCTACCTATTTTACACCACGGACTTTCCTACTCTTGCTGAAGATCACAACTGCATTACCTCATTCTTTGCGGATGATACTGGGATTCTTAGGAAAACTAAATCAATCAACTTAGCTATTAATAAATTACAATTGCACTTAGATACGATTGAAGAATGGTGTAAAACATGGAAGATACAGATCAATGCCTCAAAGTCTAACCTTCTTATTATTAGGCCACGCCTTAAAAGAATAACGCATCATAGCCAACTCACTCTGTTCAATGAAAAAATACCTGAAGTTGATCATGCAACTTACTTAGGCCTGACTTTTGATAAATCTCTTAACTGGAATGTACATATCAATAAAGTTATTGCAAAAGCGAACAGTACTTACCTTCAATTGCAACCTCTGATAAGTGGGCGGAGCTACACAAGTATAAAAATCAAAAAACTCATCTATATTGTGTATATTAGACCTATTATAACTTATGCTTCTCCTGCATGGTGCACAATTAATGACAAGAACCTGAAAAAATTAAATACCTTTCAAAACAAGCTGCTTAGAAAAATACTTGGCGCACCCTACTACCTTAAAAACAGAGCTATCCATCAAGACCTAAAAAATTGATACTCTGACTCAACATATTGCCAAGCACTTCTGACTTCACTTCTGACTTCATTCGGGTCTGGGACTCTGCCATGATAAGACGTGTCTAACCACGCTCTGACGAATACCAGCTAAAGTGCTACACTAGTAGTGCATCTTCTCTCAAAAAGACAACAGCAGTTTTCACTGCTCCTAATTAAAAGATAGGACAAACCAGTACATAATATAACAATGAAATGGAGGATCCAAAGGAATTTATACAGAAATTCTACAAAGAACCATCGAATCTCTCGTGGAAGATTGAACAAGCCACAAGATACAGGAACGATATAGCTGAGCTCCTAAATTTTTTCACAGTAGGCAAGCATGCGCATAAAAGGGAACAACGGATGCAGCAACTCAATGACTGGGATGAAGTTCTCAGACTCCTCAACATCTAAGTTGAAAAACAGCAAGGAAACTCCAGAGAAACCGAAAAGCCATCTAGCTCAGGTAGCTATACTGTTTCTGATCTGGCATTCCCACCTTTACCAGTTAACGATCAGGATAATTCTAAAATCAATGATAAAGCTAATACAGCTAATGTTGCTGTTAACCCTAGTATTAACGTTAAAGATAACTCAGTTAATGATACTGATAAAACTAACAAAAATAAAAAGAAAAAAAGATCACTAAAAAAGCCTTCAGAGGAGTTCGTTCATCCATCTAAAACAGCAAAAGTTACAATTCCGGAACCCCCAGTTCCCGTAACTACTGCTAACCATTTCGCTCAACTTGACTCCGCCCAGGAGAACGAGCAACCCCCCACTACAGCCCCCCTCCTCAGTAGAGGAAAAAATTCAGCCTGTACTGGCAAGATATGGAGAGGATCCTATTGGATTCATTAGAAATTTAAAAGAAAATTTCAAGCACGAATTCATTACAAGAACAGCTGGGAGAAATCTCAAAATCACAGTCAAAACTGCAGACGCTCACAGAGAGCTGACCAAGTTATTCGATGACAAATCAGTTGAATATATTCTCATTAAAAGTAGCAATCAAAAACCTAAAAAATACGTGATTCGGGGTCTCCCCATAACAACCAACCCAAAGGATATAGAAAATAATCTCAATCTAATTGGATTTCAAGTGGCAAAAGTCAGTCAAATGCTAAATCCTAGAACTAGCAAAGCCATGCCCTTATTCCTAGCTACTATTTACTCAGAGCCTGACGGTGCTTCTATGTACCAAATCGGCAAATTATGCCATATATCAGGAGTGGCAGTTGAGCATTACAGAGGATCCAAATCGGTGATGCAATGCTTCAACTGTCAGCAATTCTACCACACGGCCGATAATTGCCACATCAAACCTAAATGCGTTAAATGTGCGGGAGAGCACAATACCAGGGACTGCCCCCATGATAAGTTAGAAAAAGCAAAATGCATAAATTGCCAAGGGGATCACCCGGCGAGCTATAAGGGCTGCCCCAAATTCCCAAAGCCAAAAACGGCATTTAATAAACAAACCAATACTGTTTATAAATACAGCATGAAAAAAAGCAATGTTAGAAAAGGCATCTCCTACGCGAGAGCTGCTTCCCCCACCCCCCTCAAGAAACAGAACCAACTCCTCTGAAGAGCAATACAGAATCCAAAGAAGATTTCTCAGAACTCTTTCAATTAATGAAAGAAATCAAACTAATTTTTAAAGGTGTTAATATCAAAAATCTCACTAACGAACTGCAAAAAATCCAGTCCCCTGTGGACAAGATATTTAAACTCGTAGAATACTTTCCAGATATGACAGATTAATTACTCAGTAACCTTTCTTAACTTTTAAAATAAATAAAATTTAACGTTAATTAATAAATATGAACTAAAATTTCTTTATCTTATTAATAAAATTAACAGCAACTTATGTTCTAAAAATCTGAATATTTCAGATCTCTTGTTGAGATACTTCAAGACAAGTACAAGTAATAGTTATAAATTTGTAACAGTATTACAAAGAGGTGAATATTATCTATCCACAAAGTTATAATGATAAAGTATTTACTATTAACCATGTTTTCTTTATAAATATCATAAGGCATTTGAAACTTAAATAATTACTCAAATTTTTCATTCTTCGTGTAGTTTTCTTTTTAATCATATATACTAGAGTTTTTTAAGATATAAGTTGAACCTACTTCAGGAGTCTTCAAAAATGTTAACAATTTTGATATTTCTTTAATTTAATGCAATAATTTTATTGTTGACAAATACAAAAAAAAAGCAAAATGTTTTGAAAGTATTTTTATAAAGGAACATTCATTTTACTTACTTTACACATGACTATATGCTTGTAGTATTCCTAAAAACGAAAGTAAGAACACTCTGAGTTCGAGACTATAAGAATGCTTACAAACAGAACAATTCGATAATGTCAATATTTCTATGTGTGTATAATTGTGTCATGTCCCATTTTTGATTAAAATAATTATTACATTCCGGCTGCTTCAATATAAAATATACTACAATAAATTGGCGACGAGGATAAACAAAACAAATCATGGATACAGAACAATTTGTAGCTTTGTTAAAGGTAATTACAACAAAAAAATGATCGACTTGCAGATCTTATTTTGAAACGAGAAGGAAGTAAGGATATTCCAGATCAAGAAAAAGGCACGATAACATTTTTATCAAATTTCGAATGTTTTAATTCTTTAACAAAAACATTTTTGCAATATAAACAAAAATTTCAAAATTATTTACAAATCAAAAATGTTTTCGAAGATAAAGATTTGTGTGTTAAAATACTACTGAACTGCATTGGATCTGAACATTATAATCTATTGTGTTCTTTAATTGCACCTAAAATTCCGAATGATTTATCATATGATGCAATAGTTTCTGTTCTTGAAAAGCATTTATGCCATAAATCTAATGTTATTATCGAACAACACAGATTTCTATCTCGTTTTCAAAACGAAAACGAAAGTGTTTCCGATTATGCTGCTGCACTTCGAAAATTTACTTCTACTTGTGATTTCAATTGTGAATGTGAAAAATTTGTTGCTAATTTATTTTTGAGAGCACAGTTTATTAGAGGATTAAAAGATGACTTTATTCGAGAGAAACTTTTAATGGTTTCAGATGTAACATTCGATGTAGCTGTTGAACAAGCTTTGGTCTTAGAAGCTTCGAAAATAAACAACCGTGAATTATCGAAACACAATTTTAGTGGAAAATCAGAGAAGTTAATAAAATTTTAAGAACTCGAAGTATTTTTAAAATAAATCACTCAAATTTTACAAAGCGAGATTTTTCTCAAAAACGAAACAGGTCAAATTCTCGACATAGATTTTCATCAACATTAAATTTTCGTGAACTTGGTATTTACAATACATGCTTACGATGCGGACGTTCAAATTACCTTTCTCGAGAATGTCGTGCTGACATTTCAAAATTATACTGTACTCTTTGTAAGTGAAAGGGACACGTTCAAAAAGTCTGTTTATCAACACTGCTGAAAAATAAAAAGGCTAGGGAAATTCAATCTGTTGAAAAAGATGAATATGTTACAGATACTGATTCAGTCAATATTTTTTCTAATATGACTAAAGTTGTTGATAATTTCAAATTTAGAACTGACTCTGAAATTTCTGGGTTAATGTGCAGATAGATGGGAAAATACAAAAATTTGAAGTCAATTCCGGCGCAGGTTTTTCACTTTTACCTAAACAAGCTTTCGATTTGCTAAATTTAACAAGTTTTACAACCTACAAACGTGAAGTTTCGATCTTACACTCACGGAAATTTCGAACCATTAAGTTTTAGTCAAATATAAAAATCTCACAAGTACAGAAACTTTGTATATAGTTCCAGATATGCTTACACCAGTGTTAGGAAGAACATGGATTCGACATTTAAAAATAAATTTATCTGATACCGATAAGTGTAACCAACCTGAAGAAATTCAAATAAATACTGTAAATATTTCTATTATCGATAATATTATAAAACAATATCCTACTGTGTTTGAACAAAAAGTGGGAAAAATACCTAATTTTACGTGCTCATTAAAACTCCGAGAAAATTCGAAACCTGTATTTTTAAAAGCTAGAGAAGTACCTTTTGCCTTACGTGAGAAAGTTGACGAAGAACTTAAAATACTTGAGCAAGATCAGATAATTACAAAAATAGATTGTAGCGACTGGGGTTCGCCTCTTATTGTTATACCCAAGCCTAATGGTAGTGTTCGATTATGTGTTGACTATAAAGTAGCTATATAAACCCTGAACTACAAGGTGCACATTATCCTATCCCAAAGATAGATGAAATACTGAATAGTCTTCGGAACTCTAAATTTTTCTGCACTCTAGACTTATTCAAAGCATATTTACACGTAGTGGTTGATGACGAAAGCAAGGTAATTCAACTATATCTACTCATCAAGGAACTTTTCAAATAAATCGTTTATCTTTTGGCATCAAATCTGCTCCTAATGAATTCCACAGAATATTATATCAAATATTAATGGGTCTAATTCATCACACACATTTAGGAATAGCCAAAATGAAGAATCTAGCCCGAAGATACTTTTATTGGAAAAACATCGATTGAGATATAGAGCAATTAGTTCGAGAATGTAGAAGTTGTGCAGAAGTAAAAGATAATCCTGAAAAAATATCAAATCATCATTGGGAAGAGCCATCATCAAATTTTGAACGAATACATATTGACTACGCTGGACCTTTTTTGGGATATCATATTTTAATAGTAATGGATGCAAGATCAAAATGGCCAGAAGTTAAAATTCAACAAAGCTCTCCATCAGCTATTTCAACAATAAGATTATTAAAGGATATTTTCAGTGTGCATGGATTGCCTCATGTCCTTGTATCTGACAACGCATCTATATTTACATGCACCGAATTTACAGAATTTTGTAAGGAAAAAGGAATTATTCATAAGACAATAGCTCCAGGTCATCCTGCAACTAACGGGTTAGCTGAACGTAATGTAAAAACCCTTAAACAGAAATTAAAGTCAATGTCCAATGAAAAGAACTCAATACCCGAGAAAGTAAGAGAAATTTTATTTCGTTATCGAGCAACTCCATCACAATCCGGAAAAACTCCTTCAGAATTGTATCTTGGACGCCAAATTCGAATTAAACTAGATTTATTACGTCCACCAAGTAAGGGATTCAAATACACATATACTTCACCCACTATTCCAAATTATAGAATTTTAAGTGTGGGAGATCGTGTACAATCACGTACATATGCCAACAATAATCAATCATGGAAATTTGGCATCGTTAAACAAGAAACAACGAACTGGTAAATTACACTATTTAATAAAACTCGATGACGGGAAAACTATAAAAATACACAACACATAAATCAATTGAGGAAAAGTGAGGTTCCTAAAATTCCAAGAGTTACATTTTCCCCAAAGCCTGATGTCATCTATCTGAGGAAATCGCTTCCTACTGGAAATCATTTCGATCCCATACCATCAGAAATTCGAATTGCGAAGAATGGTAAGCCAGAATCTGGTGTTTCTAATGGTTCCGGTGCTCCACGAAGTCCTCCTATTTGAAGATCAGCAAGAATACGACAACCACCACGTTATCTATCGGACTACGTAATTTAAGTGTGGGAGAATATAGTATTCTTAAAAACGAAAGTAAGAACACTCTGAGTTCGAGACTATAAGAATGTTTACAAACAGAACAATTCGATAATGTGAATACTTCTATGTGTATATAATTGTGTTGTCCCATTTTTGAATAAAATAATTATTACATTCCGGCTGCTTCAATATAAAATATACTACACTATGCTAGTTCACCAAGAGGTCTACATAAACCAGATCAGACCATTCTGAGTATACCTTCATGATAGGCAATCTCTGACTTCAACTGTCAAAGACGTTCAACTTTGAGCTAATAACAGGGAAGTATACTTGTACAACAAAAACATTCTACCTTTTCGGGAATA
Organism: Latrodectus hesperus; assembly: GCA_037975125.1. NCBI lineage: Eukaryota > Metazoa > Arthropoda > Arachnida > Araneae > Theridiidae > Latrodectus > Latrodectus hesperus. The sequence goes on from CM075855.1 coordinate 61,497,875, forward strand.
TCAGAACATCAACCGTTCTTCAAGAATAGTTTTCAAACCTTTGAGTGCCCTTTCATTCCAAATATACAAGCATTCTGTTTCATGTTATTTATTTCATAGTCAACTTAGAAGGTCTGAGGATTAAAATATATTTCAAGAGTTGGATGTAGTGCTAAGAGATAATGTCAAACTGGTCAATTTTATTAAAAGTCATGATCTGAACACTTGCTTGTTTCCAAATCTTTGTATGAGCATTTTATCTGAATACAAAGGTTTATTATTACTTAGTAAAGCTCTTCAAACAAGCATTAAGTGGTTGAAATGCCTCTAAAGAACACAAACTCTAGGGCATGGCATGACAAATGCTGAAAAAACATTATTATTGATCATTCTCCAAAAATATTTATTCTTTTCCACAAACCTCGGATCCATAGCACATGAATTATATTATCCATAATGGAAATGAGGAGAAACCCCTTCTTGTTTATAGTAAAAAATATTTTTGATGTATCCAAATGAAGAATTCCAATAAAATAGACTGGGTCTTTCCATTATCAAATTACTTTTCAGATTCACTGTACTCATATTTAGCTTGTATATATATCATGTTACAATTAAATATTGAGTTAGTTTTAGTTCATTCCGATTACTCTAAGTATACGTGGTTAGAGTATTATTGATAACCCTTTCTTTAACATTATTACTTTAACAGTAATTATTATTTTTCAAATTTAATAATTACTGTTAAACCTAAAAATGTAATATTTTAAAAAAGAGAAGCTCATATATAAATTTGATCTTTTAATTCTCTTAATAATTTCTGCATGTTTTGCACGATGATTATATTAAAATGCATCATATTCTTCCTTGAAAAAATGTAATGTTTATTTATTTTTAGTTTTTTCTTCTGGTGCAGTCAGAAAACAATTTGAGCAATGATTAACGGGGATCTTACGCAATTATGATTAGAGGAAAATCAGCCATAATTGCTTATTTTTATTTTGGAGACAGGAACAATTGCTAAAAATGTACTTCATTAATAATTGAAAAGCTCCATATTTTGTTATTTTTTCCGTAGTAATCAAAAACTCATACGGAAAAATCATATACTGAAATTAGCAAAAAATATTTAAAAAATCTACCATCCCTTAGTACATGATATCTCCAAATTTGAAAACTAATAAGCAAATGCTCGTTAAGAAACTTGCCTAAAGTGTAATAACATATGCTTGTCAAGTCTGGGACAAATCAGCTGTTAGTCTTCTGAAAAGCTTAGAAACCATACACAATCTACAGCATTGTGCACAGTTCTCAAATTACTCTGAAATTATCTGAAAATACATCACAAACCTGTCTTGGAATTCTAACAATATAATTCGTATAATGCATTTAATATTTGTTGTCTTGGAATTCTAACAATAAAATTCGAATAATATACCTAAAATTTGTTGTCTTGGAATTCTAACAAGTAAGTTGGATTTTGAGGTACTTATTTCAACTTTAATTTTGTGTATCAGTCTTCTATTGTTGTTATCTTGATTTGGAGATCTTTAATGGCCATATCTAGATATTTTGATTTTACGAGGATGATGGTGTCATTTGCGAAAAAGGAAGTGAGGTTATTAAAATTGATTTATTGGAAAGTCTATTGTGTAGAACAGATGCAAGATAGGTCCAAAAGTGCTCCCTTGTGGCACTACCATTGTCATTGTTCTTAATGTTGAGAAATAGTTCTTTTATCTGATTTTGAATTTTCTGTTGAGTAATTACTAAGAAGGAGGATGATGTCTTTGTTAAGGCTTAGACTTATCAGTTTGTATAGGAGGCCTTGATGCCAAACTTTATCAAAGGCTTTTGAAATGTCCAGCATTAATAGCACTACAGACTATTTGTTTTTATTGCTAATGCAAATAAATTGTAGTATTCGTAGGAGTTCTTTAGTTGTTGAGATAAGTTTTTTTGGAAGCTGTATTGTTCGTTTAGAAATAGGTGGAAGTAGTCAGAGATTCTATTAAAAATTATTCTCCAATATTTTTCTTATGGCTGATAGAAGACTGATAGGTCGATAGTTTTGTGGCATTACTTGATCTTTAAGTGGTTTTGGAAATAGGATGACTGTTCCAATTTTTCAATAATTTGGGAAGTGAAAGATCTTAAGTGCACTAGTAAAAATTTTTTACTAAAGCTCGGATTATGTATTTAGGTATCTTTTTGAAATGATATTAATGATCTTGTCTTCACGTGGAGCTTTTTTATTTTATAGTTTGGCTATGACGACCTTGCATTCTCCAAAGTGGGTTTCGAGGATGGTTCTTGTGAGTGGATTTGAATATAAGAATTCGAGGACCAATTCGTCATTGTTATCATCATAGATATGATTTGGAGAAAATTGGGATTCCAGTGAATCTGCAAAGACCTCGGCTTTTCCTTCTGTAATATACACAAATGCATTGGTGCCATGATTGGTTTATTGGTGAGGTTTTCTGTTTTAAGTGATTTAAAGCTATTCCCCATACCGAGAGATCTGTGGTACATCGTGAGGCAGCTTTATAATTCCATGCTCCATTTTTATATGGTTAATATTTACTATATTTAGTTCTTTTAACTCTGCTTTATAAGAACGATGATTTTTGCCAACGTTTTCCGATCCAATGCCTACATTTAATTATTTATCTAATTTCATAAAGTAGCTTGTGGTGATTTTCATTATTCTTAATTTTTTCTGTATCTTCTTTATATGCTTAGAGGATGTTATATTCTATTACTTCTGTTAATTTTTCAATTTCTTCTTTAATGTTAAGGATAATTATAACAGTGAGAATGTTTGAGAAGAGCATCCAATCGGTTTTATTGGGAAATTTTTCTTGAGCGTTTTTATTTGAATTTAAGGTGAAAAGCACGGGCACGTGGTTCAGTGAAAGCTTATTTATTACATAAGCAGCAAGGATGAGGTTAGAATTTCTTATAAAGTAATCCAATGTGTGTGTGTGTGAAGTGCAAGTGGGGTGATGCTTGAAAAGTATTTTGGTTCTGTTGGTGCGATAACTCTCAAAGCTAAAAAAAATTTTTTTAACTACTTTCATAATTTCTTTTTTATTATTGTTATTGTTTCTACATCCCCATGTTTTTTGTTTGGAATTAATGTCGCCTCTAATGATTACTTAGATGTTTAGTGAGAATAGTTGCCTAAGGTCGTTTTCACTTAAACAGTTTGAGGGGGGATTATAAAGCACTGTTATTTTTATTCTCCGTTAGTTTTAGACTTGATATATAGTGGAGATGTCTTTAAATTTTTGAAGCTGTTTGTACTATATAGGCAAGTTTGCAGTGATTGTTTGGTGAAAATTGCTGCTCCTTCTGTGTTGTGTGTAGTTCTATCGTTGCAAAAGGTAGCATAGTTTGCAATTTTAATGTTGTGTTGCTTAGAAGCATGAGTTTCGGTTACATTGCAGATATCAATATCCTTCTCTCATATCGTGTTTAAAATTTTCCATTTTTGTAGTAAGGTTATTTGCATTCCAAATTGCTAACAGAAAAGGTGTAAAACTATTTGTTTGATTAGGTATCTGTGGTGTTCAAGTTTGGGTGCTTTGCTGAATCTTTTACCAGAAGGATGCGGCTACTTGTAGTATTTCAAATTCTTTGATGTAGTCTACACACGTTTTTAATTGGCCGAGTACTGCATTTGCTTCCATTAAAATTGTGGTCATTTCTCTTTTTTATTGGTGTTGTGTGCTGTTTTGTTTTCTCTGTGTTGCTTAGGAATAGGTGATATTTTTATTAACGATTATCCTATTATCGTATAATTTATTGTTAGCTGCCAATATGTTAGGTTTTAGATTCCATTTCGGAAATGCTACACAATATCTATATCTTGTTTGGTCGTGTCCACCACAGATTTCAAATTTTGGTCCTTCCTTTTTATCTTTAATGCATTCTTTTGTGAAGGGATCTCCTGCGTATATAACGCATTTATGCTGTGGTGGAATCCATGTTGGCTATGATTAAACTTTTAGCAACTGTGGCATTGGGAGATGCCTGGGATATCTTTGTAAGCTTCAAATTTGATGCAGAATCGAATAATATAGAATTTCGAAATCTTCTTTAGCTGAAACTGCGTTAGGTAGTGTTACTAAAAAGAATCTGTTCTAAATCTAGCTGTAAGTCATTTGCCTCTGTAAGAATTAAAAAATTTTGTGACCTAATGAAGAGTTGAAGAAGACATGGCTTCAGGAGCACACTTACCTAACTCCGTTAAGCTGTTACTAAAAATAAAAGCATTTTTATGATTTCACCTTGCCTTCTCTGCGTCATTTTTATAGCATTAGAGACAATGTTTCCGTAATCTTCGTTAAGTAATTGTATAATTTTTTGCAGATATGTATTTATAGGCAGGCTCCTGAAAACTAATCTAAAGCTTTTTTTTCGGACAGGATTTAATGTTCAAATTTTCTGAAATTTTTGTAGCTTATCCGTTGGTAGAAGTTCAAGTCCAGAGAATTTTCCAATATAGGTTTCGATAGTATTTTCTATTAGTTTCTGAAAGTTTAACCAAGTATTTGCGGATCTCGAATATTATTGAAGGATTCTTATTTGATTTAGTTGCAGGACAACAGAAATGTTCTTTTGAAGTCGGCATAGAATTAGAATTAGCTGTAAGATTTAAAATGGTCATGTTTGATGTCACATTTAAAATAAGCATGTTCATTTTGGGAAAAACATTTCAGTGTTCCGAAAATTGGGGGCGGATCTTAAATTTCAGTTTCTACCATGGAGGAAGGAATATAAGAGGAGCCGCCCTATTGGTCAGCGCTTGACGCATGTCATATCCCCTCTGTCTTCCAAAACATTACACTAACACCTGTTGTTTACTATAAAGCTTCTTGTTGAATTTGTTGTTATTCGGAATTTTCTAATTTTAAATAACAATGGCTGCTTGCTGTGCTTATGGATGTACAAGTCGACCTTCAAAAAAATTCCTGGAGTAACTTTTCATAGGTAATTTCATTAATCTTTAAAACTTTTTGCTCACTAAAGTTAATGTTTCTAATCCTGTTGCATGTGCATCATATTATTCAATTTTATATGCCAAAAGCAAGCGTGAAAAAATTAAAAACTGATTTTTTAAAAATTTTTAAAAAAGTTTTTCCATATATAGGTTGTTTATTAATTCAAATGGAATTTTTAAAAAAAAAAAAACCTTAATGACAACTTACATATTTAATTTTACAAGTTTCTTCACATTTTGTGTAATATTAAACATTACCAAGTTCTTAACTTTACAAATGCTTTCATGTGTGTGCATACTTAAAAAAAATAGGCAAATTTAAATATTAAACTAATGTTTTAAAATTATATTTTAATTAAAATTTTATATTGCATTATATTAAAAACTTATCTCTCTGTAAAAAAATTAATTTGAAGGAGATTAATTTTATAAGTTTAGGAATACATTTAATTGTTTTGCTAGTGAATAAATTCCAATTTTTTTAAACTAAAGTACTTAGTTTTTAACATTACATTAATATTAAAATATACTTTTTGAGAAGATATTTTAATCTTGTATAAATCTTATTTAATATAATAAATCAAGATTTATTGAAAATCAATTTTAGATTAAAATATTTAGTTTCTAGGGTTTTTACAGTTGACTTTAATTTTTTTTATACTTATTTAACGAAATTTATTTACAAATTATTGATAAAAACTTTTTGTTCTAATATTGGACTCAAAATACATCAAAATAAAAATACTTTTACTATATAGATATAAATAAATTTATATACAGAAGTATAATTCTTTCTTATAAAAAGAAAAATTATAACCAAGTAGCAGAATATTGCATGCATAGATAAAATCACAGGAAATAACATGGGTAGGAAACTTTGCCACTGAGTAACAACAAAGAAAAGAAAAATTGACACTTTTTCCCATGATTATAAATATTATATGATATTTAATTTACTTCATAATTTTCAAGTGTATCTCAGTCGATAAGGTGAGTAACACGCCTAAAATTTCTTTATTGAAATACATAATATTAATAAGCAGAAAAAATACAAAATAAGCACTTAACTATCAATAAAAATAACTTTTTACCAAATAGTAAGTAATTTAGATCAGTTTTATTTCGATGTGTGTAATTTAAACGAAAATAATGCTTGCTTTTACAGTGCCCTCAATAAGAAAGTACCGTTTCTCTTGAAAGTCAAAGTGGGCGCGGTATCGTCTGCTAGCTACTTCACCGGCGCTCACGCTATTTCGCGGTTAGAACGGCTCCTCTTATATTCCTTCCTCCATGGTTTCTACAGTGTTTTGAAAATCATGGGCGGGGCTTAAGACTTTACATTAGAGAGCATTTTTATTCATCTTGTATTCAACAATTTTGACTGTCTTAGGTTTGTTTAATTTATTTTCTTCTTTTGTTTCTTTATTTATGATGGGAGATATTTCCTTTTCCATTTTATGCAGTTTTCTTCTGGTGTATTAAATAAAACCTCATTTTGTAAAAGTGCAAAGGGATTTTTACTTTTTTCCTTGGCACCTTCCATCGATTCAAATGGGAGTGGAAAGAAGGTATTTTTGTTAAACAAAGCATTTATTTGCTCTGATATAGACTTTTTCCAATCAATTTGGTAGTGTTTTGAGACTTAAATTGTGATGCGAAGAACATAAATATATCGTTAACAGTTCATTCAATTTTGATTTTGAAGTTATCAATAAATGATTTCGCTTGGCTTTACTTAGTAGAAACAACATCACGAGTCGGAGAAAATTCCTCCTGTGAATTCCTGTAAGAATTATTACACACACACGTTGAGCTATTTTCCCTATTTTCTTTTTCTATATCCATTGTCTTCATATTACCCCCTATGTTTGTGTTTAACACAGCCATGTTGCTCAAAATTGTACAGTCTGAAGAGGCAGCCGAGTTTCCCAGTCCTAAAACATGCTTTGAAAAGCAAAGTTTCCTGTGTTTTGAAATTTATTTTTACCTTTCCCAGAGAAGAAGGTGAATAAGCGCTTATAAAACTCTTTATAAAAGAAAGTGAAACTATAGCAATTGATAGCTACCAGTTAGATAGAAGCAGCCGGGTAGTCTTGATTTTGAAGCAAGGGCCAAGAAATAGACCTTCAGTACTTGGCCTGCCATTCCCAAAGGTATCTTTTCACTTGGAGGACATTGCGAAGCGACATATTTAAACCCCATTAGTGTACACGGCAGATCTTCTCTTTACTTTCATATTTTCAATCATTTAATTTCTTTCTCTTAACTCTTTAATCAGATGAATGAGTAGATGCCTTCGGGCAGGTGCTCAGTTACACACAATCTACAGAACGGCGGATCTTCGGTTAAGGGGGCTAAGGACTCACTGCCTTCCGATTATGAGAACGATGAAATAGCCTCAGTCAGGCCACCTCACCGACTGGTAGGTATATGCAAAGCTCCAAAGGGAGACTTGACTGAAATTCTTTTTTAGTTTTGAAAATTAACCCTATTACTATGTACGACTGACTGGCAAGTATGCATATACAAATGTACAACCAGTTGGCTTTGAAATGGAAAAAAATTTCATGGACAGCCAGCTGGCGCGCGGATGTTTACAAAATTGCACAACTTGCAGGTGCTTTGATAATGTGCACAAATGATTAGCGTGGATGTAAACAGTATTTTGCAACCAACAGGAGCGTAATTAATATTAGTGTAATTTACGGTTTTTAAAGTCACGTAAAATTTTCAAATTTCACGTGGCTTTTAAACAAAAAATATCTTTAATTGAAAAGGGTGTAATAAAAAAGGATTAAAATATAATAAAAAATAATAAAAAAGTTTATTTTTTATTACCTTTAATAAAAAAGGACTTTTTTTACTTTGATTTTAAAAATAAAATAACCTCTATTCAATTATACAATTGTCAAGTTTCAATTATTATTTGCTTTACAGTGAATGAGTCTAATGCACAACCGGCGGGCACATGCTTATTCTCTGTATTAGGAGCACTTTTAAAAACAAAACGCATGCTTAATTCTTCTTTTGTATTTCACAAACGAAATAATTGTAATATTTTAATGACAAATTTACTGTTAATTATCATTTTATTCTTAAATATACAATTTGATGGCCACAAACTTAATTATTACTTACTAATAATTCACTTTTATGTAAGCAAAGAGTAACGAAACATAACTGTTACTTATTACAAATAAATTTCTGAAAAGCACTTATAAATAGCATTTTAAACTAAATATGTATTAACACTTCATATTCCAAACAGTTATAATTTTATGCATTCACATTTTAAGGGACATATAATAGATATTTAATTATGTAAATTTGATCTGTTGAGTAGTAAGGGAGAAATGGCAACTTACTCGTAACAAGAAATTTTTTTCAATCAATAAAAGCATTTTATTTAACATTTGAATAAAATTTTGAATTCAAATACTTTTATTCCTAACATTTTATAAAATGAGAAATGGATAATAAATTAAATAAATAATTTCATCATTTGAATTTGAATATCGGAAGTGTAAATAGGCAGTATGTATATATAATATTTCTGCAGAATTAGATCTGATAATTTTGGTTCCAAAATTGAATTTTATGAAGAAATAAGTGTCTTTCATAAAATCCACAGCATTTGTATTTCTTACTTTAATATGTATGGAAGTCAAATGATAAATTTACTTCATGATATGTTTGTTAAAATATCAAGTAGCTCAATGTTATTGTTCTTAATGAATTTAAATTTAAAACAAAGATCAATATCCATAATAACCTTTTCAAATGTAAGTGATGTTAGAATGAAAAAAAATGCTAAAATACTTAAATATAAAAAGAAGCATTAATTTTATCGATGCCAGAAAAAAATACAGGTAAATTATATATATTCAAAAAAATTAAAAGTTGAAGTAATAAAATTCTCTAAATTCCCCTATAAAAGAGCTTGAATATTTGCAGCACAATACAACAGCATTGAGCTTGAATACTACAGCATATTACAAAATTGTTACTAAACAGGTGATTGATCTTTCTAAGATCATCTTTTACATGGTAGGGGCTTGGATTTGACAGTTATTGAATAACTGTATTAATTATTAAATTTGAATAACTACACACATGTATGCTAATGGTAAGATGAGCCTATAAAAGGTTTACCTAGGCATTAGAGTTTCTAAAAATTAACTTAATAATTTAGTTTCTACTTGTATAAAAGAAGCTGCAGTGGCCTGTTGGTTAGTGTATCACTCTCATCATAGAAAAATTGTGGGATCAAGTCCTGACTTAATCTAAGATCTAACATTTACCTAAAGACAGCTGAGGCACGTTAAATATGTGGTCGCAATGTTTCTGGAAATGGCAGATCAAGTATTGGGGTCTTCTGCTTGGTTCCACCTTACTTTAACATGTATTGAATATGAATGTTTCAATCACAAATTAAAAACTTGATTAATCTATGCTTGAATAGTGGTCTAGTTTCTTTCACTATCATCAATATCAATTTCTTTCCCTTACTGCCTTTTCATTCCTTTCATAAACAAAATTTAAATACCACATCTGAGATTTTATGATTTTAAATTGTTGATATAGAAAATATAGTATTTACATATTATATTGACAACCATTTACAGTAAAAATGTCATTAAATTAGGCAATTTAATTTCGTATAAATTATATTATATATATTTGTTTTATTATGTAATTGGTTATAAGATAATTGCCAGATTTTTCTTTTGCAGTTAAAAAAATGGTACTAATTTGCAACATTTGACGATAGTTTTTGTCCAAAAACTATGTCGATTGCATTATACATAAATGCTAAAAGTATTTATTCTTTAATCTTTAAAGAGAAGTGTAATTGTTTCACCTTTCAATTCATTAATCTTCAAGGCATTATACTAGAAAAAATTCAAGTGTGCTTAAATTTAAATATTTATAAATTTTAAATTCTAGTGTTAAACTTGGAAAGAATACTACATAGATAGTTATTTTTAAACATTGAAGCTGTATATATATATATATATATATATATATATATATATATATATATATATATATATATATATATATATATATATATATATATATATATATATATATATATATATATATATATATATAATATAATGCAAGTTAGATATAGAACTGAAAAGCACAAGAATATATAAACATTTAAGCTTAGCAACACATTTAGCGCATAAGCAGCTAGAATAGTATTACTAAGATATAGTTAATAGTATATTTTATAAAATACAATGAATACAATGAAAAATGCCAAATGGAGAATAGTACATTGAAAATATTAAATGTCAAATGGAGAATAGTACATTGAAAATACTAAATGGAAAACAATACATTTAAAATACCAAATGGAAAGAATTACATTGAAAATACTTGGAAGAAATTTCAAAGAAAACATCAAAGAAAGATTGATAAAAATGGAATAAAGTACCAATATGGCCAGCTTCGTCAGGGGGTGTTGACCCCATTGGCACAAATTATGGCTTTTCTGCAATGGCTCAAGACAATCTTAAAGAAGCCAGTACACCCCAAAGCCATACCAAAAATTCAAATCAGAGTATCAAGCCAGAATAAAAGAAGTAGAATTTAATCTAAAATAGATTAGATAAAATTCTACTTCTTTTGCTTCATTAAATTTTCTATAGCTCTCATTAAGCACTTAAAATATAGTAATTAATACATCACAGGAATACTTCAAGATAAGTGGGAATTTTATAAGAATTGCTTGCAGTTGTGAGAGTACTCCTCAGATACAACCAGTGAAGCATTTGAGAACAGGTGGTGAATCGCAGAGGTATATGTTAATAAAAAACTTTTTCATTTCATTTATTGTCAAATACTCGTACAACCCCGAGAGAGGTAAGCAAGTTACTTGTATTTAGACGATGATCTAAGCAGTTTACCAACTTTTTTTTTTGCGTAAGAATAAAGATCTGAACAGCATGACTAATATGTTGTAATTGTTATCGTTGTATCAATGTCTAGAGCAATGCGAGGGCAGAATCCAGGACTTCTTCCACTACGAATTTTGTAATTGAGAGTATAAGATCAGTTAATCTGTATAAGAAGGCAACGGATACCTTTAACAGAACTTGGAGTAATAAGTGTAACACACATTTATTTGTAAGTACAAGTAACACATTTATATAGTATAATTACAAGTAACGTTTTTATGAATAAGTTTAAGAAAAAAAAAAGGATAGCTCAGAACAGGTTCATTTAAATTTACAGATACTTAGACTTACAGGAATCCAGTTTGCAAAGCTTCTAAATACACATTACATTCAATATAAATTCTACCAAATGAAAATGTAGATCCTGCTTAACAATTTTTCTTGAATAACAAGGTCAATAATCCAAAAATTGCTATTCTTTCCTCATTCTATCATGCACTGACTTAAAATCTCCATCCCGTCAAGAAAATTCTGGCATCAAGAGTATCTTTCAGAGCTTGAGTAATACACAGATAACCTGTAAATCAGTCCATGGATATATAGCCAGTTCTTTTCTTAGTAAAAGATAATGCTCCACGTACCAATTCCACCACGTACATGTATGATCCTCGCCATAACTTTTCCCTACAGACACGTGAGTGATGAAACTTTTTAACGTCATGTGTATTTTGCCTCTTACTCATTCACATGAATTGAGATAGTTATTGTTTTATTTTAATTGTTTTTACATAATTTTTGTTGTTGTTGTTGCTTATCCTCCATGTCTGACGGAGTCAGACTAGATCCACGAGTTCGTTGACTGTAAGGAAGTCGAAGACTAAAAGAGGATTGCTAAAGAGATCCTCCCTAGAGAGACCCATGCAATCCAAAAGATGCTCAGGAGAAGCCTGATGATTTTGGCACTTGGTGCAGGTGACGAAAGTTTTCCTGCCCTCGTTGAAAGTGAGGCACTTAATATGACCGCTAGCAAGTCTTGAGAGAACAGTCCGGGTACGTCTACATAATTTTTAAATCAAGTTTATTACTGTAAAATGTTAGAACATTAAATTCAAGAAATGTGAAATAGCTTTAAAAAATTATCATGTTTTGTACCATTAAGAAACGAAAATTTAATTTGTTTTAGATTAAATATTTAACTGATAAATATGATATAATGCATTATGCACTAATTAAAATGTCACATTTTTCAGCAAAATTCGGAAACTGGTTATTGATCCACTTTTTAAATTGCGTGAAATTTTAAACGAACACAACTTTGTTTCATATTCGCTTTAATTTAAAGAACTATTTAAGCACAAATCCTACCTTTATTTTTACTTTTTTAAAAAATGATAATCTTAATTTTTAAGTTAGAAACAAATGAATATCTTACTGATTATTTCTCAGTGCATCATAAATATATTAGAAACGTTACGTATTCTATGCAATGTGTGCAGGAAAAATAAATCATTAAATTAAATAGCAAAATTCATACATAAGATTTCTTACAAACAATTAGAGTGCTTAAAATTGGTGGGGGGGGAATTCTTAATTCCTCTACGAATATACTTCATATAATGCTCTTTGTTAACTTTCGGTTCAAAATCATGTATTTAGTCTTTGATTTCTTGAATATGTGATTTCAGAAAATTTTCTGAAATTTATAGCAGCGAAAAAAATAATTAAAGGCATATTTCAATACATAGTTGGAAAGCAGTTGAAATATTACATGCAAATAAACCGTATTCAAAGTAGAACAGAAATATGACACAATGAATTACTCACACACACATTCCTTTGTGAAGTTTAAAGGATGCACTAAAATATATGAATTTATAACTGTATTAAGACAATCATTTTACCATACAAGATATCTTTTAAAAAAAAAAAAACTCGGTTTTCTTAATAAACAAATCACTATTTGGTGTGTGGAAGGTCACAAAATAGGAAGATTTTGTATTTCTGCTTTCCCAGTGGGCGGAGCATAGAAGGTGCATTAATAACCTATTTAAATCGTGTTAAAGTTTTTGCTGACACACCATATACCTACGAATATACTTTCACTTCTACCTATCTTTTAAATTGAAGGGAACAGCGCGAACGCAGTTCCCAGATACCAAAAATTATGTGCCCCAACCAACCACTCTTTGTGGAAGTGGCAATCGTCAGCCGCCCGGTGTGCAATGGACGGCCTCCGACCGGGATAGCTCCCTTCTTGATCAGAGCATATCCGACACCAAGTAAGTATGATCGTACCGGTTAGTCGTTTTTCTTTATTTATGTGTAGTTTATACAAATAGTGGTAGCTAAATTCTTATTGGATATTTGTTGATTGAATTTTAAAGCGTGCATAAGAAATCAGGGCTCTTTCCCTAGCCCTGATAAGAAATGCTCATTTTTCAAATAAACTCTATGACAAGAACATTTTAAATATGCTTAATAACTGGAAAACAAATAAATTTTGCATACTTGAGAAAATGGCATGCCAATTGCATTTCTCATTTCTTTCCCCTTAACTGTCTAGATGAATTCCTTTTCAAAAAGAACTAATTGATTTCCAAGTTTTTGGTAATGAATTTTAATCATGAGAAATATGAGAAGTCAGCTTATATTTTATGACATATGGTCATAAAATATAAGCTGTATTAATAAGATATAAGACATAATAAGAGAATTTTTGTGAAATATCTATGATTACTTAACAGGAAAATTTATTTAAGGAAAGGGTAATAAGCTTTGTTTTGTTATTAAAAAGATGTATATTAATCCTAATTAACGTTTCTTTTTTGCAATAAATTTAATACCATTAATTTTTAATTAATGCTTTTTTCCAAATTGATTATTTTCATAATATTGTTTCACAACTGAAAGAAAACAATAAAAATGACATGATTTATTTAATGTAAGCTCCCCTTACACTAAGAAATATTGTATCAGTTGTAAAAAAAATTATTTCTTTTATTTGTGTAAGGCAATGTAAGTTTAAAGTTAAAAAATAGCTACATAAAAAATCATAATAAGAGTTATAAACTGTTTTATTATTCAACTTAAACAAACGTTAAACATACATTTAAATTTATATCCCATTTGTAATATTATAGGAAAATGCAAGTTTTTTCTAGAAATACATGACACTGATATAAATCTTAATCACTTACAAATGCTTATAGACTGCCATTTTAATAATTAACTTTCTGTGTTAGAAGCTAACAAAAAATACAATAACTATAATATAATCTCAATTTTATCAATTTTAACAATATGTTAATATGAAGATCTGGTTCAGTTAATATATAGACTATCACTAACACATTTGTAATGCAATAATTAATAATGACAAATTTTGCAATTTAACTTTATGCATTTAATATAAAACTGTCAATTAGCTTTGTTTGAATTGAAGTCTTCAAAAGTCATTTATAAATACGTTTTATATCCAATTTCGAATATACATTGGTTCTGTTCAGAAATTTTATTTTAAATCAAACATTACTGATGGCTTTTAGTATTTTAATTATTATACATTTGTTTGGTTCATTTTTCTCAGTTTACTTAATGAAATTGCATCATAAGTTGTTAAAAGAAAACTCAGTTATCCGTTTAATGAATACAAAATTCTCAGTTTACGACACTCTTTTTGTCACCATAAAAAGGAAATTAAAAAGATGAGTAAAATATTTGTTGAATATAGTTAATGTCTTCAGATAAAAGGGCAATTAAATTTTCATCAACTAAAAAATAAAGTGACAGTTGAAGTTTCAAACTTTTCGTTAACTATAAAATTATAAAGCACTAACAGTTCTGCAATGTAATTATATATGTGATTTCAGTGAGACACAATTGTGATCTATAGTTTTGGGGCATTGCTTGGTCTTTTAGTGGCTTTGAAAACTGTCTGACAGTTGCAACTTTCCAATAATTTGGGAAGTGGGAAATCTTGAAAGAGCAACTGAAATTTTAACTATTGCTTGGATAATGTATTCTGATAGTTTTTTTAGCGTGATGTTTGTAATTTTTATTTTATTATAATGATTTTACATTCTTCTAAGTTGGTTTCGGAAATGGTACCTGTGGGTGAATTTGATTGGAAGAATGTTTTGACCTCCTTGCCGACTCTTTGATCATAGTTGTCATCGTAAATACACTTTGGGGAAAATTAGCATTCTTCTAAGTTGGTTTCGGAAATGGTACCTGTGGGTGAATTTGATTGGAAGAATCTTTTGACCTCCTTCCGACTCTTTGATCATAGTTGTCATCGTAAATACACTTTGGGGAAAATTAGTATTCCAGTAAGCTTACAAAGGCCTGCTTTTTCTTCAGTGGTATGAACTAGTTCATTGGTTATAAGGATTAGTTTCTTGATGATAATATCCATTCTAAATGATTTCGCCATTCTCCAAACAGAGAGATCTAGGATACAAAGTAAGGCATGAGGTTTTTGATTAATTTTCCCATACTTCATTTTTGTGTTGTTGGTATTTGCTTTTAATTACTTTATTTAGTTCTTTTAACTCTGTTTTATATGTAGAATCGTGTAATCTGTGCCATTGTTTTCTAATCCAATTACTTTGTTCAATTATTTATCTGATATCTTAATGTAACTTATGTTTTTCGCGTTATATTTAATTTTTTCTGTTTCTTCATTATGTGTTTGGAGAATATTAGATTCTATTACTGCGATTGATTTTTCAATATCTTTAGTGTTGATTTTTGGTAGTATGTGATTTTTTTAACAGTGAAAAGATTTGGGAAGAGCATTCAGTCTTTTTTATTGAGGAATTTTTCTATGATATTTTTATTTGAGTTCAAGAGGAAAAGCACGGGCAAGTGGTCTGGTGAAAGTTCATTTTTTACATTCGCTGCAATAATGAGGTTAGAATTTGCTATGATGAAGTCTAGAGTAATGATGCTTGAGAAATATATTGGTTACGTTGATACAATGACCTTAAGAGTTAAATTATTTATCATTTTTATTAGTCCTTTTCCGTTATTATTGCTTTTCCAGCATCCCTTTTTTTGAGTTAAAATCACTTGCAATAATAGTTTCTATTTTTTTGGGAATAGTTCTTTAAGATCATTTTCATTGAACTAATTTGAAAAGGGATTATACAATGCTATTATTTTAATTTCTTGTTGATTGAGACTTGTAGTGCAACTGAAATTTCTTCAAAATTTTGGGTGTTATATATACCATATAAGCAAGTTTGCAGTGATTATTTCATAAAAATTGGTATTCCTTCTTCTCTGTCAGTGCTTCTATCAGTGCGATAGGTGACTTAATTTGCAATTTTAAGGCTGTGTTATTTGGAGGAATGAGTTTCAGCTACATTGCAGATGTCTATATTCTTCTCTGTTATAAAGTGTTTAAATTCTTCCATTCTTGTAATTAGGTTATTTGCATTCCAAATTGCTAACAGAAAAAATGTAAAACTGTTTACTTGATTAGGCATTATTTATTTGCGAAGTTGAAAGTTGGGTAATTTGTTGAATTTGTTGTGTAAAGGATCCCACCACTTGTAGCATTCCAGATTCTTTGATGTAGTATACCCAAGTTTTTAAATGGCAGAGTGCTATCTTTGCTTCCATTAAAATAATATCTATTTCTTTTTTTTTCTTTTTTCTTGGAGTTGGGTGCTGTTTTGTATTCCCTGTGTTGCTTGAGAATACGTGGTATTTTTATTAAAGCTTATCCTACTATCGTATAACTTATTGTTAGCTGCCAATATGTTAGGTTTTGGATTCTATTTGGGGAATATTTAACAATTTCTATACCTTGATTGATGATCTCCACCATAGATTTCCCATTTTGGTTCTTTATTTTTTATCTTTAATGCATTCTTTTGTGAAGTATTCTCCTGCGCATTTAACACACTTAGGGCTGTGATGGAATCCATGTTGTCTATGATTAAACTTTTAGCATTTGTGGCATTAGAAGAGACCAGGGCTGTCTTTATAAGCTTCGAATTTGAATCGTAATCTGAGAATATATTGGACTTCGTAGACTTTTCAGCCGATACAAAAATGGATAAAGTGACTAAGAATTGGTATTTTCATGATTTCTCCTTGTCTTCCCCTTGTTATTGGAGTAACATTAGAGACAGCAATTCCATAATCTTCGTTAAATGATTGCATATTTGTCTGATTGCAATCTTCGTTAGGTGACATCATGTAGTGAAGAATATTGGTATTTTTGTGATTTCTCCTTGTCATTAGATTAACAGTAGTGGCAAAAATTCCATAATCTTCGTTCCGTGATTGCATTATTTTTGAGGATCTGTGTCTATAGGTTAGCTTCTAATACCATTCTAAAGCTTTTTTCATTAGGTAGGATATATGTATGACAGTTCATGTTCAAATTTTCTGAAGTTTTCATAACTGATATGTGGGTGGTGTAGTCTGGAACGTTAATTTTAATCTCATAGTCAGAGAATTTTCCAGTGTAAATTTTAATATCAATGGTCCATTTAATTTCTGAAAACTTAACCACGAAATTATTTTGTCCGAATTTATTATGGGAAAATCCTACTTGATTTAGAAGCGGGACGAGAAAAAGATTATTCATCATTGGAAATGAGCGTGGAAATAAAATTTGCTGTTGCATTTAAAATAGACGTGCTCATTTTTAAAGAAGAAATTTCGGAGTTTCAACTATTAATGGCGGAGTTTTGTACTTTCAGACAAATAATTATGTATGCATCACCAATTCAAGGTTCCACAGTTAAATCAGATTTCCAAAAACTATAGAGTTTTCAAAATATCTCACTGAGAATGATTACAAAGGCTCCATGGGACTGCAGAAATGGAAAAAGTTAGACATGAAACACGAATCCCAATACTAATTAAAGACATTAACAACAAATTGTAAAACTCTTCACAGGACACCAAATCTAGAACTCAAAAACATTACAAATTACGACTATAGAGATGAATTAAATAAACGCTGACCTAGATCAATTTTAAATAATAAATAAAAATTCATATAAAATTTTATTTAAAAAATACAACCAAATTAGCAAACGATTCTCTACAATTCAAACATAGACAAACACGATAGCTTACAAACAGAAAAACTCAAAAACGGAAGAATAAATAAGAATACAGGCAAATATATATGCAGGAATCGGGAATTGTATGAAATTCCTGAGCCTTTAGCAGTGAAGCTCTTTTTACTCTTTCAGATCATGAAGATGGTGAGTTTGTGAGTAGGAGGAGTTATAAGAGGTTGAGCCCCCGGAGATTAACGCCTTCTTTACTTGCAGACAACAGCAATGAGGAGCCAGGAGGAAGGGCTAAAGCCCGACCGTTATTGGAGTTCTGAGTTAAGCCATCTTGGAATAGTCACGCCCAGATCCAATTGGAACGATTTTTTGTAGTTATGGTAAAATTCATTTGTTTTATTCAATTTTTAAATTTTAAACAAGATGGCAAAACATGAACATGAAAGAGAGTACCAAAGCATACAACGGCGAAGCTGTTTTAACTTTTTCATCTGAAATAGTGCTAAATTGCCAATCACAAAAAGATGGCAAAAGAAACATTGACTCGGTATATATATCCTTTTATTATACTTCATATTCTTTTAGAATCAAAACAAAATTTATGCAATATCCTGAATAGCAATGACAACAGCAATTAGTATCGAAAAATTATATTCAGTAAATTTTTTATGACGTCATTGACTACGTCTAGAAATTATCATCACCCTTTACGAAATCAGCGTTAATGAATAGATGCTGTTGTATAATCCCAATCAGAAACAGCACTGGAGATAAGTTTGGAAACAGATCGCAGCGTTCTTATGAACAAGGAAAAACTCCCATTTATTTTTCAATTTTTGTTCAAAAGATCGAATTTTAAAGTTTTCTTATTTTATATTATTATTTGATAAATCTTTCGCTAAGTACGACTTTCATTAGATATCTTTCTCATGTGGGCACTAAGCACAAGCTCATCTCGCTTGGTGGTTCCCTATAAATGTTTCATTCATTCTGACTACGCCCTCAGAACTCAACCAACAAAAATTTTAATTAGGTACTTCTTAATTGAATAATCATTATTAATGAATAAGCGTTTACAAATTTAAAATTTAATATTTAATTACATTATGGTGATATAAATTTGCAAAATGCTAAAAACGATATGGTAAATTTACATATATAAAGATATAAGGAAGAGAGCAAATTTCTGTCTTCTCTAGATGATGGTACTCTAGCCAAAGATTCAATTAAATAAATTGATATATGCTTATTTTAAATGATATAAAATACTTTGGTCGATTTTCAACCATTTGTTGCTAGATTTGGAAAAATTGGTCAATTAATTAGAGTTAAAAAATAAAGCTGTGTGTTTTACTAAATTTCAACTCACATTTTTAATATTTGCCATAAGTTTTACAGCAATCTCCCAGACATTAAGAGCGAAGAAAAAGCGACGATATTAATCTACAACATTTTTAATGTTTCAAATAGGAATAGGCCAAAAACAGAATTAAGATTTAAGTTCAATATCTAAAGAAAACAACACTAATAAGTCATCATACACAAGCAGATAACAGCACGAATATCTCTCATGTCGTGTATTCACTTTCTAACTCTTTAATAAATGTTATTGTAATTTTGGCTTTCTTTTTTTGTTTCTTCTTTCTTTTGAAATAAATCTCGAATAATTAATCATATGAATAATAAATGAATTTTGCTATTTCAGATTTATTTATCATTTTTCACTAGTTTTTCAAATACACTTATCCTACAGGAGAGGGAACTCATATTCTAAAGCTCCATAAAAACCAATACCGTCTGGTCGATTTCTGAGAACCTGACAGACATTAAAAACTGTGTTTTGCTAACATTATTAAAGAATTGCTAATATTTTACTTTAAATAATTTGTTTTGAAGTATCAAATTGAAATGTTGGCCATAGGTTTTTTTATTCGATATATTTAACTCAATTCAATTTAACAAATAATACTTTTCAATTCATCTAAGAATACATGTTAGCCCAGTCCCATGTATTCTAATAAAAACGTTTAAAAAGATTTTAATTTTACGTTAAAACTTTGAAATATCGATTAATTTGTTTTGCAAGACATAAATTAACCAATTTTTCGAAAACACTCGAGAAATGATTTTTCACAAAATAATGAAGAAACAAATGTATTATAGAAGTACAGAACACTCCCTGTAAAAATAAAAATATATACTAAAACTTATGAAAAATATATAAAATATATTACGGGAACAATTTTTCTGTATTGAAGTAATATATTCTGTTAAACCACCTATGCAAAGCTAGTTAATATCTGTTCTTTCATTAAATTGGGGAATTGCGCTAACGCACTCCCCGCTACCAAAAATTATGCACCCCAAGCAACCACAGTTTGTGGATGTGGCGAACGTCAGCCCTTCGAAGTGCAATGAAAGGCCTCAGCTCGGGGAAGCCTCCTTCATGATCAAGGCATTCCCAGTGCCAGGTAAGTATGCTAGTGACCGCTGAAGATATTTAATATTGTAACTTTTTCATTTTACTTACTGGTAGATATATATTTTTTTAAATTCTGCTTCATAATATTTGTTTCAAAATTTTACAAATATAAGAATCAATTTGTAAAATTTTGTCATGTTATTATTAAACGATAGTTTTTTAATTAAGTATAGTATTAGTTATTTGTAATGTAATCATCAAACTTTTGTGTTGTCTTACATGCTCTACTTTTCTTTTTAACCATTTATGGTTTTCAAAAATGCCTATAGATGGCGCTTGAGAATTGTACTCGTGAAATGCATTCTACTTGGGCATAATTTTTTATATTTTATAGTTACCATGAACTGTTTTACTGAAACTGTTTTACGTTTGTGATGCAATAAATTTAAAGTTATAAAAAAGAGAAATGAAGAGTGAATTCATTTACAAATATTAAATAAAAAATAAGTACTATCATTGTAACTAGTTAGAATAATACGATTATATCGAAGTAAATTTATTACATAATTTTCAACTATCAAATGGTGTTTAAAAGCTTGCTTAAAAAATTCTCTCTTAAAAAATATTCCGAACAAAATGTCGAGTAGAAATATTATGAATATAATTAAAAATGGCTATTAAGCATGTTGAGAAAACCTGGGAAATATTTTTGTTATAGATATTTAGCAAGTATGTATATGAATCTGAAATTGTTAACGAAAAATAAAAAAAGATTTTTGAATAAAATATATAATAATAAAGAGCTGCGAACTACTTTTGAGACTTTCGAAAATTCTTTGTGAGATAAAGTGATTGTAAAATAAAGAAAATATGAGAATTAGAGTCACATAAATTTTATTTGTTAAATTAATTACGGTGTTCTAGAAAATGTTATTAGAAAACTTTTATATCATTAGAAAAAAATTTCATTAGAACACACAAGAGATATATTTTTATACACAATAGATATTATTTTAAAGGAAACAAGAAAACCAGTTATATATTGCATAACAAGAAAAATCTTTATTTTTCATTTTGATAGAAGGACAATTTTGATACTTTAGAGAAATTTATGGAAATAAAATCATATAAAATAATGGAATATAAAACAATATACTATTACTTCTCTTTTAAAACCAAGGTATTAAGACAATTCTATAATGACATTTTTTAATCTATAATGTTCTTAAAAATGAATCTAATCTATCAATTGCTCAAAAAGTTTACACAGCATCTTCATTAATTAATTTATTTATTCACCGAAAAGTCAGGACAGCGCATCAATATTTCTAATTTGTCTGCTTTTAAATTTTAAATAGTCGTTAATTGAGTGATTTTCAGAAAATGAATGGAAATCTTAATCCCAAAGAAATTATTTCAGTATATGAATTAAGAATAATGTCCTCAAGATGATTATTTTGAAAATATTACCACTAACTGAACAAGTATGCAGTGACATTAATTGACCAAGTATGCAGAACATTTATCAGTTTACAATATATATGAGAAGAGGATCTTGACTCCCAAATTCAATATTCTACACCGAATGATTAATATTGTAGTGAAATACATTTGTAACTCATTGTATTATAATACAATATTTAATTATTTAACAGAAAAATTGGAAATAGTAATGAATATGTCACTCACTTATTATGTTATACTCAAATATAAAATATTAAAATTATAAAAAAATACATTTTCAAGAAATAAAAGCAACTCATACCATCAATAAATGAATTTAAAAAATAAACGTATTAATCTTTAGAGTTACAAGTTGCCTGCCGAGTTCTATTGTATTTAAAAAAAATAGTTTGGATTTAATAATTTATTTGAAAATTTCGAATAATATCTATATTCTAAATTCTGCAACAAATTTCAGAAAATTAAGGTCAAAATAAAAATACCAAAATAATTTCGCATTTACCGAAACATTACTTGTTATTTTCATTCAATGACCAAAAAGTATTTACTTAACATTTTTAATAATTAACAACGTTAAATAATTCTTATATTTAAACAGTCTATATTTAACTACTGGTTTGCACATGAGATAGTTATGGTTAGTTCATAAGCTGAGATAAAGAAATTTTGAGGGAAATTTTCAGAATCAATTCTATAGTTTTTCTCGGTTAAGTTAATATTTAACAGCACTTCCTTAACAATAAGCTCCTCACAATTCAACATTCCACATTTAAAATCATATTTTAATTTTTTTCTCATGTATGTATAAAAATACATACATGAAAAAATTGTTTGAAAAATATGTGTACGAAGAAATTTGTTTGAAAGTATCGTCCAATTATTCCAAATCACATAAAATTTGGAAAATATGGTACCGAAGTAGAAAAAATTCAGGCACATCCTGTTTTGTGTGAGTATCTAAAGCCTTGAGTAATAGTCATCACCACACTGCTTTGTTTCAGTTCTTGATGTTTGCTCATAATATTGAGACATAAAAGGCACATTTTTTCTTCGCTAGAATGCGAATTTAACTTTTCGATGCTAACTTTTCTTGGAGGAGACCTGCATCTCTATATCGGTGTTCGTGATTCATGGATTCTCTCCCTCAACAAGTTTTGACATACGTTGTAGGCAGTTTAGCAATTGTTGCTTTTGCGTTTAAGCATCTTCCACATCTTGCCTTCCTGCAGAAATTTTCTTGGATAATATACTAAATTCACATATCATTAGAGAGAAAACACGACAAATTTCCAAGAACCAACATCGTCAGGCATGCATGCAGATTGCAGCAGCTCAATGTTCAATTGCTGTCATTAATCAATAACTGGAATTGAACCAGGGTATGTACTTTATGAAGAGCAAGTTTCATCCACTAAAACTAGCTGAGCCTTTTCTTTTTGGCCTTTGTTTATTGTCTTTTTTTAAATCTTAACTTAGCGATCTTCTTCTAGTCAATCAACTTTTTTTTATCACACTTTGTCAAAATTTCAGTCAATTGGAAAAACATTCTAAATCAGCTTATTTGGACAGAAATAAAAAAAATTAGTTTAAAGATAATTCTAAAAATATAGAAACATTATTTCAGAATTGTTTTCAAAACTTTATTAAAAAAATTAAACGAAATTAAATTTTAGTGCTATAAAATTATTCAATGATAATTAACAAATCTTTAATTAAAATTCAAAATACATTATATGTATATATATTTCTCATTCAAATCAACACCTTATGTTGATATTAGAAATGAAAAAAAATTTTAAAAATTGATGCTTGAAGTATACATTTATAGATATTATTGATTTTGTGATCAAAACAACATCTGGTTAATTATTCTCAAAAATCATATTATCAAGCATTAAATGTACTTTATTCAGAAGAAAACTTCCTTTTCCCTTTATTATGTCAGTTAAATTATCAAAAGATTTTGATAAGCATAATAATATTTTGCAGAATTTGTATCGTGGATGCTGCAACTTCTCATGAAAGTAAAAGTGGTTAATTATCCTCCTGTGGAGCGGATTTCATAACAACTTGAAGGCGACATTAAATCCATTGTACATTTGTTAATTTAAAAACTATTAATTTATAAGGAAAGTAATTATCATTAAAATGAGTACAATTTTCTCATGTTTTTTTTAAGAATTGCTTATATTACCAATTGGAAGCTTAGTGGCATAATGGTAACGCTTTCAGTTATGCAGGCACACGTCTGAGGTCGACTCAAACCTTCGTCCTTTTAATAGGTAGAGAAAATTGAGTATCAAGTATGCTTGGGAACTAAACACGGGCTTTCGCTTTAGGTTGATTACCTAACCTGGACATATGCTTCGCAACCCAAAGCCCTCGGTCATGAAGAAAACAGAAGTGGGTTTTGTGAGCCATGACATGAGATGTCATGCCACTAAGTTTAGTTTCAAAGTTTGATAACCAACTGTTCTGATCATGAAAGTAAATAAGTAAAGGTATTTCCCCAGAAATTATAAGTTTCCCATCAATTTTTAATGATTAATATAAGTCTACTTATTGTCTGGTAAAATGAAATTTGAAAAATTCTTTTTATTAAATTATGTGAATCTTATAACACATATTTTGTGAATTAGATGTTGTCTTTTGAAATGCATTTAATCCCGATTCATTTACGCTAGAACTATTTTCTATTTAATAGCCATTTTAAATGACAATTTGGAAATATGACTAAAAATTACAAAAATTTTCACAAATGTTCCTGAGCATTCAAAATTTTATTCTTTTTTTTTCGTTTTAGTTTTAACATTTAAAGAGTATTTATTATTTATAAGAAGTACATTTGTTGCCATATGCTTTAAATTATGATTTGCTTTTCACTGCATTGTCAGCTTTTTGACATAAGGGCTAATTCAACTGAATCCCAAATTTTAAAATGAATTCCAAACTACATCAAACATTCATGTCTGAGATGGGAATCGAGCCAGGAACTGTTGAATGAAAGACAAATAATTATTCCTTCAGCAAATAACTCGAGTATTCTGTCTTTCAGATGAATATAATGAATAACTTATACTGTCAATGTCTCAATTAAATTCATAGTGATAGAAATTAAAGGTTTATTTAATGAATTTTAAAAAATAATCTTAAGGAATTCTGCGCGAGTCATTTCATAGATATCCCTATGATTTTTTTTTTAGTTAATGGAATGATAATGCATTCTAATTAAGCAAAAAGAGTGTCAGTTATTGTGATGAAACTGTCTCCAGCATCGAGACAAGTGGAGTATATTTTGTGTAAAGCCCCTATTACATTAGAGTTGCCCAGATTTCAGTTTGAGCAACTCCCGTAGACTTAACATTACGTGACGTCACAGCTAAAATTTTGAGCAACTCGTTATATCCGTCCAATAATATTACAGATGTTTTTCACAGCTGCGCAGTTGAAATTTGTAAATCATTTTGTTTTCGCCAAGTTTCCTGCCAAATGAAAGTTATTGACGTTATAAGTTGCCGAGAATGAGCAACTTTTTGTGCATGCAGCAGCAACTCGAGCAATTCATATCGCCAATGATTTTAAACACGGATCATGTTTTGTCTTTTTTCGCCAAGTGGAAGTAATAACATGGAAATAAGTGATTGGTTTTAATTATTGTATTCCATTTCAATTTAGCAGAATTGCCGGTATTAAAAACAAAAAAAAAAAAAAAGGAAATGCTCTTCAGTTAGAAATAATCAATTTAATAAACTCATTTGATGAAGATTAAAAATTTTTTTGTCTTTTTTGTGTACTTTTTCAACATTATAGATGAAACACATAATAAATTTAATAGATAGTTAAAAACTCAGATAATTAAAATTGTTTTTAATTTTTTTAACAAAGTAGATGAGAAGTGTTCCAATTTCAATATTTATTAAATTTACTGAGTTTTCAAACATTAATTTCATTTAAAGTTTTGTTAGTTATTCAATACAGTAGACTATTTTGTCATTTTACAATGTTTACAGTTTGTGTTGAACTTACACTTGCATATTTAAACTGAAACTTCAGTCGAAATAAGTATGCCATTAAATATTTAGTGCTAATTTTACTTTTATTTTTTCATTACATTAATTTCCTGTTTTTCTTTTTAGCAAGTTAATGCATTATAATTAAATGTTGAAGGCACAAGCATTTTGGTTTATTATTTACAAATATATATTTATAAGATTTCATTATTATTCTTCATATAATTAAATTCTTTTATACATTTTCCCCTGGAACACACTTACATAATGTTCATTTACTCATCCAAAATATATTGCAATCTTACAACTAACTCCATTTACTTTTGACAGTATGTAAATTAGACTTAAAAATAAATTCCTATAATGATGAAAATACTGGAGTGTACAAATAAAATAGTGAAATGATTTTAATATAAGCAAAAATTTCTATTTTAATAATTTCAAGCCTTTTTCAATTGTTTTTATGATGAAGCATTTTTAACATATTATAGATTATAGTAAAACTAGTTAAAAATCAAATTTAAAAAGGGCTGTGTTCTGTGTTACAATTTTGTGTGTTAAAAAGTTACAATTTTAATAATGAAATTAAATACAATATTTGATTAAAAAAGAAATCTTATATTTGTTCCTATTTGCGATACAAATACAAATAATGTGAAAGTAAGTATAAAAAATATAGATGATTGCTATATTTGCAAAATAATTTAATTCACATCATGGTCAATATAGAGAGTATTTTGACTTCCAAAGTAAAGCAATTAACTAATCATTGAAATGAACAATATAAGACTAATTGCAGTCACTACTGCAAGAATTGCAAGATTCTGCCTTCAATTGCAAGATTATCAGCTATGATGCTAAATAGCACTTCATTCTTTTAGTTTCATACAAATATTTCATAACATTTATTTCAATTTGAAAATGTAATATGAAACAAACTATTCATATAATGTCATCACAAAATGCTATCAATTATTTCTTTTCTTCATTTTTTTCCCACAAAACATAAATATATATATTTATTCAAAATATACTTGTCATTTTATTACAGATTATAGTTTAAGAAACTGCATGTAAATAAAGATAGTGTAAAGAATCTCTGCTTTTTATGTTGTGTGTTTGTTTAAAAGTAAAAAATAATTAGTTTAAAAATGAATCTTATTTTAATATGCCACAATATTTACTTTAATAAAAAAGAGAAATAATTGATTTCTTAATTTTAAAAATAAATTATAAATTCAAATCCATAACTAATATATATTTTTAAAAAATATATAATTTTTGTGCATTTCCTCAACTTTTAAAATAGTAATTTGAGTTTCTTTTTTTAATATATCAATAGTTAATCATTAATTTTTTATAAACATTGTTGTTAAGAAATTATTTTTGTATAGGAAAATCTTACAATACAATATATACAATTTTGTGTGGTGTTTGTAGAATTTCATGTTTAAATTGAAGCTTCAATCTGAAATTATTTTTTCTTTCAAATTCTTAGTCTTTTTATTTAAGAATAAATTATACACACAAAAATGTGTTACTTTTGTATTGGCATTGATTTTCACGTCGGCAAAGATTATCTTTGTCCATCTTAAAAGTAAAGCTTCACACGAAGCAAGATGGCGTATAGTAAATAAAATTTGGCTACAAATTAAATTCCTAAATAAAAATTCATTATGAAATGTGGACACCTTCTGAGTAAAATATGGCAACCTTAAAAATGTTAGCCAAAAAAGGGATCTATTATTAAATCTAGTAAAGCTGTTATTTTCTTACAGCAAACCTGAAAGAAATCTCAAGCATTTATTGGACCAAAAGAACGAGTTGCTCAAATTTTAAGCTGTGACGTCACGTAATGTTAAGTCTACGGGAGTTGCTCAAACTGAAATCTGGGCAACTCTAATGTAATAGGGGCTTAAGCGAGAGGGAAACTTTTAAAGACAATTTTGGGACTTTGAATAAACTTAAAAATCGACGAAACATTAATTTAAATAAGATTACCGAAAGTCAACTGTATATGCACCATTTCGCTAAAATCTGAGGTATTGCTAAATGCTGATGACAAAATCACAATTTCTGTTGAATTAGGAACATGTGTAAAGCTCCACTGAATTTTTGACATTATATTGATTATAACTTCTATAATTTGTTATTTACGGTAAAAAAAACTTATTTTTCTTCTTTTGTTCTTACTGGTTTGCTATTCCATTCTGTTTTAAACCCATGTTAAGGAATTTTTTTGAGGGCAGTTTCAGAATATTATTGATTTTCCTCTCAACGGCATCGGCATCTTGAACTCTTGTCGCATTCAATCTGCTTTCTTTTCGAGTAATGATGTAAGAGAACAGAAGGAAGTACTTAAGTGAAGAGGGACTCCATGCAATACGACAAAAACAGCGACACTTGAATAGGGCTGTGGGCCACATGCGAGTCCTCTACCCCATATCATCCTCGTAAAGATCAGTCACGCTAACGAGTCATAAGAAGGGTCTCACCACCACCCCCGCAACACAAGATGGGGGTGGAAGAATAGTTGGGTGGAATGGGGAGGAACTCCGTTGTATCATGTTCGGCGGAAGTCGGCCCTGAGAAACAACCCATCCAATTTGACGGCGTGACTTTTATGACAAAATATACAATACAGAGCTTTTGTGCCCTTTGAATTGATTGGGTCATTCGTCTTGTGACATCTCATTCCCCCGTCTTATGCAGCACTCTGATATTGAGTGGTTAATGACAGTTTTTAGAAATGAAAATTTACTATGATGACAATCAGAGGTTTTGCTTAACACGGCTGATCAAAACAGATTTTTGAAATTCTATCTTAGTAGAGAATATTAAGGACTCTGAAGTCATTTTTTGATAACAGACCATCATTTAATGTTAATTGTAAATGTTGGATATGAATACACTATAAAAGTTGGAAAAAATGTATCACAAAATGAGAAACCTAAAATAAAAAGGCACATCTTCTTCACGACACCCATTTTTAATTACACGTAGAGAATATATTTATAATTTTATTGCTTTATTATTCATTAATTTTTAAAATAGTGCTTTTTAAAAGAAAATATAAGAGAAATTGATTAAAAATTAATGAATTTGATGCTGGGGTAGAAAAGGTTTTTTGGCAAATAGATGAGCCTATGTAAGTATGATACAGTTTATTCCTCACACTTATTTTCCATCTCTCAAATCTCTAGCGCCAAAGATCTAACAATTTGTATAAAAAAATATTTAAAAATATTAAAAGAAAAAAATCATGAAATTGTCCTAAATGATATTTTTTTCCAAAACGAATCTAGCACATTTAAAGCATACATACAAGGAACAAAAAATTGTTTTCTTTAAATATTTTGAAATGATTATTATTTTATGATGAAAATTTTTCTAGTGTTTTTTGTCATTCAAATGAGCTGCAAAATCAGAAACTTAATGCTTTTCCCTCCTACCTTATCTCTGAACTGTCTACTGGATTACCAACAAAGACAACATTATTTACATTTAAAATGTGCTCAAAATACTCTGCTATTTAAAATGTATTAAAAAATTGCGAATTCATCAAATGCTCATAAATATAAATAGGCTAAAAGGAAGCTTACCGCAGAAAGACTTCTCTAGAAGAAAAATATATTAATCTTAGTATCGTTATCGTTATTTTTTTAGCCAAAATATACTTGTTGCCAACGTATAGAATGAAATATTTATTTAATAATCTCCACGAATCGTACTACATAATCTTACTGCTAATCTTAGAAGTATAAATGTACACAATATAAAGTATAATTTATTTCAATATTAATTTTTAATACAAAAGTTTGTCAAAATATTAATTTTATCACGAATTGAATTAGTTTTAGTCATATTATTTTTGATGATCTCAAATAGAAAATTTTATACTATAAACCAGAATTTTCCGATTTAGAGAATAAACTATTTGTTTTTATTTGAAATGAAAGGATACCACAGACGAGGGTCGTAGGTAAAGTAGATAATGTAATTATTGAGAATGAAATGGACGGTATTCCATCCTTCAATAATATCGACTTATGTCATACAATAAATGGTTAATAACAACTGATCTAGAATTTAAATGATTATAAATTTTAAATGTCAATGAAAATTATTTCTGATAAAATAATATTAATTCATTGGATTGTCCTGCATGAGACAATAATTCGAAAGCTTTAAGTACAATGCTCATTTAACATATAAGTTGATTCTATATTATTTAATACGTGAATTAATGTTAATTTATTTAACTTAAATTGTCAATACTTTAATTTCATTAAAAATATTTATTCATCATTTCATCTCGAATATTTATTAATAGAGAATTAATTGAAAATGCATATCTTTTTCGCGTCGAAATTACATTTATTGTAGATTATGAAATGCTCTTAAAACTTCTATTAATATTTAATATTAAAGTAGTGGTACAGCGAGTAGTGGCATGATAAACAATAAGCTCTACATTTGATTTATTGCTGTAACCTTTTCTTTCCATTACATAAAAAAAAATATCAGTTATTTGTGATTGCTTATTGCAGACAGGTTAAGCCATATTCATTTTTCAGATTTCATCTTTGCAGCAATAAATAACGAAAAACACTCGTCATTTTGAGAAAACGGCGCGCAGTTTTCCATTGATGTAATCTGGAATTTAAGAAAATCGATGACTTTTCTAAATGTTTTTGCTTTTAAATAAGAAAACAAGAACTCCACATTTTTTTTCTCAGAGCATTATCTAAGAATAACCGAGCTCATTGGATATATATATATACACATATAAATATAGGCGAAAGTATAAATAATTATTTTAATG
The DNA here is from genome assembly GCA_037975125.1 of Latrodectus hesperus. Taxonomy (NCBI): domain Eukaryota; kingdom Metazoa; phylum Arthropoda; class Arachnida; order Araneae; family Theridiidae; genus Latrodectus; species Latrodectus hesperus. The sequence continues at coordinate 61,528,529 of CM075855.1, forward strand.
CAGTATTAATGTTTCATTTTTAAGAGTTTTCTAAGCAAATATAAAGCGCTGATTTACAAAATTTCATATATTATTTCTTGTAAATGTCAAATTATAATTACAATATTTCATTAATGTAAATATTAATGACTAGTGTATGGTTAAAATAATGTTGATAAAATAAAAGCACAAAAATAAATAAATAAAATAAAGCGCTAAATCTATATCATTATTTTTCTCTGAAAGATGTTTTCTTAATTCGATCTTCGTTGTTGTTCATGGTTCCAAAAGGATTTAATAAGATAAAAGTCAATATTATTGAAAAACTCAAAAAGAAATTGCTTTAAAATATTCATAGTATAAGATGTAATGATTCATATTTGAAATTCAAAAAGAATATGTAAAACAGATTATTTTTACTGCATATGTAATGAGTTATATAAATATTTGAATTAATTTAATTCAGCATATTCCTCTTTCTGCTTTCGAAATCTTTAATATATTTTCTTTTAAAATTTATACATTACTTTGATTCTAATTTTAAAATAAAAAACATTATAGTATATAAGACATTATAGTGACATTACTAGTGACTCTTAAAAACATATTCATCAATCATTAAGACCTCTAGTGAATAGAAAAAGTGATGTGATGCAAATTTAATATTTTAAGAGATTTTGGTAAATGGTGTATTTATTTAATAATTTTGATGAAGCATTTTGCTTTAGAAAATGATCATATTCAGCATGGCATTCGGTATGAGAAAATAAGGCAATGAACACCACACACACACAGTCAGATGTAGAAAAGTTTTCTCAGTTTGATGAAGCTAATGGATCTCTAAGAAATAATTTTATTAAGAGTTTTTCAGTGAGTCCTGTTGTGTTACTATGACATCATACACACGCATAACCAAGAAATCATTATTTTAAACGAAAATTTAAAATAACTAATATTAATTTTTTTAATTTTTATATTATCAATTAATATTTTTAAGGATAATTTGGAGAAATAGAATTTTATCGAAAAATTATTTTTCTAAAACAAAGCTTGCAATATTATAAAATTATGTAGAATTATTAATCAAGGGAATTTTTCGAAGAGAAGACTAAAAAATATTAGGAAGCACTCCAGGAGGATAAATTTGGATTGGAAAAGGTATAACTGCTGGTAAAATTATATTAATTTAACTGACAAAATTGATTTCTTATAATAAGAGTGCTTTATATATGGTAATATAACACAAAATATTAAAAAACGAAGTGCTGAATTATTCAATGATTGAATCATTTTAAGAAATAGATGTTACTAAGAATTGTTTTATAATCCGTAACATTTTAACTTGTCAATCAGTATTTGGTAAATTCATTATCACCAGAATAATTTGAGAAACGCGTATTCACCAAATAGATGCCACAGAAAAAAATAGTTTTTTCTTTTGCTTTTCAATGTAGAAATTGTTGGATAGAAAGCCTCGAAGCCGTATGTTTTTAATCACTGTCTACGATTTGCAGCACTAATTTATACACTTGAAACCATTACTCGAGAAATATAGTTTTTATGTCTTTTGGGAGAGATGAGAAAACGTTCTTAGCACACACTGTTAATATTGCCACTGTTAGTGAAATACTTCATTTCCTATTCGAGCGGAGAAAAGGAATGATATCGTCTACTTCTCGACCTTCATTAATTAAAAGTCTTCCTTCTTGAGGCCCTTGGCAGATGTTAACTGCTCTTTTTTCCTCTTTTTTTTCTTCTGAGAAGCGGAAGCTCTGCGGGGGAGGAAGATACCCCTAAAAGTCGTTTATTTGAATCGTTAGAAGCTAAAAAACACCAGAACTACCTGCACCTGGCTTTCGGTTCTGTGGTTAAAGAAAAGTTTTTACAGCAGTTGTGTCTTTGACAGGAAAGAAAATATTACGTGTAAGTCATTAGAAAGTAAAAAGCTTCTTTTTTTACGTTCTTGATTGATGCTTTTAAGCATTTTTAGGAAGCTGAGATATTAAGGGGCATCTATTACATTATTTGTAACTTATAATGCTACTTTTTTATCGTCAAGTACAGTAAAAAGAAACAAGAAGTGATTGTTGAGGGCTTAAAATCTATACTGATGTATTACTTATGAACAAAAGAATAAATCGAGGCTTTTCCATCAGCGTAAAATCAAATGAGAATACCTGCGATGAAATTTGATTATTTTTACATCCTCAAGAAAAGTGTTCATTAAAAAATTAAATTTTATTCATATCTTGATTTAATTAGAAAACGTAAAATAATAAACATTTGCCTTTCCATTCACCATTTGAAATATGAAGCGGATGAATTGAACATCCTCAAGAAAAGTGTTCATTAAAAATGATTGTTAACTTTTGGAGATAAAAAAAAATGGTTAGTTGTTAAAGTGTTTGGCCAATTATTGGCAATTAATATTAATCTTGGTCATATGGTGATAAGTTGTATTCGTGTTTGCAACCTTTTCTAAAAATTTCATTCGGCTAATTTTGAACTTGAATTGAGTATGGATTTGTGTAATGTTTTTATTAAATAATATTAATGAAGTTGATTGATTTAATTTTAAGTTTCAAAAACAAAACGAATTAATTAAAAAAAACTTATGAACTTTAAAAAAAATCCTGAATATAAAATAAACATAAAGTTTGTTTCCTACTCGTGTACACTGGCAAGATGCGCTAGCTAAATCTCATTAAAACGAGCTAGGAATCAATTTTCTTCAAAAGAAAATTTCGTATGCTAAATTTTTCAGAATTAAATTTAAATATTTACAAAAAATCAGATCTATAGAACGCTTATCCGTCCTGTTTTGACCTATGACTCGGAAACTTAGACTTTGACTGTAAGAGAGGAGAGGCTGTTGGGCCTCTCTATTTGAACGCAGGATTTTAAGAAGTATCTTTGGAGGTACGAAGGAAAACGGTGTCTGGCGCAGAAGATACAATGCAGAAATCTATCGAATGTACAAGGACCCAGACGTTGTACATCACATTAAAGTAAGCCGTCTCAATTGGGTTGGACATGTTATTAGAATGAAGGACAATAAAACACTAAGGGAAATTTTTTTTGCAAAACCCATCAGCGTAAGAAGAAGAGGAAGACCAAAGCTAAGATGGGTGGATGCAGTCGAAGAAGACTGCAAAGTCCTTGTACAAAAAATTGGAGGAGTTTGGCTGCCAGTAGAGGTGTCTGGAAGAAACTTGTTCAGAAGGCCTTGGTCCATCCTGGGCTGGCGCCCGAATCATGATGATGATTTACAAAAAATATTACAAATATGCTACGTAAATGCTTGATAACAGAATATACAATAATTACTTTCTTAGAACACTCATGAAAATAGTAAAAGAAATCAAAATTAAAATGTTGTAAGTCTTTATTTTCTTACTATATATCATGAATTAGAAAAACAACTCTTTAAGATCATCACCATCAATTAAATCTTAGTGATATAAGTTGTTGACGTTGTATAATTCGGATGATAATATGATACACAAACCTCAATTAGTAGATGTTAACATTAATATTGAAGTTCATCATTTAATTTCGACAGTTCATTTAATATACAAGAATTTTGAAGTTTTTGTCTTTCCACATGTAAGAGAACAGAAATAGTTCTTCAATGAGTGACTGACCCACTCCAAGTTACAAGCCAATACGAATAGGCCAAGGAATTCAAGGAAAGGATTGTGTTAATGAGCCATAGAAACCTAGGTAAAAATTACCAAAACTAATGAGCTGATTTGAATTAGCGAAGGTCGATAACAGTATGAAATAACCTCTAAATCAACATGAAAAAATAAATTTCTCCAGCATTCAGAATGACTTTTAAGACTACGAAGACTACATCCTTCATCCTTAAAATGTTTGCCCTATTTAAAGAGTTAGCATAAGGTATATCGACGCGATTACTCTAGGACCATTGTTTTCTTTTGCGTGGCTTCAAAACAACGCAAACGAACTCAATTTTCCACAGGATTGAAATGAAATAATAGAAGGACATCACGGATTTGAATTTAGTTCCAAGAATTAGTTTCTTGATGTTAAATTCTTGTCAACAATTATATTTGTTCAACCTCTTGTTTCTATTCTAATTTTTTCCAAAACTGCATCATAAATTGGATTTATATCTTTCAATCAAATAAAAGCGATTTGATTTGATATAGCAGTCTATGAAATATTTGTCTGTGTTTAAATTGAAAATTATTTTTCTATTACTGCAAACACGCTAATAATATGCTGTAAATCTATATCATTTATTGAATTCAAAAATTTTTCAATGAAATATTTTAATATTAAGAGTAGAAATCGCTTCGAATTGGATTTTAATTACCTTTTTCTATTATATATAACATAATGAGAATTCATTCTTACAGAAAATATTCTGTATATAATTTTTTACATTTATTTTAAGCAACCTCACTGTAATATCTATAAAATGATCAGGGGAATACAATATAAAATATGTATACGTAAACATACGTGATATCAAATGACTCTGAAAATTAAGAAAGCGCAATTTTTTTACTGAACTAAATAGTAAACAACATACAAATACTAATGGAACGAAAGAGTTTAAAAGGATTAAAATAGAACTCTAAGTGTATCAAGTATGACTAAAAATACATTGATATATTTTTAAGAAATTCTTCGTTCCTATTTCATTTCGAATACTGAGATACATATTAAAAAGATTTATCTTGTAACTATTCCTATATGGAGCTACCAGTTTATTTCGATATAATTTTATTCTCTTTACTTTCTAGATAGGGCCTTTGTTTAGCTTATTTGATATTTTATAAGTCATAAGGGAATTCTCAATGAACTTCTGATTAGACTAAAATTGAGATTTTAGACTATATTGTAAAACTAGGGAGTTATAAATATAAATTTTTTATGACCCAAATAACTAATTAGTATGCAATAAATCTTTCAAGGTTTATGCATAACTTTTAATGCTTCCCAAATTATACAATAGGCCAAAAAGTATATATATACTTTTTGACCTATTGTATTTATTATTATGTGTGTGTGTTACGTTTTATTATATATAGCAAAAAAATCTGTTAATAGCAGCTTATTAGATTTGCGTTCCAAATCGAGATTTTAACATAAAATTCAAATCTTCAAGTTTTTCCAGAATTCCAGCTCGATTGCTATAAAAATCTTATCATTTGATGTAGATCAATCACACACGCTTAATAATAACTGGGGCTTACAACCAAAAATAATGCCTTGGATGTACACAAGCATTGCTATGTCTATTATTACATATGCTTCAGTGATTTGGTGCAGCAAAGTGGAACAGAAAACTGAAGGAAGAGTTAGGAAGTCAGCAAAGACTGGCCTGCTTGTGCATCACAGGTACAATGCCCATTGTACCAGAGCACTGGAGACAATTTTGGATCTGATTCCTTTGGACATCTTAATTTGCAGCGCTGCCAGAATAGCTACATAGACAATAAAGTTGCAAAATCAATGGTATGAAAATCTATCATCCTACGCTCCTCATGCTCTGACACCATAGAGAGAACTTACGTGTTTCACAGTCCATTTAAGGTAGTCTTTCCTACCAGTGAAGAGTGAAATAACAACAGGATTAACATTAAAGAGGGTGATCTAATCTGGTACATCGATGGAACAAAGAAAAACTACCTTTAAGAATGGGAGTTTGTGGTGTACACTGAGAATGAATTTCTGTATTGCCCTTGAGGAGTATGCCATTATTTTCCAGGTTGAGCTTCTTGCTACCACCAACTGTTTACAGATAAACATAAGAAAAGGCTACCATGGTAAGCGTATTCTTATTCTTAGTGACTTTCAAGCAGCCTTAATGGCTCTTAATTCATTCCAAATTAAATCAAAAACTTTTTTGAAATGTAGAAACCTTCGGAGAAAATTGGCAGCTTGGGATAAAATTATTCTCACCTGAGTGACAGGACACATGAGAATTGAAGGAACTGAAAAAGCTGATGAGCTTGCAAAACAGGGATCTTCTTTCAAACCAATTGGAATGGAGTCTTTTTGTGATATCAGTTTAAAGACTGCATAGGAGGTACAATCAGAAGGATGTAGAATCAGCACACTATATTATGTATGAGTATGATACCCTTGCTTTTATTCGATTTACTACTGAAGACAGTCCTTATTCAAGAGTTACACCTGAGCTCTATTGAGGGATTGTAAGACTTTATAAGCAAAATAGGTGACCCTAAAAAGTGGAACTAGGATTAATTGGGTTAGGTGTACTTGATACAAAATGGTTTTAAACAGGGATAGCCTGTATCAGACAAACCCAATATAGAAGAAGAGGAAGAAGAAGAGATCAATCTCAAGTGAAAAGTTATTGTCACAAAAATGTTGATACGTTTTATTAGTTTCTTTCAGACTAAAATCCGATAAATGCAGAAAAAATGTTTCATTTGAATGAAATTCTGTGTTATTTAAAAAATTTTTTTAATGTATTCTATTACCATACTTTTATTGTTGTCATCAGTCTTCATTTGTCAGTAAAGCAAAACCACATCCATGACTCCAGGAACTCTGGAGAATATCAAGTACTTGCAGCGGATCCTCATAGAGATCCCTCTAGTAAGTCAAAAGAATCTAGGATATGTTCAGGTGTAGCCTGACAAGTAGTACACTAAGATCAGGTAGGAAAACACTTACTTCACCTTCGCGTGTCATATACCTCAGTAAGATCACTGCGAATACGAAAACTGACAGTTTACTTGTTTGCTGCATTGGCGGGACTATGAACCACTAAAGTTATTATCCTGATATCAATGATGAGCAAGAGAGATGGCATACGTTTGATAGCACTTACAAAATAAATGACATAAATTTTTGGCTAGAGATATTTCCTCTGATATGTATGAAACTAAATAAAGGGATCTTTGTTAATGAGAAATCAGAAATATTATTTTTAAATTTATAACGAAAGGCTGTAAGGCCTTTTAATTTCTAATACACAACATTGGCAATAATAGTAATAGAATTGTTTTTTTTTTTTTTTTTTAAATAACGGTAGGCATTTGGGTGAGTCACCCTTCGCCACAACAAGTCCAGAAATTGCTACTCATTTGTCGTTACCCAGTGGACACCCGTGAATCAAGTCACAGAAACGAATAGCATTGCCCGCGCTAACTACCACCACAAACCCGTTTATAGGGTGGGCCACATTCATACATCATTACAGGAGAAAGGACAAAGAAACAAGCATTTCAAATTACATTACAGATTTATATTTGTGCGTTATATATTATTAATTCGAATCTAATAATATTTTTAATTAAGTAATTTTAGTTTTTAATAAACTAGCAAATGCTAAAAAGGATAATATTAAAGCAAAATATGAACACACGAACAACTGAACTCAAATTAAGCAACATCGCATTGTGTTATTTTTAGTTTAACAACTGTTCACCTCACAAATGGATACTAGTGGTTATTCAGACTTTATCTTACAGACCTGGTAAAAATAATACAAAATAAAAAAAATGTAGAAATACAAAATAAAAAGAATAAAAATAAAAAGAATACAAAAAGAAATCGTAGAATAAATTAACAAAATTTTTTAAAAATGTTAAATTAAGATAATTAACATTCTTTTTAAGTTAGGATATTGACAATATGTAGTACGCAGCTTAGCGCCATAAGGCTGCTGTAAGTAATTTAATTTAAGGTAAGGTAGGTTTAATTTAAGGTAGGGCTTAGACACCGCATTGTAGAAAGCTGTTGTAAAGCTTCTTTAACCATCGAGTATTCACCTTACGAAAGGATTTTTTTTGCGTGTAGATAGTATCCATATTTACGTGTCGTAAGTGGGAAAACTTCCAAGCACCTACTTCGACAGATATGTATGTAAAAAGCTGAAGCGCAATATTCCATCATTCAACAGTGACTTAGACTGATATCGAGACCTTCCGTTCTGAAGAGCGCTCTCAAAATTAAAATAGGATTTTGACCGCGCATAGTGGACAATCGTAAAGTAATCGTAGAGTGAGATGTAGAATAAAAGGATAACCTAATGGCCGAAGGCATTTTAACAACCATTCAGTGCTTTCTGAGAGGACTTTTCATAGATAATGAGCTGTATGCAATATTTTGCATTGTCATGTGCAACATTTTGCATGCCTGGTTTCATTGCAATCCAATAACAGGGCTGCGTTCTTCGGAGTTAAGGATTCCAGCCATTGTTAAATTTCCAGTTACATGGCCATTATTTTTCGTTAAGCCCGCAAATGATGACTTAAAGCACAGTTCAAATTTTTTATGTCCTCAGTACTTCTTTTGGTTGTTAAACTAATTCTGTTGTTTATTATTGGTGAAGCGTGGCCCTCTGTTTACCATTAGAAAGACATGTGACTAACAGTTAGCAAATTAAGCATGTTAAGCAGTTAAGCATTAGCAGTTAAGACAAAGCTATGAGTTAAATTGTCCACAAGCAAATTAATTATCTCATAGATTAATGTTATTTAGACTCTTAGAGAAATAATGATAATACCGCGCTTTGTGAAGGGACTAGTTTGATCCTAACCACTGTTGAGCAATTGAGAGATGCTTGTTGTATTCGTGTGTCCTATCGGGATATCTATCGGATATATACCGTATGCATATTTATCGGGACGAGTACTTGAGAGTTTTCCATGAATTCTTTTCTTGTGACACGGGAATAGGGCTTACTAACTAGAAAAAATCATCTGGTAAGGCAAGCATGCTACGGATGTAAAAATTATATTAGTTCTCTTCAGACATAAGGATATCTTTTACTCATTTTACAAAAAAGGAGATGAAATTTAGATTTTCAACTAATATCTTTTTTTTTAATTAAAATAATTTCAAATAATTCACCAATAAATATTTAACTCTACATGATTCTAACTGTTTCACTTTTAAATTTCTATAGAATTTTCATTACATTTGAAATATAAATTGAGCTATTAGTGGAAAAAAGTGAATGATCAAGAATTCGGAATTTATTTTATCACGCGTATAAGTTATTTAGAATTAAATACATAAATTTTAAAGCAGTATATAAACAAAGCTAATAAGTAAAATATTGTAAACTTTGTGAATACCTTAGTAAAAAAAAAAATTCTTTTAACAGAAGAACATGTTATAAAAATGAGCACATATAAAACGTTTTATTTTGAACACTTGTTGTAAAAATATATTTTTTTAACAATGTTTCCGATTTGTTTTGAAACCTTGAAACATTTATGGAGATTTTGTTTTCAAGAAGCTCTACTGCTCACAATGATGTTAAATTTACGAGATTTTGCTGTCCTAGCAAAATTCGTTTCTACAAAATAGTATATTCGCTGCTCTGGGAAATTTCAAACTTAGATGGTAATTCGAAGCAGTCTGATTAATATTAGAGCATTTCCTGAAAATGGTACAGACTTTAAGAAAATCTTTAAAGTCTGTATCATTTTCTTGTTTCCGTGGGAAGAGAAGAAAATGTTTCCGCCAGAGCAATAGAGCCAGCTTCATTTTTCTGGGAGTATAAAATATATAAATTTAAACATCTTCAGGACTTCTTAGAGCTGGATTTTTAAGGTATTATTATAAAACAAAACTTTCACAAAATATTATTTGTAAGAGCTTTTACTTGTTCAGTGGTTGCATTCATTTACAATATTAAAACTTAATTTCAACAAGGTGATTAACACCTTGCTAATTTAAAAACTAAAGATTTTATGAATCTTTTAAGTTATATTACATTCAACTACAGTTAAGATACAGTGGGGATTTACTGTATCCTGCTCCGGAATTTCAAATAGTTGAGTCATAAAATACATTAAGTCAATTGTGTCTACAGCGATTTGGATGATTTTGGAAAATAAAATTTTTCCGTCACAGTAAACACATTAGTACCTTAAAAGTAATTTTTTTTTATGTAAGGTATTTACTCCATTCATTGCATGATATATTAAGAACGTTCTTATATAAAAGCCATTTTACTAATGAATGAATCCTCAGAGGATATTTGCAATAATTTATTAATTTTACCCTATCACTGAAATTCAATAAACAAGCTTATAGGTTATTTAAAAAATATCTGCTAAATTGTAATAATTAAATTTCTCCTAATGTAAAAGACAGCATTTTAAAACAAGTGCTCGACATTTTCCAGTTTATATTTCGATCAAATTTTCACAACCTGTCATTTTGAGATTTTAAATAATATTTAAAAGTTATAATCACATTATTTGGATAACGTTTTCTTATTTTACTATGCACTGCTTAAATGAAACGGGAAAATCAAAATTATTATAATAAAAATTTTAAAGGCGTTGCAAATGTGTGGTTAAATATTAAGTTAATCATCTTCTTTAAATTTTTCCATAGGAAAATATTCGGCACAGGTGGCGTATAATCTAGGATGCCAAATTCTGAGATTGGTGATTTTTTGGCGGATTTTCTTATATATCTGGCAACCTCGTTTTTATTAAGTCATGCATATGGAAACCTATAAGAATTATGCAATAAATTCTATTTTGTTAACCCTAGTATTTATGTCATCGCGCACGTCACGATACGTCATCTTGGCAACATTTGTTCATCGCCAAAAATTTCAGAATTTGGAATCATGGATTATACGGCACCTGTGCCAAATATTGATATTATTTTGAAAGCAATTCATACATATTATTTCCATTAATTCGATTATTATGGATCTATCTCCAAATGTTTCGTGTTACAAAACTAACACTTAGTTAGTAAAATGGGACTTATTGTAATATTAGTCCTGTTTTATGAACAAACATGAGATAGACCGAAAGAAATTGAATTAATGGAGGAACGTTTTTCAAAATATATTAAAGGAAATATAAGAAAGTGATAACTAAACCATATAAATCAGTCTCCTAAAAATAAATTGGCAAGTTGAGAGTCAAATGCTTAGAATTCTGGTTTTCGATTTAACAGTTCATTAGCAGTGTTTCGGCTTCCATTTTGGAACTGTAGGTTCAGATTTAATTAGCCACCACAGAAAAAAATGATATTAAGAGAAAAATGAACCATCTAAAAGTAATAACTCTACTTGTATTTTATTTATGTCATTTTATAATAATTTCAATATCATAAATATGAACTAAAATACAAACAGGAAGGAATAGGTTTGATGGAGTTAAAATTATTGAAATTCAAATCTTTACGATATAGTTCTTAAGGTGATGAAATGAAGTTGATTATGTTGAATGTATTCAATGGAGTCTTAAAAAATATGACCCTAAGTTATAGCTTACATATCGCTTCAACACAGCGTAGAACAACTAAAGAAATATTTTTTCCTTTATTTGTTAAACGTAAAAAAACATATATGTATAGTTTACAATTAAGATATTTAGATATTTAGCAACATAATTGGGGAAACAAATCATTATATCTGATCTATGCATAAAAGTACGGTTTCAAGTAAAAACAAATCAAAATAGTGTTAAACAGAATAAAATTTTCAAGGCAAAAATATTAAAAATCTAAGAATTGAAAATTACTGATAATGTACACCTCTCATTCATTGTTCTATGTTAAATTTAACAAAAAATGCATTAAAATGTAATTTACACTTGAAACAATTTATATTTTAATTATGAAACAAATGATTAATAAAACATACATTTAATTACATTTGAAATCTGTTTTAATTTTGTCAAACTAAATAACATTTGAACACATTCTTATTGAATTTGCAAATTTTATCAAAATTACTATTAATAAATAATTTTTAAACAGGGGAATTAAAAATATTGCACCTTTGAAAGCTCATTTAAAAATATATAGAACATATTCTTAATTTTAAAAACTAATTTTACGATAACTTTTGCAATATCGAAATATCTTATTCATCGTTGTTAAAAATCGTCTTTTTATAATTCTTTCTGCATTAGATAAATTTGATAATCCGATTTTTTGTCCCCTTATTTACGTTAGCCAGAATGAGTCATTTCGGCCAATAATAGTACCACTTGATTCTCCCGCGAACCTTGACATCGCTCACACTTTTCATTGGACGATACAGGATTGCGATCGGTCAAGATACTACTTGGCGAATAAATCGCTTCATTTGGCAACATATTGGATATGAAACGCAATATTTATTTGGAATGTTTGAACATTCATTTTTATGAATGATTTTCAACTTTACAAAAGTTTTTTTCATTTTTTAGCATGATCTATGATAATATATTTTAATTGATGTATAGATATGTAATTTTTAAAGCTTAGAAACCTTAAAATTAATATATTATTTTGAATTAATTGAATATAAACTTAAGATAGCTAAAACGTAATTAAAAAAAGTAATATTTTATAAAAATCTAATTATTTAAGGAAAAATCAAAAATTTGGTTTATTTTAAGAAATGATGATACCATTACAAATAAATTAAACAAATCAGAGTGAGATTTTTAATTAATAAATTGCTCAAATTTAAAAATATTATCATTTGTTTGAAGATAATACTCCATTTTGTAGAAGTTTATTTATTTGTTGCCAAAATAAATTATTAAAACTAAGAGTTTGTTTTTATATACATATATATATATATATATATATATATATATATATACACACACACACACACACACATACATATATATAAATATATATATTATTTTTATAATATATTATACATAAATAAGTTATAAATTACATTTATAAAATGTACTTATTAATTTTTAAAAAGCACTTTATGGTCCCTGCATAAAGTACTTTATCAAGTTATCACAATTTTAATCCATAACTAAAATAGACACGATGTCTTTGTTTCTATACTTTATATCTATTCATGATATAATTTCCTATATTAAATACCATTGGAATAAATGCAATATGAAAATTATTTTCTTAGCCTTTAAATCACTTCGTTTAAAAATAAATAATTTTATAAAAAGAAAAATATGATTCTTTCTTCAGAATAGATATTCCTTGGATAAATTTTGTTAATTAAAAATATACACGTAAAATTTGTCATTTAATTTCTGATTTACATTATTATTTAATTATGGTAGAGAAAATAAACATTAATTTCTATTAAATGTATTAATCTAAAGATTTCCTTCATTGAATAAAACTATTACAATAAACGCAAATTATGATATTACTGATATAAATCTCAGAAACTATGCATAATCGAAAATAATTATAATGATTTTTTAATAATAAAGAGAAAATGATATAAATAAAATTAAAGCAATGTATCATTAGAGTATTATTTATAATTGTGATTGCATTTAAAAATTGTATTCCTCAATTCATATAAATACTGTTAAATACCGTAAATATTTTAAATATTTAAGTGAAAGACAAAATTTATTCTTTTAAATTATAAATAAGATGTTTTATGATAAAAAAATGTTAAAGCTAAAAGTATTATTAATTTTTGAGAAACGAATCTCGCAAGTTTAGTATTAAATCTATAACTCAGAATAGGATTATTGGATTTTTGCTATCCTTTAAAATAATCGATCTTAGAATATATATTTCTCTTTCAATAATGCTCGCAACGTATTTCAGTAAAATGTGCTGTAGCTTATTTCGTATTCAGTTTTATTCAGGTCAAATTTTCAATTTTCCGAATAAATGAGAGGGATCAATTTGTACTTGGATATATTGATTGGTCTATACAAGATCTCTTTTAATTACTTCTTCATAAAAATTCAAATAAAAGAATCCACTTTTATACTGTAAAACGCTGACTTAAATTTTTTTTAAATGATATAGAGCAACTGTAAAAATCTCTTATGAAATCATTTCATTTTTATTCTAAAGTATACTTTATCAATGCAAAAAGAATATTTACATTTTTTGCGTCTTTTAGAATTTAATTATATGTAAATTAAGTTAAAATTTAGTTATATGTAAATTAAAATATACATTTAACACTATTGATTTGTTTTTAAACACTATCTTTAATTTTTTATTCTTTCACATATTAGAATAGTTATGCATTATAACTAGAGTTATAATGCAATTACGTATATTATAACACATAACTGTGCTATAGTTCCTTAAGTTTAAGTATAATACACACACACACATGTAAATAAATTAATATGAAATATTAATTTTTTAAAGAGATTATAAAAAGTAGTATTGTTTTATGAATTTTACAACTATTTATTTTCTCGCACACAAATATATAAGTTGTTATGGAAACCATAAATAATGTTATGAAAAATAATGTTGTTATGGAAACCATAATGACTATCACGATATTAAGCTTTAAAAAGGGAAATCAAATTAGTTTTTCAACTAGTTATGCTCACGTACTATATTTTTTTCAGTTGTATGATATTTGTATTAATTATTTCATTTATTCAAATGAAATAATGATCTAATGTTCGGATAATTTATAATTAGAGGGTTAACATACTTCTTTACTAGAAAATGTTTCTTGAAATTTTAATATCTAATTATCCTTTCAATAACAAGCATTTCGTTTATGACCTTTATTTATATAAATTTAACACTAAAAGTTTTAAAATATCATGCTTTTTAAATGTAAATTTATGTTTAAATATGATTGATAGCGGATATTATAATAGCTAGTAATATTTTTACTGGAGAAATAGTTACAAGATATTTTTTATATCTTCAGAGGAATCATATATTTTGAAAATTTTAAATGACACGCATTTTGCAATTGTTGAATTGATTTTTTACGATTCTCTGGCTTACTTTCTACAGCTTCAATTTTTTTTTTTTGAAAAAAGATAGTTTCTTATTTTTTTAGTCTTATGGTGATAGCATGATATTTTAATTTAATTTAAGTAATTGATAATAAGCTAAAAACTGAATTAATAAGCAATTTCTCCGAGAAATCTGGAAAGTAAATAATTTCTATTATTTTCTATCAATGCGGATTTTAAAAAGTATTTTTTTGGACATAAAAATATTTTTTTTCCTTATATATAAATATTTCATGATTTTTTTTCCGAGAAGGATGCTCGTTACTGGTATTCTATTTTTTCTTTCTTTTTATTTATTTTTCACAAATTTTTATCTTAACATAACAAATTAAAGATATTTCTGGTTTTACCAAGATAAATTAATAAGTTTTCTGCTATTTTAAAAAATATATTCCTTAATTAGAAATGAAATCAAAATTTTAGCTGTTTATTAACTCAAATAATGCACCAAAAATTATTGAGAAAAGGATATTTTTATCCCTCAAAACTTTTTGGATTATCTAGTGAAAATATTTAGAAGCAGTTTAACTTCACATGGTTAACTTTTTAATAAAGAGAAAGTAATACAGAAATTTGGGAATTTTCTTTAAAAATTACTCATCAGACTCCTAAATAATATAACAAATTAAAATCAAAGGATTAAAGTTGTTTGGTTTTAATTGCGTTTTGCTGTGCTGCAACTTAAAATGGATCATTTTATTTCAATAATACAATATTAAAAGACAAATGTAGAAAAATATTAATTCACAGTTACAGTTTAAATTATTTAAATTAGATTAATCTCTAATTTTTATTCTCATGCAGAATGCACTTTAATTTCGGTGCTGAAATATCATAATCATCTCATTACATGCTTATTAACAAATGACATTTTAATACTATAAAGATTTTCAGGCTCTTAAATGATTTCAATATTTTGGAATTTTTACATTACCCGAGTTGAATTTAAAAATGGCCAATGGTAAGAAGATTGAATGAGGGCAGTGAATTAATATGAACTGTCATCTGCTATATACAATGTTTTAAGTGGAAGAAAATTTGAGCCTTTTTTGTGGAATAGTCTATAATTAATTATACATGACAATAAATTTATGAATATGTTTATGTAACTACTATTACAAAAATACCTATATATTTAATAATATTGTAGAGTTTTTATTTGAAATAGTACATTGGATACAATTTAAATTATGCTTTTTTATATATTTATAAAAATATCTTTCTCTTTATTCCAATAGCAAGTTACCTGACTCTCTATCTTTATTTATATAATACTTACATATATTGTCAGATAATATTTAATAATATTTATACATGTTATATAATTTTTAATTTTGAATATGTATTAAGTTTTATATAAACAAGTTCATCTTAATTTATATATTTTTTATTTTAAATTAGATTGATTTTCTCCTAAAGGAGTTATTAAGTTATATATTTTAAACTGAAACAAAAAATGAAGATTCAGTTTGAATTTATAATTAATGAATTTGAAAAATTATATATAGAAGAAATTTGAGTTAAATTAAATAGTTCGTAAATTATATTTGTTACTAAATCATTAATTACTGTTATGATGAACTTAAGTTCATTTGAATAATAAATAACATTGTTGGATAATTCTAATAATGCATTACTATTCCACACACACATTAAAGAGCTATAACCACAGATGAGAACGACTGATACTAAAGCGTTTAAGTGGCTTGGCACATTTTGGCATACAACGCACTTGACTTGGCTCGTTTATTCCTGGTTTTCTTTTCGGCAACCCTGAATGCGCGCACGTCTCGAAATTCTCCTTCATCCCATCCCGCTCTTGAGTTTTGCAACTCTTCGAAGCTCTTCGATTGTTCGCTTATAATCAAGAACAAACTTTTATTAGTGTGATATATTCATATTTTTATTTATCAGATAGCAATTGGAAATATTTTTCGAAATCATATAATAATATTCCATTTCTGGGAAAATATATATTCTAAGAATTTTCCGATATTAATTTCAACTCTTCAATTAGCGAACAGACAATTTGGTGCTTGTTTAATACTTTTCCATAATGAAGTGTGCGACAGCAGTAGCTTTGGTAGTTTTCTTTACATCTGGGATTGTCTTTGGTAAGTCATTTAAAAATGTTATTATTTATTTATGAAACAGAATTCAAATTTCTTATATTTTAAAATATTTAATGTGTAGTAGTTAATATTTAATGTATAACATATATTTAATTAATATGTAATAAAATGTTCAATAATAGCCACATGTACATGGAATAATAATATTTATTGCATAATAAAATCTTTCATTTGTATTTTCTTTGCGTGTAGAAAATAAATCCACTTAAAATAGATTTGAGTTTGGAATAAATTTTCCAAGACAAAATCGATGATGTGATTTTATATTTGTAATAGTTGGAAAAATTTATATTTGTGTGATTTTTTATTACAGTCATACTTTAATTTTGATTTAAATCTAATGACTAAATATATACCTTTTTTCTTGGACAAAATGTTAAATTACAAGATCAAAATTTAACATTTAAATTGACATTGAATGTGCATTTTCTGTTTAGAATAAAGTTTATATGCAATATAAATATTGATGAAATTTTATCCATTTGAATATAAAATAGGCAATGATCATAAAAATTATGATTTAAATTTTTATGATCATTGCCTATTTTATATTAATGGTTAAATGATTAGTTGGAAAACAGCGTTATATAATCTAGCTGCATAAAGGTATTATTGATTCCAAACTTATTTTTATTCATGAAATCAAATTTATTGATATTAATTTTTTTTATCAACAATTTTTTCATACTTAGAAAATTCATATATTTAATTAGTAAATTTCACATATTTTCTAAATATGAATTTAGTAAAATTCATATTTAGAAAATAAGTGAAATTTACTAAATATGAATTTTACTTTTGAGTTAGTTGATAAAAAGCATTTATTAACGAAACATTTTATTTGCGAATATAAACTTAAAATAGTATTTTAAAATATTTTCACAAGTTTCATATTATTTCAAAGTTATCAAATTATTAGTGATTGGTAGAAATATAGAATTAGAACAGAAAAATACGGGGTTTCGGAAAGATCCCTAATTTTTTTTTCTAAAAATAATTCCATTGTTTAAATACTGCATAGCATTTAAATTGATTCTGGATTTGAAGGCTCAATTTTATTGCTATTTTTAAAGTATTAAGTTATATAGCAACTAAACACTACAAAGAAAATTTTGTAATGGTGATAATAGTAGGCGAAAATGTCTTCTAAACATTCTTACGAATCTAGTAAATAAATATTTGTGGTCAAACTCTTGTTCATCCACTGAGTCAGAACATATTTCTTCTATGACCAGTATCAGTTTAAGATAAGGATTTTTCCTTTTGAACTTTCACGCCAAAGAAAATAATCAAGTAGCATACATAAAGCCTATCGTACTAAGTATAAAAAATTGGATTGACTGAGAATATCTCTATTATCGCTTTTTGAGAATTTTGTGATATTTAAACATTGCAAAAATGCATTATTTCAATGGATGATAAATAATAATTAAATTGTTCCCTATGCTAATAAAATTATTTGAATATAAACCATAATATTTAGCAGAATTGTAATTTCTTCTCACAAATTTTAATTAAAAGCAAATTTTGTTATTATGAAAAACGAAATTGTGTTTTATGTATTGCAATATGGCTGTTGATATTTTAAAGTTACAATAATTTTATTTATACCTTAAAATTTCATCTTAAAAAGTATCAATAAGTTTTTACATAAAAAGAGATTTTATGAATATTTTTTAAAAATGGCATCTTGTTGGACGAATTAAAAAAAAATTTATAGAACAAATGCAAGTTCTTAAACTGAAATTTTTGTATAATGGCAAAAAGAAATTTGTGAACATTAAAAATATTTAAATGAAATATATAATATTGAAATAACTTTCAGAATTGTGTAACTTTCAATGTAAAGTTCAAGTATAAAATTTAAATTTTGAAAATTCAAACTAGAAAATCCAAATTGGATCATTATGTTATTGTTAATCATAACACTTCCTGGAAAATGAGCCAACAATTTAATGTTAAAAGGTCCAAAAGTGTTCTGTTCTGGCAAAGGTGTCACCATTTTTTGGATTCGAACCAAGTATATGCCGGCTTTCTATTTTCCCCAAACGTTAGCAGTCTGCATTCATCTTTCTTTATTTATTTTTTTTAAAAAATTATATATTTTAAAATATATTAATTTATTTAAAAAAGTATATCGAGATTCAATGAGCGCTATAAATATAAAAGCTTAAGAAAAAATATTTAATAGCATGAAAAAAATTCGAAATTAGCGTATCATACTATTTTATGAAAAAATATTTCATAGTATCATTATATGTGAAATACAATTTTTAAGTTCATAAAATTATGGAAATTCTATTTATTTGAAACTTTTGATGTATATATATGATTATTGAGAATCATAAAATATTTCAAACTTTAATCATAATTACTCTATATAAATATAATTGTCATAATTTCAATATTAAGATAGATGCTTTGTCCAATTTTAATATAGTTCAATATTTAACAAAATGTTCAGTCCAGTGTATCACAATTTAGTAATTTAGTAGATGATTATTTTATAAAATGTATGAATGAAATTTGTTTGGTGTTAATAAAAAAAATAAAATTTTTGTTTAAAAACATTCCTATCTGTGCATTTAAATTGAAATATAACAAATTTAGAAGTCCCATTAATATTTTGTATTATGAAATAATGCATTTGTGTTTAAAAATTTTCATATTTAGTACAAGTTCAATGTTTTAGAAAATAAGACAAGATCAATTGTGCCCTTAATTAAACAACTGTTTCAATAGGTAGCTCAGTAAATTTATCTATATGATTTATTTTCTATGTGAAATTTGGCTAATTTTTCGTGTTCATGAAAAATTACGTTGAAAGTGATGGTGAAAAACCGAATTATAAATAAATATCTCGTTTTATCTGCTTTATTTTCAAAGTTAAATAAAGTGTAATTTTATTAAATTATACATAAATTTACTTGATTAATAAATAAATATTGATTTCTTGCTCAAAATTTTGAATAATGCTTAGTTGCAGTAAAAAGTACATTTTAAATGTTTTACCTGTAGTGATGAATATTTTGTGTAGAAATTCCTTTGAAATAAGATAGATGCTAACGAAAATTATTTCCTTATATTAGATTTAACAATTCGAATTCAAAAACAGATAAAATAGAATATCTCATCTACTCTCCAAGCAAGAAACTAAATAATTGTAAATTATAAGGGTAACTATTTTTGTTAATTTTAAAAATTGCCTAAAGAATTTTCCACTGTATTATTAGATGCATCTTTTCTTAATCTCTGATTCAGTTAACGAGGCAAGTTTAACCATCAGTTTGTAGCGATAATATATTATCTTTAAAAATTAGAGTTTTTTTTATTTCTTCTCCCCCGTATTCTGCAGACTTCTATCTTTTAAATTACCATTAACAGCTAGTGAGCCGATTGCAAATTAGCCATCGAATTTTCTCCGTGTGGACAGGTGTGATGAAATTGAAGCGTTAAATTCAGACTCTCTTCACCAACATATCATCGAATCCCCTTATTAATAATAGCTGAAATTATTTCTCGAGGAAAATTCCGGGCGTTTTCCGGACTAACAACATTTTTTTATTTTATTTTATTGTGTGGTTTTCAGCAGAAAATGAAGCCGTCTAGATAGAGAATAACTGTTATTCCGGTTCTCTTTTCTTTTATATCCCCCGCTAATGAGTTTGTAATGACGTCCGCCCTTCTACAGAAACAAACCATGGTACGTTTTTTATGCTTTACACCCACAATGGTCTCTAACGCTATGGTGATTTCATGATTGAGACATTTAAAAAAGTTTTTTTCTGATTCGTCATGGTATTGTAATTCCAAAATTGTGTAAAACAGAAATTGAGCCATTTGGAGAAGATTCTGCCTAGATTTTGAAAGCTAGCTAATAAAGCATTATTCGTGGAGATTTGTTATAGATAAAGCTACATTATTCAATTTTATTTGGCAACTTATAAAGTAAATTTTTATATATATATATATCTTCAGTTTGTTCACGGATTTTTTCCAAGTTATTGCTATTTATAAAACGATTTTTCTGATGTTTCTAACGATTATTACAATTTTCAAAGGCACTAATAGATTTTATCTCCAAATTCGGTTTTTAATGGAGATACTATCATATAGCTCAAATTTAAAACTACTTTTTAAATAGATTATTAACTGTATGGTTCTATTCCTGTAATTAGAACATTTCCAAACGATTTTTACAGTCTTAAATTTACAAGAATATTATTTTTAATATCAGTTGAACATTTTAAGTTATCTTATACTGTAAATCTGTATTTGTAACTAAAATCTATTGTTTTGAGCAATACAAAGTTATTTACATTCACCGAGCAGACAATCCGAATGTTCATCGTTTTAGCTTTCGGTTCAACAATCCGTGGGTTTAATTTCCAATTTGGGGTTGGATGTTTAGAGGAGGGTGTGGTTTGGAATCCACTTTAAAGAGTAAGTTTGCTTATAATTAACTCTAATGTACAAAAAAAAAAAAAATCAGGACTTAAATAAACCAATTATGTGCTGTTCTCTTCAAATTGAACTGCAAGCAACTTATCGCAAGTAGATCTAATAATTATACACTACTCTAATTCATTTGCATACAGTTTCCAACTGCAGCTAAAAACAGTTTTTCCCCCCTCTCCCAAGCGAATACTTTGTGCAAAAATAAAATTACAAACTATACATCAGAATTTTATGATTATTTAAATCATATTTTTAAAATTAGCTTTACTTAAAGTGAATCACAGTTTTTATTATTTAAAAAATTAAAAAAATCTGTGCGTTTAAAACTTGTTTTAACATGATTAAATTTAAAGGATTGTGTTCCAATAGAACGATAGAGTAAGAAAATTTAAGCATTAATCCACATTGTAAAAAGCAGATAAATTAATGTTTTCAACAATAAAATAAACTAAAAATATTTTTATCATTAAGTTTTTATCGACTATGCTTTGATCTTAAAATGTATTGTTTCTTCGCTGTTGATTCAAATCAATCCATACAAATCAATATTCCATCGTAAAAAGTAGTATGTAAGGGGAATCCACACACTAAATATTTTAGCTAAAAGAAATGTTTTAGCATTCTCTAATGGAGTTTGTGAGCACTTTCCATTGTATGATTATGAAATAGTTGCATTCAATCTCAAGTCTTTCTTACAAATAAAGCGCGATTTTTACTTCGATGTAAAGCACATTATATATATTTTTTTACTAAAACTTTATATAAAATGGTAACAAACATCAAGTCTGCTAAAAAGTATTAAAAATTATTTCAAATTTTCGTAAAAGTTTTTTTTTTATATATTTTATCAGTAACATTATATGTATTTATGGTATGTATACCAATAATTATCAATATTAGCAATTTAAATTATTTAAATATTCTAAATATAACAGGTTAGAATCTACAAAAAATAACAATATAAAATTTATTTTTTAGATGTTCAGGAATATATAGTTCAGGATGTTCAAGAATTATATTTAAATTTTTTTATGAGTACAGATTAATTAACTTAATATATTTCTAAAAATTATATAATATTTTTTATATAATTAAACTAAGATATATTTAATACATTTGAAGAATTGAGTAGTAAAACAGGTTATGGTTTATGAAAATTATATTCGTTTTTCATTTTTGTTGGCTTTTGTATAAGTAGAAATATATATTGCCGTTATATATGTTCTCATATACAGTGGAACAATATCAGATTTTATCAATGAGTATCATTCCTAAAATATTTACATAACTTAAGTGTACTTGTATGTGTTACATAACTTGTATGTGTTAGTCATGATTATGTTCTTTCTAAACTAAAAAACTTAAGGTTTTTTTTAGGATTGAAATTTAGACTTATTCAAAAGTTTGCTATAATATAATTTTATGAAAATTTTTTATAAAATCTGAAATCTTCCAAGAGTAAATATTCTTTGTATGTAGCTTCAATAAATCTTAAAATATTAGCTCATTAAAAGCATCAACATAATCAAGAAGTGGAAGATAGCGTAAATCTCAAATTGCATAAGTTTCAACTCTAGAATTTTGCTTGTAAGGTACATTTGTTTTTCATTTTATCGGTATATCAGTATTTTTTACGTTAAAATTTAACAAAGTATGTAATGTATTATACTTTTTAACATTTAGAAAGTATAATAATTACAAATTATATTTTGTTCACATTCCAATTTGAATTATAAAATATACAATAATCAGAATTTCAACGCATCTTCATTTCGAATATGATAGAAATTTAAGAAAAATAAAATCGCAATTTATAAATCAAAAATGGTATATTTTAACTAATTTTACTAAATTTTTAAACATAGTGATATGTTTTAAATATATTTAAAAATTTCAAAATAAGCTTTTTTAAATGTATGTCATATGTAATCTGTTCGTTGGATACTATACTAAAAAAATTATACATTAACTGGTCAATGAATTAGAAAACTCAGATCTGTATTTCTTATTGGACCTCTTTTTGAATGGGTAACAGCTCTTATTCGTTTGGGCAGCGAATTTATGTACTTCTGGAGAACATTTGTCCAGAGAATACCATGAATTAATTGGCTATGTAGCTTTTTATGTCTTATGCTGTTAGCTTTTTAGGAAGAACAGAGTGTTGTCGATGCGTCTTTTCAACATCCCACACATTCTCGAAGTGGTTGAGATCTGGCCTCACGCGTGGTGACCAGGAAAATTAATGGAAATCGAATAGATGTTCAGTGAACCAATTTTGAATACTTCTGACCCTAATTATAGTTACATAATTGTCCATGTATCTGTCGCAATCGAAAAGTAATATTGATGGAGCACTTGATCTGTCAGAATATATATTTATCTCATAGCTGTTTGGCCTCAAACATCCGGGAACCACTAACCAAACAAACAAAATACTTATGCCCTATTTCATAACTCACCAGACATTTCACAGCGCCGAGTAAAGCAAGATGGGTTCAAGGCTTTGAGTATCCTCTCCAAATTCGACGTCTTCCATCAGTATTTGCACATGCTTGCATGAAGCAAAACATTGTATGAAGTCTCGACTTAAGAATTCTCCTGTTAAAATTGAGGCGCAAAGCAAATACGCTATTGTCTGAAAATGAAATTATATCAACTTTTTAAACATTTTCAATGCCATTATGCTTAAAACTTTTTTTCGAAATTAAAAATTTAATGAATATAAAAACACATCCTGAATCAGTTAAAAATAGTAAATTCAGAAGGAGAGTATCGTTTCAACAAAAATTTTCGTATATATATATATATATATATATATATATATATATATATATATATATATATATATATATATATATAACGGGGGTATTTTTTTGTGACGGTAATTATATTAAATAAGTTTACTTTTCAAAATAGTTTATAAATTAAAGTTTTTAGCTTAAAATCAAAATTTCTGGTAATTTTTGGTTAAAATTAGAGTAAATCAGGTAAAAAAAAAGTATGAAAAGGTTTAAAATATGAAAAATATTTAAATATTGATTTTCATACTTTTGAATATTTAAATTGTGTCTCTGTACGAGAAATATTTTTTTTTAACTGGACATTTTTTTGCCGTAAATCGCTGGTGTTTTAGAATTAATGAATTTTAGGAATGAAAATATTCTCTTTTTCTTTTTAATGTTCATACATTTTCGAGGAAAATGAGAAGAATCCCAATTGGGAAGCAAATTATTCAGTAAAAGTATCTAATTAAGAAAATTATACTGGGATTGTTACGTGTGTTCTTTCTCCCTCTTATAACTGTAAATACTAGTTATTTTTCTCTTACCTCCATATGAAGCTTAATTTTATTACTCCGGATCAAGAGGGGGAGAAGAAATTCTCCTGATATTGTTATTTCATCTCATTAAAACTACTTCCTGCTTCCGTTTTCCTTCTGGCCGGAATGAATGACGTCATTTTAACGACTGACATTACTAAAATCCTCTCCCGGTCCTTTCCTACTGTATGCATCTTGCATTTTAATGATAAAAACAGAGCTTCGCTAACTGACTACTGTATTTCAGCTTCGTACTGTATAAAAATTCAAATTTTAATTATAAAAATATGTTTTTTTAATCTACGGTAATCTACCAAGCTTTGCCGTTGAAATATACTTCATTCGTTTTATTTGGAAGAATAATTATTTATCGGAGGAATAATTATTTAAATTAAAATGTAGATAAAGCAGTGAATTAAATTTGTATTATTAAAATTTTCGTATACATTTGAAGCTGCAAATTCCCATATTTTCACTTGAAGAAAATCTTTATTGTATAATTGCTTATAACCCTTTATATTACTAATTTTAACTTTATTTAAAAATTCACAGAGTAAAAAGTAGTTAAAATTCAAATTTTGATTGTTACAATACAATTTTTGTAATATCGATTATTGTAATTGTATTACGATCAAATCCGAGTTGAAATTACGTTTAAATTTCGGTTACTATGAAGTGTTTATAAAATTCAAATTGCGATATATCATCAAAATATGCTTTATAACTTTAATGTACTTTTTAATTGCTAAAAAGATTAGCACATTATACATTTTGTTAAGATCTATAAAATAAGTATATATCAATAAAATAAAAAGTAAATGCATTGATTTCAAATATCGTATTTTTCCTACATCACGTTTTTGAGTTTGACCTTCACGATTCTAACTCAAATCCAATTTTGTTCTGCGAACCGAAACGGCAAAATGTAAAATAAAATTTGTTCGGTTATACTTGAATAAAATGCAAACTCCAACATAAAAGTATGTTGAGGGAGCAACAGATAGAGTAAAATAAACCTAAAAGCATCATATCTTAAAAGACAAGATAGCCTCAAGATTCACTTCGGAAGCTCTTTAGGCGGGAAAATTTATTCCATGAGCTAAGAGAATCGCTACTAGAGCTCTTCCTTGGCGTGTTAGACACGCGACACGGCGGCGCCATTAATCGTTTCCATGGCAACCGCTTCATCTTGCCGTTCTTGTCATCCTCTCTTGTCTCTCTTCTCTTGCAAGCCACTTTTGTCCTGTACATGTACGGAGACGCCACTTTTTGGCGACTTACCTTTTTCCAAAAGAACCATAATTCTCTTTTATTGGCCTAGATATAAAAGCATTTGATGCTGATATAATTATGACATATTCTATGAATTACACAGAAATTATTTTTAGAAATTAATATATTTAACTACAATATTTCTCTTAAGATTTAATGAGAAACGATATTTTCCTGCTTATCTATAATTATATCAATTTGTGCAAATTTAAACTAAATTTTTTTGTATATTGACTATTTAACTTTGTTTTTTATAAGTAAATTATCAATACAGTGGGGTTATATTTTTAAAAAAATTTTTCATATATTTTTTATAATATATCTTTTCTATAGTTAAAATTGTGTAAAATTATTTCAATTACATAACACAAACATATTATCCTACTAGAAAAAAACACAAATTTCCTTTATTACATGCTTGTAAAAATTACAATTGCATATTTCTTTATAAAATTTGAATTAAAGTAATTTTTTATTGGACGAGATCCAAGCAAAACATTGTAAATGTAGCATTTCCTTTAAACTGAAATTTTTGAGGAAAAAACTATTTTTATAAAAGTATATTATATAATTTTGTTATTTAAAAACTTGTAATTTCTTTTGATATAATTTTTTTACTACATATCTTTATCCGGATTTCGAAAGACTACCTAAACATTTAAATATATTTTTAATTGTACGTTATGAAAATGTTAATTTTTCTTTTCAGATTTAATGAAATATATATAAAGTTTTTAATTTTTATTTCTATTGAAAAATTCACTCTGATTACATTTTAATTTCCTAAAATAAAACTATTTTAGTTTTGGATTTAAGTAAACATGAAAACATTGGAAAAGAAGTTCATTGCAACCTAATATAAAGTGGGAGTTAGATCTAACTAAAAATCTCAATTTTATAGTATAATTATTTAGCTGTTAGCAAACGCGTTGAGCGTAATTCTATTAAATTCCTTTTAGTTAGCAAAAACTGCATAGTCAAATATGTTCAATAGATAATGTACACGCTGTGAAAAATCAAGTATCAAACCTTAAAATATTTTAGCCTTCAAAAATTCTTTAAATTTCTTACAAACTTTTTTTTTCAGTTTTCTTCTAAAATATTCTTTAAATTAAGATATCTCAGAAAATAATGTGGAGTTATTTTTTCATTAACACATTTAAAATGTTAAAAAAAATCACTCCTTTTTTTATAGGCTTCATAATTACGACCAAAATCACAAATTGGAAATTCTGATTAATACAATACTTAGTTTTTTTCTTTTTTAATAATGATTCTTAAGAACTTCACATTAATATTTTTTTAAAGAAAAGCAAAAATTTTCATCAATGCATAAAAAAATACCACTCATTAATAACATCCCTAATTCCAGATTACTTATAAAGAAGAGTCACGTAAAGGTGTCAGGCAAATGTAAAACAGAATGATTAATCTCATTAAACATTCAAGCGTGGATACCAATTAAAAAGTCATTTCGGAAAAATACAGCTAGGAGGCTGTGGAAGGTAGGGGGTGGGACCCTGGAGATTCACTTCCCCCTCTCCCCTAATCTCCGTAGCACGCGAAGAACTATTTATATTGATATTCCCACTTCGTTATTTCCCATACTACTCATCATCCCTTTTTAGAAAACGGGCTTTTCTGTATAATTGCTGTCGACCTTATATTGGCCCTGAAGACAAACTGGAAGTTCAAATCGCCAACCAATAAGTCACGGCGAAGTTAATAAACCCGTCGCCACAAACGATGGCGAGGTCATGGCTAAAAGGGGATTTTTTTTTCTAAAGCTTCAACGTATTTTTGTTCGCTGCCGAATCTACTTGCAGTGTGGTTGGAATTTGAGATTAGACTATAAAACTTCGCCAAATTGAATGGCCTCGTTTGTTGAGTTAATAATGCAGTCGGTTTTGAAAATAAATATTGATGGCATGGAAGTATATATGCTCGAGTTGAGTATTTTCATTAGATTTTTCTGTTTTAAAGAGGTATAATCAAGTCTTGCAGTAAACAGTGAGTTCAACAAACTATTTTCTGTACATATCTTCATATAGTAATTTCAATTTTACGAAGTGAAATAATGCATTACCTTAAAATTTATCCTTGATGCATTTTGGTTTGAAATTGAGAATTTAATGTCGCAAGTCGTATTGTTTCAAGAGAAAACGCATATTGAAAAAATGCAAGAGCTTATACATGCCACAGTGACAATGATAGCTATAATGTAATTCAAATGTCTTGCTACTATATGAAGAAGATATTTCAATAAATGTATAGTTCTAGACATTTTTATTAATTTATGTACATGAAGACCAATCAATATTTAATTTTTAACATGGAAGATAGAAGAAAACAATACTTATATCATTTTTATGATATTTTGTGGTCTCTTATTCTGAAATAAATTTTTTGCTGTCAAAACTTAAATTCGACTTTTCTTAAAGCAACTAAGAAAATAAGGAAAGAAAAAAATAAAGTACCAGCATATTTTTTAAATTAGCAGAATTTGTTAAAGGATATCTTAATATTAATAATTTTCATTTACACATATTTAATTGACATGCATACAAAATTACGTACACTCTGTCAAAAAAGTATTGGGACACAATATAAGTTCATGAAATTTTATCGTAATATGTAACTTAAATACACAAATGAAACAAATAAAAGACGTATATGACATTTTGTTAAATGCAGATCACAGTGACTGAAACAAAACTCAAATATTAATGTAATTATTGTTATAATTTAAAGAAAAAAAAGTCAAGACAAAAAATGAGCTCAAAAAAGTATTGGGACACTGCCCAATAAATAAAAAAAACAACAAAACATTTATAGTTAATATTTTGTTGGACCACCTTTGTACTTTATGATCTCTAACAATCGCGCGCACGCGCGACTTGGCATAGATTTGACCAGTTTTGCACAAAACGACCCGTCGATTTTGGCCCACTCTTCAACCAGATGTTTTCTTAACTCCTGATTGTTAGAAATGTGGTGTTCATTGAGTTTTTGCTGCAAATAATCCCATACATGTTCTATGGGATTAAGGTCTGGACTCTGTGCAGAAGTTTTAATCACACCAGGACAGTGGTAAAGGGCCCATAACTTGCTAATAGGAGCAATATGTTTTGGGTAGTTATCCTGGTACAAATTAAAATGGCTTGCTATTCCCAACTTTCTCACACTTTGCTTTAAATTTCGCTTGAGAATGCCAAGATAGACATATTTATTCATTTTACCATCTAGGAAATCTAAGTTTCCAACACCAGAGCTTGCCATGCAGCCCCAGACTAATTGTTGCGGCCTCCATACTTAACAGTAGGCAGCAAATTTTTGGCATGCAATTCCATATTAGGTGTCCGCCAGACTTTTTGCTTCCTATTTGATCCGAAAATGTCACATTTGCTTTCGTCTATGAAAATTACATTTTTCCAAAATTCTGGTGGCTGCTTTACATACATTTTAGCAAATGCCAGTCTATCCTGTCGGTTTGCTTTGGAATTGTAGGGCTTTCTTCGAGGTACTCTACCATGATACAAATGTTTTCTGACAGTTTCAGGATTTACAGATTACGCGAACATACTTTTACATCTCAGAGTCATTTTTACTGCGCTGGTTCTTGGATTAATGAGAACTTGTCTCACAATCCACCTTTCTTCACGTTCAGTAAATATCCGAGGACACCCTGATCTCTGCGTTTTTTTCAACACTATTTGTTTTCGTGAACCTGTGATATAATGTTAAAAACAGTAGACTTACTCAGCTCCAAAATTTGTTCCATACAGCGAACTGATTTTCCATTTTTCCAATGGATTATTACCAGATTTCGCACATCCATCGAAATCTCTTTGTTTTTCGCCATTGCTCTACATGTAACCGATTTTATTGACAACTTATGTTGAAAAATATTGTCTAAAAAAGGTGGTAGCAAATTTTTATTTTGTGTGACATATTGTTTTACTTGCTCATTTCAAGTGTCCAATACTTTTTTGACGCTGGTTTGCCTTTAAATTATATTCAAAAAGCTATATCAAATTATAAAGCTAAAATATTAGCAAAATTTTAATTATATAGTGTATAACAAATGTTAAAGCACCTCTTGATTACTTTTGCTTTTGTTTTAATGTGATAAATATTTTTTTATAAATAGCTTTAAATGTTACGCATCCCAAGTGTCCCGATACTTTTTTGACTGACTGTACATACATAAATGGGCAGAAGATTTGTGGTTGAGAATATTTTAGTTTTTATAAGTTTAGGAAATCTCTTTACAACAATTCAAATTAAATACCTTCATAAGAATATGGTAATCAAATTTAAAAAAATGCGAAAACAATTCGCCACCATTTCATATGGTATGTTTCAAATTTCAAAGTGAATGAAATATTCCAATGTTTGATTAGTTTTGTCTGTAATGCATTATGAAAAGAATCTAGATATTAATGCATTATTTGTGAATCTAAACTTTGTTATTTAAGTGAATGTTTGAATAACCACTAAGTCACTCACACCATTTATCTAGAATAAGGCTTATGTATTCTAAGATAATCAGTAGCTGTAAATTATAAACTTTACATAATAAATAATAAAAATATGTGCGTAACGTTTCATAAAGTTCTTACTATTCATTACAATAGCCCTTTCATTCAAAGAGCCACTTTTCCCAACTCTTCATCGCCCTTAACATTCAAATTTTCAAGGCCACAAATGACTGAATTAAAGTCATCTGGTGTTTTTAAAGCAGCGAAAACTATTCCATTAAGTTCTAATTTATGATTAAGAAGCGGAAATCATACACAATGAGCTTTTTTTTTATTAATTAACAGTCTTAAAATCTAGTTTTGTTATATTTTTCCACATTATTTTTGAATAATTAAACAGCTTTCTTGCCAGCGATAGAAAGCTAAATTTTCATTTCTCTTTTTCTGTTTATTTTACTAAGTTATTTGGAAACGATAAACGACTTGGGAAGCTTATAAAAACAAATTTGATCAATAAACGCCAAGAATGATAAACGACCTTATGATTATTCAAATGCTTTTTCCAAAAGGAGGATGCGACTTCTGGTAAGTAAATTTATTCTGCCTTTCTAATATAGCCTAGCTGTAATAGCATCATTTGCTAATGTGTTCTGTAATAAAAGCAATTTAATATGGATTGCTAAGCGCCTGTATATGAAATGAGATGAATAAATTCCTTTAGATATTTAATAATTTGTTTTATGATGCTTTAAGTAGTATATGTATAAATCATTTAAAAATTATTGATTAAAGAAATGTTTAATTTATATAACTTTTCCATATTTAGAATACTTTTCATTATTTATTATAATTTTCAGTTATAAATCATTTCTTCAATAAAAAATGTAAAATTGTAATCTGCTATCCTTTCACTTAAGCTCCATTGTTTGCAAAGAAAGTCTTTAACACTGCGAAAACATGTAATAGTGACAGCTTGTTTACACTAATGCTTAATATCTGCAAACTTTGGGTTTCGGTAAACTATTCTGCAAATAGACTTTTTACCAAACAACACCTGCGTTGTGATTTGGTAAGCCACGCTTTTGACTCTGGGGTGAACTGATATCAAAAGAGTGAATGACCTGTTTGATAGTTCGATTGACCTTTGAATTATGCTTTCTGGAAAATCTGCAGTCCGGTCTAGAGGGAAATAAGATATGTGCGCATAAGAAAATAAAAGCTTGTTCCTTATCCTGAGTATTGATTCTTTGTTGAACGAAACAAACAAGATTAATACTGTCTGTGATACATAGAAGTACAATTTGTTGTTAACAAATGTTTACCATTAGTGCGTAAATATCCACTACCGGTTGAACTATTTTGACAATTATCTTCAGTTGATAAATTAAAACGAGAGAAATGCAACTTGTAATACCATTTTGATAAACATCCATTTTAGAAAGTTATTTCTAATGCTGGTAAATTATAACTGGGTTTTAAATTTATATTAAAAATGCGAAGAGAATCGTATTTTTATAAAACTAAAAATTGAATCTTGAATTTATGAAAAATTAATACGCGTTTGTAATACATTCGAAGTTTGGATTTCCATTTACGCTTTAATCAATTTTAATTGTGTAATAGTGACCCACTTAATTTTTATTAATAAAAAATTAACTCATGGTAATTTTTACTTATTGTAGTATGTATAATTACTATTGTAATTATTCCTTTATAGAAAGATTTTTTACAACATTTTGTTAATATGTGTGTTTACTTATTTGCAACACAAATTCCCCAGTTAATTTACCATAGTTGGAATAATATTTTAATAATTTAAAGTTTTTACATTTTGTATAGTTTGTATTCCTGTAACATTAAGTATATTAGAAATTTTACAAATAATTTCCCATGTTTAAAACGTTACGAATATAAAATTAAGAAATATTAAATTGACACAGTAGTTTAATATTTGATGATTTTTATATTTGATTGACGAACATGGTTAGCGGTCTGGCTTTCTGCTCGTAGGTTTGAATTCCACCTCGGATTTGGGTATTTTTAGTGGTTCGAAATCCGTTTTAAACAATAGGACCCTTTTTTAATTAGCCTTTGTGTGAAAAAATGTTGAAAATAAGCACTACAACCAAACTACTTACCAAGAGTGTAGTTATACTCAGAGCTTCATAAATTTAAACTACAAATATTTTGCAAACATTTTGATCATGTTTGGTTGATAACATTAACATTTTTGTACGTCTATTTTATTTACCACACGTCGGACTTTCTCCAAAATTTGTAGGCTTATAAAGTTTTACTAAGATATTTTTTATTTAAAGGACTTAATTGTGAAGGAGTTTTTTAAAGTATTTTTTTTAAATCTTCTAGTATATCTTAACTTCTCATTTGTTTGCCAAAATGATAACTATGATGGGCTCTTTGGTTTTTAGTTTGACAGTTCGTCTAACTTTAGACATGCATGTTTTAAAAGTTTGGAACAAAATCGAAACACCCCCCCACACACACAAAATAAATCAAATCAGTGTATTAAACTAAAATAGAAACATGTAAGTAAAAAAGGAATAAAAAATTAGCATTATTTATTAATGAAATTATTATTCATAAAGGGAAAAAATCATTATTTATCAAATAGCTTTGTAGTTCGTGCAACTATAGAAGAAAAGATTTAGTTTTATGCAATTTTTTCTAAAATGCAAATGCAGTGCAATAAGGTGACTGAAGCTTTAAAATAGATGTAAATATCATATTCCAGTAAAGGGGTGTTTGCCTTGAAGAGAATGTGTCGTAAAATAGAAGCTTATGCATAATATTGCCGTTTTTGTAGTTTAGGAAGATGGTAAACTTTACTTCTCCAGCCTAGAAATAGTATTTTCTTGCAAATATTCAAACATCCTGAGCGTAGAAATTTCCATTTTTCATCTCCTGTATCCAGGAAATATTCCCGAAAAGAAAAAACCCAATTTTGAAAATATTACTATCTAAAAAGGGATAACAAAACAAAAATTCCTCGCCAGAGCTCTGATGTCTGAAATGCAAGCAGCTGAAGATAGTTTTACTCCTTTCTGTACTTCCATTTGATTGGTTCTGGCCATCAATCACTCGAATCTCTCTTAGGCCTCTGCCAACGTCATCCATCCATCGAATAGCGAAGAGTCAGAAATAATGACCTCTATGATCTTAAGTGCACTCTCGCACTGTTTCAAGTGTTCCGTCCATGTCAGAGGAAAAAAGGTAGGGGGGATGGGAGAGTCATACTCATTGACTTAGACTGTAAGAGAGGCGGTGTTACTTTGTTTATACTAGATTATCGACGCAATTCTGATTTACTTAAAAGATTGCGAAGTTTGCTTGTCGTTTCAACGAATTTTTAAAGGTACACTTAACCGTTTTTTTTTTTTTTTTTGTGCAGAATTTTACATGAAATATTCTCGAGATTTTGGAAGATTTTTTATATTCTGTGCGATTTTCTTTCTTTCTTTTTTTTTAATGATATTTAATATTTTTCTATATTATATAAATTATGGTTTTGCAATTGCAGAAATTTCACTATTTTTAATTTTGTCAACATTTTTATTGAACTGGTCAACATTTTTATACTACTGCCTTCCTTGAATCAAAGATTAATTACAACATTATAAGAATGTTGAACGGCGAGAATAATGATTAGACATACAGTTTTGATCTGCTTTCAACGATTACAAAATTACTGTTGAAAACTCATAACGTGTATAAACCACGGTTTGCATATTAAAAAAAAATCATTAGTATTATCTAAATCACCTTATTTAAACTCTGATATTTTTCTTCGCTTTTTCAATATTTCTATAGAGAATATTTTCATTGTTACTTTTCTCTATGAATACTTGATTTTAACTTTTTTTCCTTCATTGACGAAAAAAGCTTTGGAAATGAAGTTCCTTCATCAGCAATCCTATACATCATTAAATCTCTGTAAAATTAAGCATACAAGAAAATAGTTCCTGGATATTTTTGAAAGTTAAATGCATTTTGTAGGAGTATACACGTAAATGAAATAAATGACTGAAGTCAGTTTTTAATTTTAGTATTATTTATGTTAGTAGATTTTATGCTTGAGAGCTCTGGTTTCTTGATTAGTACATAATATCTTATTTCATCATAATGTTTTTATCGAATATTTGCAATTTGTATAGATTGCTTAGGTAATTACTATTATTTAAAATATTTTGATCAAAATTTGATAAAATTTCTAAGTTTCTTAAAAAATTAAAATTTTTTCATATTTATGTAAACTTAAATTTGAATATTTTTACAAAAGTAAATTAAAGTATCTGATATAAAAATATATGGAATAACTATTTCCCCCAAACTTAAAAATTTATCAATTTTAGAAAATTTAGATTTTTTAGATATGCTTACACTCTTCTGTATTCCATGTCTATAATTGTTACAGCATTTATAGCATATGTTTTAATTAAATTTTAAATAATGAAAACAAACTTTGTATTTTTAAGCAATATCTATTTTAAGAATCTTACTTTTTCGCATGTACTTAGTTAAGTTTTACGGAGGGATTCCCTATCATTAAATATACATTCCGTAGGTACTCTGGCCTTCGCTTCAACAATTCATGGGTTCAAATCCCACCTTAAGCAGGGATATTTGCAGTGCTTCGAAATTCACTTTAAACTGTAGTTCCCGATCTAATTAGCCCTCATTTGCAATAAAATAACCATTGAGTGACAAGCAAACCAAACTCATTAAATATATATGCTGTTGTATTTTCTGCATTTTTTTCTCATTTAATGCATAGTTATTTAGCTATTTATATAAGGATAATTTTTATTCAAATTTATCAGTGTGTTGTCAGTCTTAATTGAATTAGAAAAAATACATGTTGCACACAGGTTTTATGTATTATTTCTTCCAAAAAATTTATATTAACAAAATGATAATTTCGCATTAATTTATTGTTTGATTTATATTTTTTAGTCAACTCTTTCAAATAAACCTTTTCAACTTTTCCAAATCAATTGAAATCCACACCTTTGCAATAAAATCGACCTTTCCTATATGAAAACCCCGCCAGCACTTCTTTCCGAATCTAGTTTTCTTTCGGGTGTTCATCCTCATTCAATCCAGTTTTGCATATGATGCGGAAGAGCAGCGCCTATAAGCACGGGATTCTTCTGCTGGAAGCAAAAGACCCTCTCAAAGGATAGGGGAAACCCAAGAGCAAGCTGGCTTTAGATAAATCCCTCTACCACCCCCACGACATCCATCTTCAATGGGAGGGGATAGCTGCTCCTCGCTACAGTTGACTCCCCCATTCCGAAAGTGTCCGGAGGGAGGAGCAGGGAGGATGTGAAATCCTCAGAAGAATGCATAGTCTCCCAAGCATATTCTGAAGGGCATTTCTTCCCTTGTCTCTTTTCCCATCCTCAACTATTTTCAAATATGGGCTTTTTATCCGTTTATATTTCAAATGCGATTCGAGTCTGCATTTCTCTGGAATAGCCCTGATTCATGCGACATGAGTTGAATTTGATCAACTTATAAGTATGGATTAATGCATTTTTTGTAAAAATCGGTTGATCAATTTATTTAATAGTTAAATTGAATCCGTGGTATTGATTTTTAACAGCTCTGGTTAATTAAAATTAAGGCTAAATAGTGGTTTTGTGTCCAAGAAACTTATTTTACTTAAACATTTTTATTTAATTTGTATTTTATAATGCTGATTCCTTTAAATTATGATAGCATTTTCTATTAATAATCAGAATTATCTTAACATTAGTTTCGCTGCCTTTGTGGTGGCAATGATCACTTGATTATAGCTGCAATTAATTTCTTTCCATCCACTCATCAAAGAGCCGAGCTGGCAGCCGAATGGTTAGCGCTCTTGCCTTCGGTTCAACAGTTCGTGGGTTCGAATCCCACCTTGGACATGAATGTTTGTAGTGGTTCGGAATCCACTTTAAACCGTAGGTCCCGGTCTAATTAGTCCTCGTGTGCAAAAAATGACCGTTGAGCGACAAACACACCACTCATCAAAGAACTCATTTTCAATTTTTAACTATAAAAGAAAATAATTGTCAATGAAATGTTTTGTAGATGATTATTGTGATTTTAATATTATTCAGCGTAATGTTTAGTTTCCTGAAAGGTTCTAGATCTGTTTACTGATGAATTACCACTCATTAATTTCAAGAGTTCGTAAGTACAATTTCCACACCTTGTGCATTAGGGAGGGATCATTAGATTTGTGATTTAGAAACATGTTTGTGCAAGTTATTGATGTCCATCATTTTGAGCACGGTAATATATCAAATCTATTTTATAATTTTATTACATACGATTATCTTCAATTTTTTTTAACTTTATTTTACAATTTTGTATTTAATTTTACAAAATTCGAAATAACTGATTCAGTTTTAGAAGTAAGCTTTGTTAGTCAAAATTGTATTGTATTCAGTTAGAAGGAGAATTATTTTCAGACATTTTTGTGTAAAGAACAACATCAACCTCTCTGTAGCATCAATGCTAATTTGATAAATAATTTGAGAAAGCATTTAATTACATTGAATCCAAATACTTCGCATCTTTGTAGTAATAGAATGAAACCTGATTAATATTATTGGAATTTCTTTCTCAACCAAGACTACTTACCACAAAGTTTAAGTTATAATATATAGATTTATCTCCAAATATAGTTTGCAGTGGTTACTTATTTTTAGAAACTTATGTGATATTTTACAATAGCTAAATTATGTAGGAAAAGTTGAATAAAATGTCGAGGAATTGAAAAAATAATGTTTTATTGGAAAAACTACTTCCAATCTATCAGATATTACTTCTATCCATACAATATAATCATCGACAAATGTTATAATAATAAACACTTTATTTTTTCCCTTTAAACTTTTGTTCCAATACTTGATCCAAATGGAAAGAATATAAGTGGTGCGACGGTTGTAGTGAAACAAGGAATATAAAGCCATCATCTTTAGTGCTTCCGGAGGGTTGTTGAGGGTTTGGTATCTACTACCCACTAATGGCGTCTGGGGGAGAGAACGAAGTTCTCTTCTTCTAAAGTACTCTCTAGCTGTTAAGAAAAAAAAAGTTGATTTAGTCAACGTACTGCAAAGTACTAAAAAACACTGGTGCTGAAGCAAAAAAAAAAAAAAAGTTGAATATGCTAATTAAAACAAAACTACAGTATGGAGATTTTTCCCTCTCCCCGTGTAATTATTTCATTGGCGAGGAATGTCATTTGACAGGGCGATGGATCTAAAAGATGCGAGATGTTTTTAAATTTCGCCCATAAAAAGGAAGTTTTTATCATTGACGCCTTAAGTATATCAGAGGACATTTCAGTGAAAACTGTTGCGTCCGAAATCATTTTGTTGGACTCATTCCAGAAGAAAGCTTAATTTTTTATTCATTTTTTAAATGTATTTAAGACATTAATTCTCAGCTATTTGGACTACTCACGCGACTTTTCCGGCTTCCTTGGCTTAACCTTTTTTCAAAAACTTTCCAAGGAAGAGAAGCGAAATTTTGCCGTTGGAAACTGTAATTTGGTCCATTAATCATATGTTAATTTGACTACAAATATACGCGCCAAGCATAATTGTACTCCTTAATGAAACTTCTGTTTGCTGTAATAATACAGCTATTATATCTTGGAGTATGCTTTCCTGCTAACTGTAATTGACAAGAAAACTTACATTTCTTATGAACTTTACCTGAATGAGTAATAAGATGCTGATTATAACAAATCACAGAAAAGTGTTTTAGTTACGTAAATTAGTTATATTATAAAACGTATATTAAAAAATATTTTATAAAAGATAATGATTAATTAATACTAAACTAAGAATTTAATATTATTTGAAGGTGCTGTATTTTCACAGCAGCTTTGGAAATTAAGTCTTAGTAATTAATTTAAAATAAAACGGATCTATTTAATATAATTTGATGGTCTTTCATTTGGTTCAAGTGCAATTTAAGATAAAATTAATTTTTTTATTCCCAAAATGTGCTCTTGAATGGCAAAGATTAATAATCTAAAATACTCCTGAATGTACAGAAATGTACACAACTATGTTCTATACGATATATATAATTTTGTGATTAATTATTTTTAATAAATTTCATAAGAGATCTTTAAAAATATTCTTAAAGATCTCTTATATGAAATTTATTTACTGTGGGTAAAGTTACATCACATAAGGTATTTAATGTTGTATTTTTGAAACGTAATTTGAATTATAAAATATTTTAGTTTGATTTCCATTATTTCACTGTGTGTGTCCTACCTAGTCAAACAGTAACTGAAAAAAATAATGGTATCTCGGGTTTGTTTATTCTTTTCTGTTTGGTGAGGATTATTGTTTTGATAATATAAATTGGAACCACCAAACTCTACTGACATATGCTATATTTTTTAGATAATATATTATTAATTAAATGAACTGTATATAATATAATGGAGTTATTAAAAAAAAGCTTGGCGAAATTTAAAATAGTATATGGATGAGAATTTTACTGATCTCAATGAGGATTTTCCTATTGACTCTGGTTAACACTAACTTTGCGCCATCTTGTAGTTTTTTGCCTTTTTCTGTCACCTCACCTTGTTGATAGCTATAGCGTTAATGTTTGAGTTTAATTCTACGTTTCATAGGTTCGATTCCTGCTTCTGGTTTGGACGTTAATACAGATTTCATTTTAAACACTAAGTTTCTGTCTTTTAAATCTCGGTGTGATTGTGATGAGAGGTAAATCTTAATCTCTCGTTATCTGTGTTAACTTACTTTTTGTATGCTTGAAACTTCTTGATTTCTCTGAAGATCCATTTATTTTAAATTTTTTAAACTCTTTTATTCACATTACAAAATTGGTTATTATCAATCACAGAAGTTATAGACTAATATTCTCAACTATGTTTAGATGATCATTTTTCTCATTCCTCAGAGAATTCAAACCACACTGTCTTATTCACCATGAATTTGATTTGGTCAACAGGTCTCACTTGAGATTTCTTATGTGTATGGAATTAATAATTTTTCCAGGTTATTTGAGTAACTGTCTAAAATGATTTCAGCTTTGGATTTGGATATTTGTAATATTCATGAATTCACTTTAATCCAAAGGTCCTGATTGATTGAATTACTCTTCGTGTCCAAAATATGACCATAGATTAAGAAGTTAAACGTGTTTGTATATAAATGTGAATACATGTGTTTCATATTTGATGATTCATTACATTATTTTGAATAGATTGTTTTTTTAAGGTTATTTCGGACAACTACCTCAAAATTGTTTATTTTATATACAAATTCGTAGTGAAAATTAATTCATTCGTATTGTCTTTTGCCCTCCAACTAACGATTGACCTTCAGATCTAAAAGTAAAAGCATTTTCAAGACTTTCTCTTGATTTATTGATGAATAATAATTTTTAAATATTATGTATATAACTTAATTTTTTTTTTGACAATCAGTGTGTCTCCTATTAATTATTTAATATACGAGTTGACAACATTGGCATTCACTTAAATATTAATTGTGTACCGCGACAGTTCTGATCAATTAACCTTAGACTCAGGTTCGAATTACATAGTGTAATAAAGTAAAAATATACAATTTATTCACAATTTGTAGAATTTTAAATTAAAAATATTTTAAAAAAATTAAATAACATGAAATGTTTTATCCACCAAATTTCTTTAGAGCTGCGCTCATTTATTCATTTTCAAAATAATTTTAGTAGTACTTATTTCTGAGCATTTCTAAATAGATATCTGCAAAGGTAATAAGGTAAGGATGAAACTAGAAGGGTAGATATATCTGTCTCGCTGAAAAAACTCATTAGCCAGTTTAGGAGTTTATATCTGAAATATTTATTGATACTAAAAAGAAAGGAAGACTGTTTCAAGTTTTCATTATTTTTGGTACTAAGCTGTCTGGAGAGCCAGTTTCACATGGTTTTCTCAGCAGTCATTCTTTTCCCTCCTCATCCGTCAGCAGTTAAGCCTAAAAAGGTACCTCCTATTCAGCTCGAAATCTCACACGTGGATGACGGGGCGCCGATTGACGCCTTGTCACCCTGCAACAGCATCATATTTTATTCCTTCTCATTCCTAGATGATGAAGAAAAGGAACTGCTTACAGACTTCCATGAATTTTTATTGCCTTCTCTGTCAATGACACCTCTTGAAGATATTTGGATCAATAATTCCTCGTAGTCTCGCTTGTAATATCGTAAAAAAATAATAAGTAGAAAATTTTTCGTATGTTTAGAAATGTAATTGGAGTATTTTAATTTGAATACCCTAATTGAAATTAATTTTTCATGTCATTAATATCGCTTATAGTGAGAGACCGATCAATAAATGATTTCCAAAGTATGCAACTTGAATATTCGTAACTTTTAAGCACTAATATCAGTCAAATCTCTGATCTAAGCAATCTGTTGTAAATGCAGAGTGTCAGCCTGCAAAACGTGCTTTCACACTTCCATCAGTATTAGTCCCAACAAGAAAAATAGCTGATTTCATTTGAACGAATTTTGTTTGCATGAGGAACTGCACAGTTAGACGCTAACGGTCAATAAGAGTATAGCATTTGAATTAAAGCATTTTTAAATTTTTCAGGTTATTTCTTGAGTTTTCATACTTAAATAAGAACAAAAAGAAATAAAATCTAGGTTAATGGAGCTAAATAAATACTATTTACAAATTTAAAATCTCATTGTTGATTGTTCCCTCAAGTAAAAATTTACCGTTGGGCCATGCGTAGCATCCTCTTGTAAATATTATAATTTCCCATTTGATTGAAAGTCACTGCATTGCAATTTTGAGTATTTTTGAAAAGTTATTGATAAACTTGGTCATTTTGATATCATTTTCTATACTTATTTCTTACAAATTAGGAAGTATTGGTCAAGAACCCTAGTGTTTTTTGTGTTGAATTTTGAAATTAAAGTGCCATAACGTTTTTTAAAATAAGAAAATACGTTGTGATGGGAATTCATGTATCTAAAAATTAATGACATTTTTAAAAATTAATATAGAATCGCTATTTAGTAGTAAAGTTAAAAAAAGTTATATAAGTTTATAAATAAAGTGACCAAGTTGAACTGAATATGTATGATTATGAATAAAACAGCAATTTGTCATGGTATTATTGATCCTAAATGTTTATGAAAAGAAGTAAAAATTATAATTAAACTAATTATATAATAAAAATCCAATATGAATTGGAAAATAATATGCGAAAAATTTTGAAACGAATATTTTTCTGTTGTGGCTAATTTTTCGTTAAATTTAACGTAATGTTAAACTTTGCATTTTCTTGTTTTTTCCTTTATTAAAAAAAAAAAGGCATTTAAAAATGAATAATAAAATCCATCTTCATTCTATCAGAACAATACTTTACACATAAATTTAATTAAAAAAATTTCAATGTTAATTTATATTGCGAAATATATATTAATTTTTAAACAAAGAAATTACAAACTAAACAATTTAAGACTTATCATCATGATTTTTAGTATTGGTAAAATAACACAAGAATATTAAAAACAGATGATAATCATGTATTTAAAAAAAACTGCCTTTGTTTTGAAGAGGATTGTAATAGTGGAATATATTCTAGTTTTCAAATGACTTTTGCCATTTAAATCTTATTGCTATAGTACCTAACACAAATAAAATAATTATGAATAATCAATAAGAAGTGATGTGGCTTTATATACTTTCCGCAGAATTCGTGACAAGCAAAGTTTTAGGTTTGCCTATTCATTTAATTTATATTGTTATGCGTGTTTCCGAGAAATTATATTTGGAAAAGTTTAACAGGCATTTCATCGAAAAAGAACAAGCCCGAGGTTTGAATAAAAGAGATTATTGGGAATTGTGGTGCCTGCCAAAAGTGATTGATGACTATATGGGAACATTTTCAACTTTAATTGTCATTATTTAGGAAAATAACACATAAATGGGATCAGTTCTTGGCTTTTGAAGAGTAATTAGTGCTAAAAGGATGTATATCTGAACTTTTGATCTCATTAATTTTCGTCAGTCGAATTTTAATTCCCTTTAATTATACCTTTACAGAAATTTCTTAATTCGTGCTCTGAATAAACAAGAATATACATGAACTTTTTGAAACTCACTGAAATTCCGTATATAAAATACATTTTCTCGTAAGTAAAATAATTGATTTTATTTGATATGCCCTTATTTAATAATTGTATAGATAAAAAAAATTCTTGTATGCTGTTTCTGAACAGATATTTGTATATTATAGTTTCATTTTGTCGTTAAATGTTAAAATATGATAGCTTTCGATAGTACGAGGAATGAATAATTAAGATCATTTCAGAAATTTTCCGATGAAATATTGTTTAATTGTAAAAATTAATTTTCAAACATTAAAATTTCCGTTGTTTATTAATTACTAATTTAAAAGTAACAATGTATGCGAATTTTCATTTAGGCAGATATAGATAGTTTTGTTAAAATTGAAATGATAAATGATTCAGCTTCATTGAATTTTTGAGTGAGCATTTTGAAAAAATAAATGAGTTTTATAGATGTTTTTAGAGATTTAACTATAGGGTATTCATACTTATTAAAGAAACTCAGATTTATTACTTGATATTCATATTTACATGCTAATAAATTAAATTTTCCGATTATTTCGATTATAGTAACTATCCTAAAATAAACCCTAAATTATTATAAATAATTCAGCTATATTAAACTTTTTTTGGAAAAAATAAAGCTCATTTTAAAATGAAAAAGTTTAAATTTCCAAGCATTTGTACTTCCATATAAGTTGCATTAATAGATTAAGTAACTAATTACGTGCTAGTGTATAGTAGCTGCCGCTGTACTTTGTATTGATAAACAATACACGCACGTAGCTCCTTGGAAGAAACTTTTCTGTAGAAAATTGGATGGTAATATTTTTGGAATTACACAGACCGTAAAACAGAATTCCTTCGCTATTTTCTTGTAAGAGAACCAACTATCATTTCAGAATGTTGAGTGGAAGCTGAAAATATAAATTTCTCCGAATATAAATGGTGCCTTTTACTTGTTTGGAGGTGAAATTTGTTCTTTTTAGAATTGTTTTTTCATCTTTTGTTGGGAAGCTAAGATCTGTTCGGGTTTGGATCTGATTTCATCCGAAATAAAATTTGTTCCAGTTGTAGGGAATGAATTTTTCAAGCGACACAACATAGGGTCTTGTTCTTCAGCAATTTATCTCAATTGCGGAAAGCGAGTAGAAAACTCAGTGGGAATAGATATTTTTTTAAAACTTTGTTTCGTCCAAATGATAAAAATGTTCGTATATTTTTTCAGTTTTAGAAGTAATGAAGAACAAATTAATTTCACGGTGAAAAATGATTGGAATTGTACTGTAATCTCAGAAGGTGTATATAAATTTAATTATATATATTCTCAATAATAAATTATTTAATAACTTTTGATTATGTTAACAATATTGGAATTAAAATTTAAATCTTGATTCTTGAGTAGTGATAATTTGAATATTGTAAATTAATCAGTCTTATGGAGTAATTTTATAGTTTAATTATATATATTTTCATTTTTTTAAAACTTTTTTTCACTTTTATATGGAAAATATTTATAATTTGCTTTTGATTATTCTATTTTCTCAAGGATAAGCTGTAGAATCTTCCCGATTCGAAATAATCGTTAGCATGATATCTTCTAATTAGTAATATATATAGTTAACGCGCGCACGAGATTTGCATATAAACTTTAAAATGCAGTATCTATAAGGCATCGCAATTGTTTTCATAATGAAGTATGATTTATCGAGCAACATGGGCTATTTACTAAAAATTCTATTTTTATGTCAATTCTATTTTCAATTTAAAAATAATATTTACAATAACAATAAATATTTATTCATGAGTTCATATGTAACATTGTAAAGTTCGTAATATTTTATTATATGCGCAGTAAATTATAAAGGTTTAAGAATTTTCGTAGTTCTCAATTTCATTTTAACCTTTTTCTCAATCTCTCTCTTCTCAATTTCATTTTAGTTCTCAATTTCATTTTAACCTTTTTACTTTAAAAACTATGCTTTAATATTTAATTTGGTGTCTATTTTATGATGTATCAAACTATAAATTCAAAATTGAAATTAATATAATGGATATCAATGATTTAAATTTCTTAACTTGATAATATATTTTTATTAGAGTTTGCACATGTTCTCGTTCTATTATTTTACTATTCACAGAATTTAAGATCGACTTATAAACTGACCGCCTGATTTTCAGTTCAAGAAAACGTCAGCTTAAATCTCTATGTATCTAGTGGTTCGGAATATACTTTGTAATGGTTCGGAATATACTTTATGTAGTGGTTCGGAATGTACTTTTAGCTATGTATGTAGTGGTTCGGAATGTAGTTTTATCTATGTATGTAGTGGTTCGAAATATACTTTAATATGGTTCGAAACATATACTTTTATATGCATTCGGAATATACTTTAAATGTTGATCTCAGTGGAGTAAGTTCGTGAGGG
This sequence comes from Latrodectus hesperus, assembly GCA_037975125.1. NCBI lineage: Eukaryota > Metazoa > Arthropoda > Arachnida > Araneae > Theridiidae > Latrodectus > Latrodectus hesperus. Next base: position 61,573,433 of record CM075855.1, read on the forward strand.
CAGGAAGTTGAATGTGAAATGACAAACCAAACCGATCATGGAATTCATACAGTTAATCATGTTATTTTTGCAATGCATGAATGTCATGTTATTTTTGCAATTTATTCTTAAAATTTTTTCTTATAAACGTTGATATTTAAGTTTTTAATTACTCATACCACCAGGATTTTTTCAAGTTGAGTTCCATATTTGGTTTTTCTCAAAATAATTACATTTCATTGGGAGTATTAAAGCAATTTCTTTTCCCAGATACATATTCCAATTCGTTGTGTGATCAATCGATCTAAGAGTCCCCTGGTGACGCCTGTGGAAATAATAACATCAAATCTTTATTGGTCATCATTCGCATCATCCCTTACTGGTCAACCACAGGTTTATCCTGAAGACTTTAGAAATTTCTATCTCTTATCAAGTTACAGAATTTTATTGAGTATCACCCACTATTAGTGAATTAATACTTTTTTCATGAAAAAGTGTCTGCTGGCAACTGATAATAAGGCAGTGATGTATTTTTTTTTACGCAGATTGTATTAATTTTTTACACTACAGGCGATAATTCATGTTTCTATTTAAATATTTATAAGAATACATTGGAAAAGTGTTGGAATATTGATTTTTGGGGGGCTTTCTGTTCCCTAAGTCTTATTTCTCTATCGGCTGCTTTTGCTTCATCATCAATCTCTGTAGAAGTTCCGGGGGTGCGGGAAAAGGAGGGCACATTCATTTTTCCCACCGATACCCAGCTTTCTTGTCCGCCTAAATGACTCGGGGTGTCACGTGATATATGGGAGTGTGCTTCCGCCTCATATGAGACGAGGGATAGCGAGGGGAAAAGTCTCGAGACTGGGTGTAAGAGGATTTGTACTGCTCTTCGGAAAGCATCATAAAAATTTGAGTTTATGGATGTTACCATCGTAAATTATTTTAGTTAGATTAATGTGTACCAAATCAGAAAAATTCAAATGAGTATGCTCTCTTACAGCTATCAGTGAAAGGACTGCAATTTCTGAATGGAATCTTTAATGAATTCAATTATTATGTAAATGCAACTTGATAACACTGGAAAAAAAAATCGACTGTGATTTAAAAGAACTGCTTAAAATGCATCGAACAAAACGAAATGTATGACTCGAGATAAGATTTTTTGCTTTCTGCTGTGAGGAGATTTTGTTCCTATAGTTTAACTAGTTCGTTTATAAGTAGCTCTTTGATGTAAAAGAAGTCAATCAAGACTTCCATGCATCATGAATTGGTAATTTATTTTTTATCTCAAAAGATTTCTGATTGATTTTGATGAATATTTTGCTAACATTGATAAAAAGTTAAGAAAATCGAATTATGTATTCTTGTTATTTTCAAGCGATTACAACATCTGAGAAAACTTTTTATTTTCTCTTGAGGAAAAGTAATGTAGTTTTTTTGAACGCAGTAATAATTAACTTTACTATATTAACTTTTTTAAAAAAAAATTTAAATCAAAAATTTTTGTGAGATTTTTATGAAACAAATTAATGCGGCAATAATAGATTTTCTTAAATATTTCTAAGAAAGGAAAATAAACTTCTGAAAATTTATCCGCATATGAAATGATAGAAGTTACACATACATAGACAAACTGATTGCTAAGAGTTAGTTGCAGTTCGTATGGCTTTCAGCTTAATATATCTCTTGCAAAAATACGCATTTATTTTATCAAGGAATGAAACCTTTCCAAATTATTTTATTACAAGAAAATTTTTAAATTATATTACAAATCACTAGAATTGTAGATGATTGATTCAAATGAGTACTTCGTTGTTTCACAAAAATAAGCGTATAATTTTTGATAAGCTGCAAATAACTTGCTATTCATATGTTGGATTACGTATGTTAGAATTTGATAAAGCAACAAACTTTTTTACTGATTGTCTTATCAAGGTTATGTTCTCTCTAAAAAAACTAAACCCAGTGTCATGATAGACCATATGGGAGTCAAGGTCTACAGAACCTATATCTGTCTTCACGACCGAGGTCCATGGGCTAAAAATTTATCAAAGTAATCGAAAAGTTTTCGAACTTTTGTATTTTATAATAACATATTCCCATGTATTTATATTGTACTGAAATATAATCATTCTATAACTCGAATTTCTCATAGATTATTTTGCTACGATAGGTATGTTAGTTCCTTGAGCGATTATGATTAAAAACAGAAAATTGATACATACTAATGGATTGTTGAATGATGAATAGTAAACGTGACAAAATAGAGAGCATTTTCTGATACTTGATGTTATCAAAGCCGCCGATGATGGAGTTTGACTTTCGACAGTTTACATTTAAGAATCTTAATTATGTTAACAATATTAAGAAAGAAAATTTACCAACTTTCGCGAATTACAAAACACTTGTTAACAATCCTCACTCGGCTGCTGTAGGGAAATTTCTAAGTTTGTAAAAAATTCTGGAGTAAAGATTAGATATAAATAACGATTTTAATTTGATATCTCGTTCATTTATCACAAATAGCGCGTTTGAAAAGCAAATATTGAAAGATTTAAAACCCATTTATTTCGCATCTGTAGCAACATTGATGCATTAAAAAAGAATGATTATATTCGTCAAGGTCACATTTTTAACTTAAATATCTAATCATTTCTTTGTGGTAAACCTTCTGTAGTGCGAAGATTATATCGCTGTTGTTCGTATCGTCTCTACTTTTAATCTATCCATTTCAGAATCTACAAGAAGACATGATCAGTATTGGTCTTTCTTTCGTTGTCTCTAAAATTTATCTTCTGAGCTTCTTAGGAAATCATCCTTATTCTATCCTAGTATTATGAAAGATTAAGAGTCATTATGTGCAGCTCTGGTGGCATGTTGATATATGTATAACTATAATGTGGGTAACAAGTTTTCTGATTGCTTCTAGCTTACTTTGACACCTTGGGGACTTTATCCCAAGATTTGGTTTGTTTGTCGCTCAATGGTTATTTTTTGCACACGAGGGCAAATTAGACCGGGACCTACGGCTTAAAGTGGATTCCAAACCACTACAAACCCAAGGTGGGATTCGAACCCACGAACTGTTGAACCGAAGGCAAAAGCGCTAACCATTCGGCTGCCAGCTCGGCGGACTTTATCCTAAATGGCAGGAAAGATTCGTATTACATTTTCTTATTTGTGGATCGTGATATAATTCGGTTTAATTCAGTATATAGAAAATTATTGTATGAAATCAATGATTGAGACTTTTGTTGCTTGCATATAGGAGGGATCATTTCTTGTGGTTTGCTTTTAATTTGAATTTAACCTTCAATAATTTTCAAATCATTATCAGTGTTCAGTAAAATGTTATGGAAAATCTCATTTAAGTAAATTAATTTTGACTTTAGGATATGTCATTCCTTGTATTACAGCAACAACGCAAAACTTTCCTTTCTTTCAAAGATAATAAATTATGGTCAAACATTTGATATGGCATATTTCGGATAGCCATTTCTCAACAGTTAAAATATTCAGCAATGAGATTAATATTTTTAGAAAGCTAGGCCACAAATCAGAAAATGACCATTTTAGCTTAATCGTTAACGAAACCGTTATCAGATAAACTTGAGAAGAGGTTTATATAAATTCTTCATTAAATTATGAATAACATAGGAAAATTAAGTTTTCAATAAAGCATGTTCTATGTTAAAAATTTTATTTTGGAGCTATATCAAATTACGAATGACATACATTAAGAGTTTTGAAAAGTATTTAAAACACTGTTATTAACAAATTAAAATAAATCTTTATTGTTTCTTATCAATTAGAATCTAATTAAATTCTCTTAAAATAAATCTTTTAATGATTGCTTTATAATTTAATCGAAATCTCAGAACTTTTTTAATAGGAGCAATACATGTTCTTCATGATGCAAAAATTTGAAAAGGGGAGTTCAAAACTCAATTTTGATGACATTACATAGAAATTTATGTCAAAATGAGGCTGATTTGTCAACTGTTTTGTTTCGTGATTCATTCTTGTCATCCATTGAATAATTTTAGAGAAATATAAAATAAACAATTTTATAAATATGTGACAAAAACAATTTAAATCAATCCATTAATCAATTTGATGCTTCTAAATGAATTACGAGCCCAGTAAACATAAAAGCACTAACAGTACTGATAAATAAAATTTTGAAATATCAACACCTATTCCCAATTTTTAATAGTCGTGTCCTAATATCGAATAAAATTATTGAATAATTGGGAGACAACTTCAAACATACATTTTTTATTTATTTCGTTATCACATTGATGTAATTTTTTAAAATATGTGTAGCATGATTTTTATACTCAATGTAATTTCGAAATATTAAGTTCTAACTTAAAAAAAACTTTGACTATTTAATCATGTTTATAAAAATTTGATGCCTTTATGCTTAACATTTCATGACACTTTCGTTACAAATAATATTTATTATATTAAAAAATTTAAATAGTTTTTTTAAAGCCACATTGGCCTAAGTAAACTTAATAATTGGGGCCCTATTAAATTTGTATTTTTTCATAATACTCTTAATAATTTTTCTATTAATTAAATATTTGGTGAATGTGTTGGCCTCTCTGAAACACTGAATTTCTTTAAAATAAGTTTTCTAGTGATGAATTCTCGGTGTTATTTTCTTAAAATCAACGGTAAAGGAATTATTCTTTGAGAAACAATTATGCATTTCCTTTTTAAGGATATATACCCTTTATCTCATACAATTACATATCAGTAAAGTAATTGCAAATTTTATCGAACATATTCTTCATTGACTACTTTTTGTTTCGTTCTTCAAAAAGTCTTGGTTGCTAGTGAAACACTGAATATTTTCATTTCTTATTTTTTTTTGGTCTTTAAATGTCTTGTTTTGTATCAATTTATTTTCATATTTATCAAGTGACAAATCTTTCCTTTTGAACACGTAAAATTTTTTATTTATGTAGATGCCATATAGCTGTCGAATTAAAGAATTCCCTTTTTTCTTGTTAACATTTCTGATACAAATGTTAAATTTTCATTTTTGTTTCAAATAATAGTATTCTATCTTTTTCTTCTTAGAGTTGGGTTTGTATGTCATTGGGCACCCCTGCTTTTATCAGCATTTTGTACTATTAAATAGTATTCTATCAATTTTAGGTTGGTTTCTGGTTTCGGGGTGAGATTTTATTTTCAAATTTAACTTTGACATACAGTTAATTTTCAAAATTATCGTTATCGTTCCGGCCAAATAGTTGAATATTATCAGGAATAATAGCCTTATCCAAAGCAACATTTAAGCGAAATAGAGAACATTAATCCTTTTCAATAAATTAAATGCCAAGCTGGCAGCCGAATGGTTAGCGCTCTTGCCTTCGGTTCAACAGTTCGTGGGTTCGAATCCCACCTTGGGCATGGATGTTTGTAGTGGTTCGGAATCCACTTTAAGCCGTAAGTCCCGGTCTAATTAGCCCTCGTGTGCAAAAAATGACCGTTGAGCGACAAACAAACAAACAATCAATAAATTAAATTACTGTGTGTTAATAAAAAATATGTATTTAAGTACTTTTTAATAAATAGTATAATATATATTTTTTAATTATTTCTCTTGAGAAATTAATTTTTAAGCTAGTTAATCTAAAATTAACTTCACAAAGCATGCCCTTATAATTAGATGATGTTTCCTAATTATTTTTAACATTTTGTTTTCACTGTATAAGAAAAAGAACTATTATTTTCGGATAAAATTATAAAATATGAATAATACATTTATACTAGTAATAGACTAGTCTTAGAGATTTTTTTTCGGTTGATATTCCCAACATCAAACTCTACCTGAAAATTCTGGTAGTTTTCTGCCTCTTTTATTCATTAATGTAGAATATTCATCTAAGTGTTGAGTAATCAAAAATTTATAATATAGCAAGTTCGCTGGAGTAATATGTTAAAGAAAAAAAAGCTGTGTATGTATGCGAGACAGTACCAATCTCTCGTTGTGGTAGTGACTCAGAATTTATCTGAGATTCATGGCCTCGTTTCCAAAAAGCCCCGAAGTCGTCGATAGGGCACGTGTCTCCCATAATTTCTGCTCAAAGAAAGTTCTCTCATCCAGCCTTCTGCGCAGTTTTTTTTTTTTCTTTTTAACCCGTGCTTTCTCAACTCCGCAGCTTTATGTTCATGATTCGTGATCGTTTTATGTGATAAGTTTATTTTATTTCAAACACTCTATACGAAAGTGCGGATTGAGAAACTAAAAAAGTTGTGGTAAACAATAAATTTTCACTTCTTAGGTGAGAGGAATTAAAGATTCTATTTTTGTTTCAACGATGGCAATGCCATTAGACAGTGAATTTGCTGGTCTGCATGCTTTTTTTGGCGCTAAACTTTCTAGAATTATCATTGAGATGGTAACATCTGAATTAACCTTTTTTCCTGTTTTGTATGTGATCAGAAATGTTTTCTTGAATGATTATAAAAATAGATTGTGTATGAAATTATTTTTATAATAATTAGAATAAAGTTATTGAAATTTCTCTTTCCGATTTTAGATTACGTAAGTAAATATTCAGAATAAAAATATTAAGTTTCTTTGCTGAATAATATATAAATCTGTTTTAGAGCTTCTATATTTAAATGTCCAGGTTTCTGAAAATGTCTTAGAAAAAATTCATTATTTATTTTAGTAAATTTATATTTTATAATTAAATTTTTAAGTTTTTATAATTTCGTTTTGCTTTATGTACTAAGCAATTAATTTCTTTGATTAAATTACAATTTCCATCATATCTTACAAAATAAATTACTTACAACCTGCTGAGGGATTAATTAGTTTGTATACGTTTTTGGTGTATATTTTAAGAAAATTAAAAGCTTTATTCCTTACCTATACTAGATTAAGTTATGTAAAAAACAGTTTTTAAAATATTAAAGTCAGTGAGGAGATTTGATTAAGTTTAAAATTTAATTGTGAAAACATTTTTAAATAAAATCCTGTATTCTCGTGAAAAGTTGCGCATGCGACTTATATTTTAATTCTAATTGCTGTTATATGCAAAAAATGTCTGTTTAAGCAATTTTCTCATTTATTTGTAATTTCAGCACATCTCTCTAAGTTCAACAAATTAGAAAATTAAAGCTGTTTGGATCAATCATCGATCGATATATTTTCCCTGTAACTGCGATACAGTGTTTAATGAAATTTAATAATTTAATTTTATGAATAAAATTCCAACAACCATTTCTAATTTGATTTTCTGTACAGCGTGTTGGAGCAACATGGATCTTCCCAGAAAACCATTAACAAAATTAAAAATTTTCAAAACAATAAAAAAACTTAAATTAATTGTGTGTAATTGAAATATAAAGTTTAAATATATGATTAAAGTCAGTGTCTTATTTATTTTCAAAACTACATCATTGAAATTTAGATGTTTTTTTTAACCTAGAACTATTTAATATCTAGCGTTCGAGTTCAGAATCTTTAGATTAAATAGATTCGAGTTTCTCGCAACAATTTAAGAAAATCATAAAATTATTCTGCATATTTTAAAAAAACATTTTAATATCATTCATTTAGAATTAATAAAACTTTCTAATATATCAAAAAATTGTTTACCAAAAATAATTTCTTTTAATAATTCAAGTCTATACGTGTCATTTCATTTCAATTTATATAATGCTTTGAAGTATAATTCTATTTTTGTAAAGTCTGAAGCACTTGCTTTCAGTCCTGGTAATTTTTCTCTTATTCTTTGTGATGTAATGGGGAAGGGGTGGCTTAACATTCAAGAAAGCACTTTAAGCTCTAATGGACTGGCGGTTTCGCCACACACAATAGATTTGTTTGTAGCATTGTCCTTAATTGATTTTCGTAATGGAAAGTTGAATAGGCGCATAATTATGCTCTCGAAGATGACATAATAAACACATTTTTTAACTCGAGTATTAGCGACCTCAATTTTTCATGACTCCAAAAGAATTCTCTGTCATAATATATTATCTGCTTGAATTCTTATGAAAGAGCAAACCATATATGGAAATGATGTACTGCAGAAATTCTTAAAATATAATTCATTCAAAATTTCGCCTCATTATCTTTTGTCGAAATATATTTACATTGAAATTTCTTGTTTTCAGACTTATTATAACAAAAATATACGGTTCTGATAATAACTTTTATAATTCTTTTTTAAAATTTTCACTCATTATTAATTACATAGCACAGGAGCACAGGGCTGAATTTGTGAACATAACATTTCGAGATATTATTGAAAGTTTTTCAATAATTTTTCGACATCATATTTTTACCCTCTTTAAAGAATAAAATCAAAGTTTTAACACAGACAATAATTATTTTAACATAATTACAGGAGAGATATAACAAAACTTCTATGATGAATTCAAATATGATAAAAGTTTACTTACAGGTACCTCTTGACTTTTTGGCAATTTTTTTGGACGCCAAAAGGAGTCAAAATGTGAATAACAAAATGGTAACCCTAAACTTTTGTAAAAACTTTGAAAGTACCAGGGTTATCAGAAATCAAATTTTTTCGCCAAATTTTTTGCCAAACCTAGTGGTATCCGCTTCTACATCGAACCTTATATATATATATATATATATATATATATATATATATATATATATATATATATATATATATATATATATATATATATATATATATTAAAGCTTTAAAAAATAAGTGCATGAAAAATCTCTAATTAAATTTAAAAAAGGTAAAATATGTATAGAAAATAGTACAGGATACAAAAATATTTTCAGTTATGCTAAAGATCTTGAACCTTATCTTGTAAATAAAAATATGTATCTGTTTTTATTATCCACCAATAATAATTGTATTGAAAAATAATATAGATGCGTATGTCTATCCCATGTGCATTTAATGTAACAATAAACGGACGTGTTTTGGGTTGACACGTGGTAGCCCTGCAATGGCCAGTCTTTCATCCTTGGATTACGATCCTGATCCATTTGTGTCAGTGAATCATCATTTCTTTCGGAGAAATCCCTCCTCATTTTCCCTAATACTCTTCGGGGCTTTTTTCCTATTTTTCATCCCCGTCTTTGTAAACTGTTTTCGTGTGGGGCGTAAATATTTTGTCCGATTCTATTCATTTCCGTGGAAATTTCTTAGGATGTGGGGAAGTATTGCCTGTGATCATGACGCAATAAAGTTCCTTTTCTGGATATTTGCCCAATTTTCATTCAAGTATATTTAGTATTATGGTAATGAGAGGGAATTCCGAATTCGATTTCCGGCAAGATGTTTCTGGAAATGGCCGGTGATGTCGAAAGAAAAGAAATAATTGAGATAAAATAAAGGGGATTCCCTCTTTATAAATTTTTTGCTGAAAAGGAGTATTTCTTATTCATTTTACTCAAGTAAACCACATAAAATCACTATTCTTTGAAGGTATTTTCTACTGATAATTCTTAAATTTTTTAGAAATAAAATAAATCGTATTTTGTACAGAAAAGATTTCAATTTGAAATTTTATTCATTAGTGAGGAATTTATATGTAAAACGTTTTTCTTCCTTTAGCGAATGACATATATGTGATAGAATGCAACCACCTTTAATTCAATTCCTACTATTAGTTCACACTCTCTCTATGTATAATGGTATTCAAATCAATTTTTAATAAAATACTTTTTATTCATCCACTCGATTTCAAATAAATTTTTTAAACTTGTAATGTATAACACTTGATGTTAATAGTTTTATTCAAATATTAATTCATAAAATTTCAGTATTATATGGTAGAAAAAATATTTATTTGCATAAGTAGAAATTGGCAGTAATATTTTTTAAAATTTAAGTAGGAATTTTTCTTCAAACAAGTATTAAAAAATTCTTTTTTAATTATTTTTACTCAATTTTTCAAGAATTATTTTAAGGAAAATGTAAAAGGATCGATATAATAGATTAAGACAATTTTAAATGTAACCTATTTTTATCATGAGGGATTTCACTGATAAAACTTTTTAAATATTAATATCATTTTAAAGACCACACGATTTGTTTTGAAAAAAATTAAATAATTCTTTTTTTAATTTAAAAACTGATCCACATTTCACTTAATAGAACAAGAATTCAGTTATTAACTTAAAATAACTGTGGATTTATTTGATATGAGAAATACTTTATACAGTTAATTGTTGAAAATTTTTACATAGCACATTTTTACATAACTTTAAATCAAAGTTGTTTCCTATGTAAACGAGATTAATGAAGATTTATAACTCTCTTGTTATAGAAATATACAAAAAATGTTAACTGTACAAGTTTCACCGACTGAATTTGATTGTAATCATGAAAATACGAAAGTTGAATTCTAATTTGCAACTCTAAGTGTAATCATTAATAAGAAAAGCTCATGTGTATGAGTTATAAAATATATCTTTTTAGCCAGATATTTTAAGACTCGAAATCAATGGAAAATGTATACCTAATGCGGTAAAATTTCCATTCAAGATTAATTTTGACCTTTTCAATTCTATAAATGATTCACTGTCCCATCCATGATCAAGCTTGAAATTGTAGACTAAATCATACATCTGTTAGCCAAATACATCATTACTTTCGATGTAATGTTTTTTTTAAATTTAAGTTTTCTTCGAGCATTTTTTAACTGTTTTTAAAAGAATGTGTATTTTACTTTTATAATTCACTCAATACACAAATACAACTCAAATATAATTTTCTTAAATAACAATTATTTAAGTTGGTAAAAATCGCAATAACCAAAAATAGCAATTTTTATAGATTTTTTTATTTATTTATAATTTAAAAAGTTTGTGTTATATACATAATTTTTCATATCACTACTCTACCAGTTAACTAACAAATTTTATAAGCACATCATTTTAAAATTGCGGTTATCATATGCTGCACCTTTCAAGCATTTGTACTTATACATTTTTTCATATTTAATTCTATACCTAAAGAATTATTTTAAGGCAAAGAATAAATTGTTCTAGAAATTTATATACTTGATATTAAATTTTTTTGTGTATTGCCTAAGGGTTTGTACGAGTGGATTTTTTAATGGTCAGCTTAATAAATATTTGTATTTTCAATTTTTTCTTTACACCTAGTAAGAACTCTTGCTTTCTTTTTTCTGTGTATTGATGCGTGGGTGGTGAATTGTTCTTTAAGGCATTCATTTATTTTTTTCCTTTTTGACACAGCGTATCCCTCCCACCCCTTATCTCTAGGCGATGTTTTTTCCCCCGAAAGGTCGATGGGTCACGTATTGTTGATTAGTGCTCTCTTTTTATCCCTATCGTGACAACCTTTTTAATGATAGGGTTATCGGACAGGGTCAAAATAAGAATAATAAAAATAAAGAAAGTGTGCGTGTTTTTAGTACCAGTAATGACAGAATAACCTTGATTATAGAAATAGTCATCTTTGCTTTTAGCACTTTTTTGGAGTATTCATTTAATATAATTTGGAAATATCCTTATCTTTATTTATTCACAATAAGGGGGTCTATAAGTTGTTTTTTTTCTTCCGTGAGGGACATAATATTTTGTACAAAAATAAAATTCTTATAATTCTTTTGAGAATGAATTGTAAAAGTTATATATTTAAGTTATCAAATGCTTAGTTTCTATTATATTGTATTTTTTTCTAATCTCACCGAAGCTAATTCACGTTGATGTTTTTCGAAGCCAAATGTTAAATTTTACAACCTTATTCAAATATTTATTTACAATTTTCATTAATGTGTATTAGTAATATTTATATCAGTGAAAAATAATGTATGTAGGGGTTTGGTGTGTTTTTTTTTATTGTTATGATGTATCAAGCTAAAAAATGTTTACTTCCATGAAAATAAAATTTCAAATTTTATAAATCTTGTTTATTATTAGTATGAGAACATAAATCAAATAAGTAAATATGCTTGTTATATAAAGTAAATATCAACGATGAAACGGCATTACTACTCTTTAAAATCTTTTTAAACTGCAGAAGAAGCAGTATACGTTTAGAAATTTTCAAATTCAGAATATCTTATTTTTTTAAATGTTCTTATAATCTTCAATTGAATGTGTCTCGAACGTCATTTCCAGGAGGTAAATATCATGATAGTTCTTAATCTCGGTTATTAACGTATTCGTTCTGAGATACCTTATGATTAGTAAATTAAAGTTAGAATTATATTGCTGTAACCAAGAATAATTTCGGAGCAATTTACGAAGTTCAGCAATTAGAGCGGTGGATTAAATCTGGAAAGCGAACAGATTACTTCTGTCCTCCAGCATATACAGTTCCAAATGTGGTGGGACTTCTCATTCATTAGGAAAGCAATAACCTCAACGCTCAGACACATGCTTGAAGATGCCTCTCGGTTATAGTTTTCTCCGTAACCCTATCCTTACAAGGCCAGGCACCACCACTTACATTAATTGAGACAATCATTCTTGCTTTACGCTGCGATGTCACACTTCAACGATGCCGGGCCAACTTTCATTAGTTTGGATAACATTCCCATCTCGCACTTTTAACTGCAACTGCCGCCCGGCCTCCAGATAATGAAATTAAATCTTTCCCGTTTATTATTATTATTTTTTTCATACCCCTTTCCAATCACAAACTGACGCCGAACGATTACTTGGAACTCCGAAAATTGCAATTTCATGAACTTGCATTGATAACGTCATTTAAAAGGTAATTTTCATCTGTAAATCGATTTTTGTCTTGATAAATTACTCCTGTGAATAAAAAGTAGCGGAAAATTGTGTTGTTGACCTTTTTGGCGATAATTTAGTTTTGCGGTAATATATCAAATTTCAAGTCAGCATTTCTAAAGTGATCTGTTATTTTGTGGATTACAATGAAACAAACAATTGAATTTTTAAGACTTTTTTCGACTGATTTTTATTTTAAAAGTGTGAAGTGAGCAATTACACTTATTTATGAAAAAGTTGATTTTACTGAAACTCTTTTATAATTTCTAATAACTGTAAAATTGTAATTAATGCTGTTTATTTTTTTAATATTATACAGTATTTTTTATGCATATTGGGTATGATTTTATTTAAAAAATATCTTGCTGTAGTATTTTGTAACGTTACATAAGCGAAAGCTTTTCTTAACTGATGCTGTACTGTTTTTTTTCTCTATCAGATTTCGTTAATATGGAATTAAAATTCAAGAAAGCAGTTAAATGATTAACACTTTTGTTTACAATTCAACTTATGGTTCGACTTTAACTTCCGGCGTGGATGTTTGTGGTATAATTCAAACTTATAGATATCGATTTAATTAGACTTCACACGAAAATGACCGCAAAGTGATCGAAGCAACTAGCCATGGATTAAATCCACGTACAGGAGCATGTTTTTTACTTTGTATCTTAAATTACTTTGTATAATTTTTGATTTTGTGATAAAATTATTATTTGTAGTATAAAAGTTACTAACAGTATTTTCCCATTTCAGTTCAACATCAAATATTCTGAACAAGTTGAAAAACAAATTGCTCATATGTAATTCCTATTAAAAGTTATTGTTATGATTTTGTTCAAATGATAAGCTTGTTTTAAGACATTCATAGTTTAGTGATATCAATTTTAGTATTTGCTATTTTTTTTTCTTCGTGAATTATATTAAACTGAATTTCCTGAAATAAAAAAAAACTCTTTTAATCAGAGTAAGATATTTATTATAGAATCAACATTTTTCCAAATTCTAGAAGTAAAGACAAACTATTTTTCTAAATCAGACTGCTTATAACAAAAAATTTAAAATGTAGTTTAAGCTATAATCAATTTTGAATATGATACAAACACGAGAAATAAAGAGTGATGAATAAAATATTTAAAAAAAATTAATATCTACATTTTTTCTAAAATTTTGATAACTGTGAAGACATGCAGAAATCTTATGCAGTTGAATTATTTCAAAATATTTCTCTTGATTAATTACTTTTATTCTTATCTTTTGTTAATCATCTAAAATTTAGCATTTTACAAAGTGTGTATATATATACTGAAATATTTCAATATTACCCTTCTCTTATTATCTTCATTTAGTATTTAATTGATTACGTAAATGTTTGAAAGGAATGAAGAATAATTCATGATCTCTGTGGTTTTTCCTAATCCCTTATTTCCAATTTAGGTCACGAATGTCGGTGCAGTTTCAGTATAAAACAAGCGACGGTTGTAGAATGAGAAATTTACTGTGGCTTTCTCTAAAACAGGGTGACGCAGAAACATGTAATTAATTATATGACACCAAAACATCAGCAGAAAGCTAAGTTAAGTTAAATATTTCATAACTGGGTGGCTCGTGCATTTAATTCCTATTTGTTTTAAATAAAATAAGTACGTTTTTCATTTTTTTGAACTACTTTATATATACAGTAATAATAGTCGAGAAATAGGGATTTCAAATTTATTGAATGAGATGACTGATTATATATTGACTTAAAATTTGACAGAAACATTTTATATATGGGAATAAAGTTGTTTAATAAAGAGAAGAAATTAAAGAAGTGGAAGAAGTAAAAAAACTGGAATTTTTCCTGGCAACATTTAATTCAACCTAGATTATGGTTAGATAGCATCTGAAGCAGTTTCATCATTTGGCAGAAATCTTAGTGAGGTTCACAGACACAGAAAACACGTTTTTCAAAGTTGTCATTCCTATGAGTTGCTATCAAATTCTACATTAGTATTACAATGGTTTTTTTGGCTGTACTCTTTAAAATCATAAATTTAATTGCAACCACTTTGTATTTTAAATTGAAAAATGACTTAAATTATTATGAGATTGGAATTTTAACGTTTAGATTAAAACCTTTTTAAACTTTGGGAAATTTAGTAAAGCTTTAATTATGTAAATTTCTTTTTAATAATTTGAAATATTTCTAGTAATTAAAAAAGCTATTATGTAATTAGTTTGTCGGTTTTTGTTATTTACAATCTATAGTTTATTTTTCCTTTTTGTAGTTCATGGTAATTAAAAAGAAAATTTTTAAAAATAAAATATTTAGAATTAAAAGTTAATAAAAAGATTAGAATTATAGAATGAATTAAAAAAAATATTTTATGAACATTCATATATGTGTAAACTTATTCTAAAAATAAATTTGATATCATTCTAAAAATGAAATCGCATTTGAAGATCGATTTAAGAAGCCACTATTGAAAATATATTTATTTTTATAAAATAAAAATTATTTTAATGAAAATCTACGCAAATCAATTTTTTTCCATAAATTAAAATTTTTTAAATTTAGTTACAAAGTTATTCTGTTTGATTTCTATAAGTTACTTTCATATTAAATTTGTTTAAGATATACCATATCGAGAGATTTGATAATTAATGTATTAGTGTAAGAATTAGAGAGCATTTAAGATATTTTGAATTTTATTCATTTGAAAGAAAAATGATAATACGTTTAAATGGAAAAGGACAATCTTTAACCCTTTTCGTCTTCTATTTTTTTGTTGCCATTCAGTGTCAGCTTCTGCATCGTTGCCATTTCTCGCATACAAACATCAGCAGCTTCGAAAAAATTCCCAGAATTCCGCTGACACCGTTCTTCTCTCGCATGACTCATCAAACTTTCATCTCCGCGCTCAAAGGAGAAAAGGGGCTGAAAAAGAAATATTTTTAATCGTCGAGCATCATCTGCAGAGAAAAGAGATTACAAGAGCAAGTCGACTCCAATTATTATGACGTCGAAAATGCGTTTTTAGCACTACGCTGGACAAAGTGATAAAAATGATCTTGTCCAGCTCATTTGGTAAATTACATTATAACCCTGCACTCTTCTCTCCCTTCTCCGTTGCCATAGTCTGGATAATCCATCATAATAATCTCGAAAGAAGAGAGGAAAATAATCGCATTATCTTAAAAAAAATCGTTTGGTGGAAAATTCTTTATTTGGTTTTATATTCACACAGGGTAACGTGAGTTGATTGTTATGCGCCCAAAAGCTTACCCAATCTTAATATATTCATAAGTCCAATTTTTGATCCGATATCGAATTGTTTTCTTGTTTGTTTTTATAATTGGTTTTTTGGGTATCTTTGAGTTTGTATTAACTGATTTCGCCTTAAAAAGTTTTTATTATTTGAACATATGTTTTTTTTTACATAACTAAAATGGCATTTCATCATGGTTAACTTATTTTTTATTGTTAAATTTCTTAAAATATTGTTGAACAGTGTTATGCATCACTAATCTGAGTATAAAATTTTAAATTTTGATTTATTATTTGATCTATTTTCTCATTTCACTCTCGGTTTATTTTGTAGAATAATAACTTTTTCTTTTCTACTCAATGTCTATATTTAACATTTTGGTGTTAAAATCTCATTAAAACTAAATAAACTATTCGGTGGTAGTATGGAATAGTCAAGATTATCATCATTTAATTCTGCAAAGTGAAATGAAAAAAATAAGCTCACATTGAATTATTTATCAGTTTAGTAAAGAAAAAGAGGCTAATTTAACTTTCTTAAACGC